>JAAALK010000283.1:10084472-10433354 GCA_019279435.1 Zizania palustris | reverse complement strand
GAAGTACTCCGACCAGTCTTATAAACTGGGGCCATCCACCTGCAAGAGGAAAACAATCGCAGCAGTAGTTGAAGGAAGAATTAGCCCTGGGGTTAATGTCTGCAAGCCTGGGAAGGAAGCCATCCCTTCGCCACGACCTAGAGAAGTCGTCGTTTTTGAAGCCTTCTTCCAGCGGTGGACTTCCTGTCAGAGGTACTGGATCTTTTCCACATTACTCTTCCTCAGTTATCTCCAAACGCAAGAGCACGCCTCACTATCTTCGAGTGGGCACTATGGGTCGAAGGCTGCGAAGGGAGAGCAGAAATATTCGCAGCGCTGCACAAAGCCTCCTACCAGCCGAAGACTTACTAGGGCTCCAGAGGAGGGAAGATCCTAGTGGCCTTCGACAATATCAACTTTAGACTCCAGGATGAATTCCAACTACGATTTCCAGCGAAGGCCATCAATGCCAGATGGTACACAGATTGAATTCTTCGGTGGTTATATGCCGAAGTTGGAGCAGACAACTGTTTGGCCGGGCCTCTACAAGACATATATTTCCGAAGGGAAGCCAAAGTCCATCCAGACCCCGGCCAGCTCGAAGCCCGTCTTAATTTGCTTCAAAGTATTAGTCGTCGCGTGAGCATGCGGGACTTGGCAGAGGAGTTCATCGGGCTCCAGATTCCACCTCTGATGGCCAACTAGCCCGTTAATTTCGAAGAGGATCCGGAGGGCGGACTCTGAAAAATTTCTTCGAGTTCGAGATCTGCAGGAAACTTTGAAAACTACAACATGCTTCATGTATGATTGTTTCATAAAAGATGACATAAAAACTTATCTTTCAGCTACACAAGCCTCTTTGACTTCGGAGCAAGTCGCTCGAACTTCGGAAAAGATTCTCGGGGCTCCTACCCCTGCCAAAAAAGAATGGAGGGTAAAACTGGTAGGAAGCTGGGAGAGATTCAACCCGATGTGGGGCGTACTCGGAGTGGTAGCCCCTTCTCTCCCAGACTAGATTCCTTCTGAGACAGGACTGAAGAAGAGGAAAGCCGATGCTGGGACTTCGGCACAAGCCAAGACTCCCATGAAGAAGTTAGCCCATAAACCTAAAAATGTGGCTCCTTCCAAGCTCACCGGTTCGTCTTTAGGTTCATTTGAAGATGAAGGTGAAAGAGAAATACAAAGGATCTTTATAGACCTTGCTACCGGGGACGAAGAGGTGCGAGCGGATGTCGAAGTCATGCCCGTTGGTGATGCAACGGCTGCATCGACGGTGCCAGACAACTCCGAACAGGCCGGGACTTCGAATGTCCTGCCTGACTTGCCGAGCTAAGGAGCCCCTGCTACTGAAGGCGGAGTCGAAGTAGCAGCTGATCAAACTTCGATTCCGGACAAAGTGGTAACTGTTGCTCCAAGAGAGGTTCCCCCAGTTAACCCTTTAGTTCATGATCCCAAATCTGACGAAGATTTCGAGGGGGCATTCGACCCCCCAATTAGCCCCATACTCATTCGCCGATAGGGTTTCGGAGGTAAACTTCATTACACCTTTTTCTTCATGTCCTACAAAATTATGCAATATATAATACCTTTGGTTTTGCAGGGTCTACCCCCATGGAGATGACTCCTCCTACGAAGACTACGCCTGGAACTTCGACATCTCCGAAGTCGGTTCCGGAGGAAGTTACAAAGATGGGGCCTGGAAAAGGTAAAGGGAAAATGGATCCTTTTCCTGCTCCGAACTCAGGATTAACTCCGTTGAAATTGACAGACAGAGGACAATCTACGGAGGGGGTCCAGTCCACCGAAGCTTCCGGGGATGCGGCGCAGTGCTCCGGCCCTTCACCCAACGAAGATGACCAAAGAGCCTTGTCAATGCTCCCTTCCTAGCTCCTTTTCTGGAGCGAAGGACCAGACTTCGGACTCTGCTAGAGCCTTTGGCTCGAGCTAATCGCGAAGTTGGGGAGACTGACTTGGTACCCATACTTGGGGAGGCTGAGGTGTCGGAGCTGGATGCAGCTTTGGAATGGGCAGCATACTAGGTACAAAGTATCTGCAAAAACAGGATTAGTTTCAGCATATAAATAGTTTCTCTCATCGCTTTTTCCTTCGGAACAAATAGTCATGGCTCGAGCTGCGGCTGTTTTGAACGAGCGGGAAAGCATTCGTCTTAAGGAGAAGATTACTGCCCTCTAAGGGAGTCTTGAGAGCTCCGAAATTCGAATTTCCAGCTTGGACGAGATGGTAGCAGCGGAGAGGAAAGCTATACTTGGTCTGGAGGCTGCTAATCAGAAGCTCGAAACCGAACAAATAGTGCTTCGGGCTGAAATAGAAAGAATGCGAACGGACAAGCAACCGTAGGGGCTGAGCTGGTCAAGCTCTGAGAAGAGCAAACGGAGTCAAAGGAGGAGGCCAACAACTTGCTTAGCCAGAAGAACTCTTTGGTCATGGAGGCAGCCAAGCTATCTTCTTTGATAGACGAGCTGTCTTCGTCAAGGGACATTTTGGTCAAGGACAAGGTGAAGTCTGAGAAGGTAGGTGCGGAGACCATGAACAATCTTCTAGGTGTCTTAGAATACTTTGGTACTTCTTGCACATTACCTTCGACTGGCGACGTCCCCTTGCTGCAATGATTGAAGATGATCCAAGGAGCAGCGAAGATGATGAAGACTATGGGCACTCGGTATGGAGAAACCTCTGGCCAAGTATCCGCTCTCGGAATACTTCGCTACTACGAAGATCTAGGGCTATCAGTAGAACCAGACTCGGGGGCAGCTCCCATTACCTTCGACGACAACTGGCTATTGAACCCTTCCGAAGACGTGGCCACAGCTTGGCAAGCCTTCCAAGCGTCTTGGAGAGTCGAAGGTCGATCAACGATCAAGGCTTGGATTGACGAAGGACTTCGCCAGAAACAAGCTCGGTCGCAAGCTTCGAGCAGCCAGCCTCCGCCAGACCCAAAGGTTTAGTTTTGTTTAGGGCTCCGATCATGTAAAAATTTATGCTTTCATCTGTTATGAATGAAGACTTATTTGGAAATATTTTTAGGCTTCTCGACCTCTTATGGATGATCTCGAAGTGTTAGAAGTTACCGAAGAACATCGCCTGCTATGGGCTACCTTCAAATTTCTAAGACTTCACAAACAACCTTGATTTTTAATTCCTCGAGAAAGCTCCAGTGCGATTGCGCCTGCCATATACAAAGATATATTATCTTACATTAAAGAGGAGGAAAAAGAAGTTAACTTGGAAACTTCATCTTCTGTAGACGTTGAATGGTCCGAAGAAGAGAATACTACTGAAGAACAAACAAAGAAACCTGAACAACTTCGAAGCTAGGAGAGAAGCCCCGAGCGACTTAGAACTTGGGCTGAACTCCAACAGGAACAAAAAGATTTCCGAACTTTGAAAGGAGGGAGAAGAGTTAAACGTAAAGTTACTAAGACTCCCGGCTCCGGAACTAGTCGTTCTAGTCTTAGCGGTAGCTCTAGGGATAGAAACCAAGGCTCATTTCAACTTGGTTTCTCAGATACACTCTCTTGGGGGTATAAGTATGGGTCTCTGGCGCAAATCTCATAGTCTTGTTGGGTTTTTGCTGAGGAGGTTCATTTGGTGGAGGAAGAGCTTTCTTTGCAGTTTGAGTAGGATTCTCGGCTTTTTGTGTAGTGTCCAACTGGGCTCTTTCTTTCTCAAGGGTAGTGGGAGGAGTGAACATAGTTTTGCTCGAAGTGTTTGGAGTAGTTCTCTCATAGCCGAACCCTAGAGTAACCATACCCTGTCAGCACACAATTTTGTTTTGGCCAAAAGCAAATCCATCCTACCCTTTCCTTCAGTGCATTTTCCACCACAAAGAGAAGGTGATCATTTTCACATTTTAACTTTTTGACTTGCTCTCTAGCAAAGCTGAGTTGGTCCTTAAGAGTGATGCAGGTGGGACACGCCGGCTGCACATCCGCAGAACACTCAGCACTGTCCAATCTAGCCTTAAGTTCATCAACATACCTATCTCTCAAATTAATGCTTTCAACAAGTAAAGGACAATTCATGCATTCATTGATGACAGCAGGACTAGACTCCACCACTAAACGCTGCTTTTCAGTAATTTCATGTTTTTAACAGTTTGAGCATGTGTAAAATGCAACTGAGCAAGTTCATTCATAACAATTAGATAGGACTCACATTCAGCATCATCAGACTTTGATTTTAAGATTGCAAGTTCAGTGGATAAAGATTCAAGTCTGAGTTTTAGATCTTTTCATTCTTTAACAACAAGTTTAAGTAATGTATCCTGAGAACACACAACATCACGTAATTCATCAATGTGAACAAGAAGTTGATCACGCGATAGATATACCTTAGATGTGTCAAGCTCGTCGCTGCTATGGATGCTGTCGGCCATGAAGGAAAGGCCAGTGAAGTCCATTCTCTTCTTCTTCTTCTCCTTCTTTTCTTCTTTCTTGGATAGCTCTTCTTCATCGGAGCTTGGCTACTCACTTGATGTACTATCGATGTCGCTGAGGGCGACCACAAATGCTCTGACTACTCTCTTAGCCACTTTGCCTCACTTCCCCTTAAAGAAGGGTTTCTTGTTCCACTTCTGGTACTTGTGCTCATTTTCATTTTTCATTTTTAGTTTAGGGCAATTCACTTTTATGTGAGACATATCTCCACATTCAAAAAAACCCCGAGACCCTCCTTTCCTCTGATATTGTCTTTCATTATAAAAGCGTGTGAACTTCTTGACAATGAGAGCTAGCTCCTCATCATCTAGAGTGTCCACCTGTTCTTTTGTGATAGAGACCAGAGAGGACAAGTCAAAACCACCAGAATAGGCACAAACTCTAGAACCACCAGAAAGACTCCCTCCAGATGAGGTACCACTGCTAGGACTGGAAACCAAAGCGATAGAAGGCAACAAAGAGTTTCCCAATCCTGGACGAGACGCCTTGGCAATCTTAGTGGACTTAAGCTTACTGAAGAGTTCGTCGCAAGTTAGAGTGTCAAAGCTTGCTGACTCTTCAATACTAGAGATCTTCACCTCCCATATGCTACGATCAAGATCATAGAGAAGTTTGATCGCCCTATCATGGTTTGAATAAGCTAATGTCCCAGTGGAGCGCAAGTTGCTCACAATTCCATCAAATCGAGCAAACATGGCATCTACAGATTCGTCGGGGCCTTGCACAAACATTTGGTATTCTTGGTTATATGTGCTTTGCCTCCTAGCCTTAATCTGAGAAGTGCCCTCATGAAAGGTTTTCAAAGTAGTCCAAATTTCTCATGCAGTTCGTAGGTGCTGGACCCTGTCAAACTCATTGCGACTCATACTGGTGAACAATATGTTTCTTCCTTTTCTATTACAATCGTGCTGTAACTTCTTAGTCTCTGAAGTGCGATTTTCAGGAATCACGTATTGGGAATCAACAATGTCCCAAATTGCACTTCCTTGGCTTAGTAGATAAGCCTCCATGCACACCTTCCAATAAGCGTAATCTCGACCATCAAATATCAGAATCTTATAGTTCTTATCCATGTCGCCACAAGGATCACAAATAAGTAAATGTCAACTGGTGATCTAACCTGCTCTGATACCAATTGTGGGATCGGAATGGTGACTAGAGGGGGGGAGTGAATATGCGCCTTGACAAATTCTAGTGAATATGATAGCCTTTTCAAAAACACCCGACACACCTCTAAAAGACAACAACACTCAAAAACAATTCAGAAAACAGTCTCTTCCTGGTCGGACTTTGAAGTTCCGAATTGCTCAAGTCAGTCAATGAAGTACCGACTTCCTCTTTCTCAGTTGAAATATGAAACGCCGACTATCTCAGTCGGTCACTGAAGTACCGATAAAGTTCAGTCTAAGCAGGAAAGCAGTCAGAACATTAATTTTGCACTTTTGAATCTATTCAGATCAGAATTAAACATTTGAATGGTTGTTCTGAAAAATTGAACAGAGCTCTTTGTAAACCTTTCAAGGATTGATGGCTCACAACTATTTCAGAACTGAACATGTATCTCAAGAAAAACCAAATCCAAAATGTTGATGATCAAGACTGAATTTCAGAATAATATATCAGAGACAACACTTACTGGATTCAACTGAGGAACACTTGAACACAAATTGTTTCAGATCAAATACTACTCAGTGCAAAATTCAAAACACTTCTTTCTGAAAATATACTTGTGAATCAGAAGACTCCATGAAGTGAGTGTTTAAATCAGCAAATCAACACTGGGTATTCAGAGTGGGAAATAGAAAACTAATTTGTATTCTCAACAAACTTGCATCCAGAATAAATCAGTTCAACAAATTAAATTAGAGGCTTCAGAAATCAAATCAAAACAAAAAGACAGAAAGTAATTTCTGCTAAGAGACACTTACCAGACTGCTTGATTGAAGTGTGATGAAAAACTTTATCCTATGTCAGGAAAAGTTTTCTGTCCTGACTTCTCACTTGAACTGTCCTATGGCTCAAGAAAGTAACATCAGAGAATAAATCTTAAAGATAAGCACTGAAGCACAATGTAAACTCCTGATGAATCAGCTAACAATCAGTCAAAATATGTCACTTGAATGATGAACAGAAAATCAGAAGGTGTAGGATCAAAACTGAACAAAATAAGAGTTTCAAATGTTTCTGAGTTCAGCCAAGCAGTACTAATCCAAGAAATATGTAATCTGATTCATAAGAAAATCATGACTTGAAATTTATGTGATGCCGTTCAGAAAATTTCTTCAGGATAAAGAAATCAAGCAGTACTTTGATTAGAATAAAGTGTAGCAGTTGCAGTATGCTTTATCCCCAAAAAGGGTTCTGCTGATGTATTGCATCCAGAGCTACTTTTCAGATTCTGAGATAACTTTTCAGAGTTCTAATAAAATGATAGAAGGCTTTTTGTCTAGTGAAATCAATTGGTAATATATTATAAAGCTCTAGGTTTCTTCCAAAAGCAGTCATTCACAAATATTATACCAGAACCATTTTTCTCAGCATGAACTAGTTGTGGCAGAAATAGAAGCAGAAAACTTTCTGAAGAATAATGTTCTGAAGTTAAATTGTATTAAACAAAGGGAATAGAAAGTTGCTATCAACATTAGTTCTGTTTTGCACCAAGCAATCTTGTGTGCACTATTTTTGGTATGACAAGCAACATTCATGGAATCTTAACCAGAAAAGGAGCTGAAAATACTTCCAGAGTGAATAAAGGCATTAGTCTGAACTAGTGGCAGCCAAATGCTTCCCAAGCCAATATTATTCTAGACAAACAATATTTTAGAGCATGTGTGCATATAATCTCTTTGTCCAGAAATATGTATGAGAAGTAGGTGGAAAAAACTCAGAGTATGAACAACACAAATCACCAAGGATCAATCAGAATAACCTCTTAGTAGAACAACCAATGTTCTGAAAAAGTCAGTCTCATATTTTAAGTGGTATATCACTTTTGATGAGCCAAAAACATCAAGAAGATCATGTTAGAACAGGTTACAAACTTCAAAAATGGAACTTCAGACAGATGATCAAACAAAGTTGTGTAGACTTCAAAGTCAAGTACTGCAGAGAAAACACCAGAAAAATGCCATCAAAAGTGAATCCAGAAGTAATTTCTGATGCGCTGAAGAACTCACTGTGCAATCGCCTCACTATTTCATTTTCAGATGGTGAATAGCACTCGCGATAGAGAGGAAACAGAAACACCGAGAAGAACTGAACTGATACAGAAAATTTTTAATCATGTAGCTACCAAACTGTTCAGCCCTCCAAAACAGAGAATTTCTAGATTGTATTAAAGTGGGCAGCCTAAAAACCCTAGGGTGTGCAGCCCTTTTAATAGGCACACCCTAGAGGGACACTTTACAAGGAGACCCTTGAGAAAATTCAGATTAGCTAAAGGACCGTGAGATATTTTTAGAATTACATATTCTGAAAAATACCCACATTTGACTAGACTCTATTTTATTACAACTTGACTCTACACTTTTAATATATTTTCAGAATTTTGGAAATTCAGAAAAATATTAAAAGTTTACACTTACTCTAAAAAACTAAACACAAAAAGACTACTAATTCTTGGAATTAAAAAATATTTTAAGATGAGACGGTTTTCAGCAAAACCTGATAAAGCCTCCTCGATCGCCGACATGTGACGCCAATCCGCGAACTCGACCGCAGCAAGTCTCTCCCGCTCTTGATCCCCTCGATCCGCCTGATCACTTGCACTGGCCTCCCTTTCGCTGACTTGACCGTCACCCTATCTCGACCATCTATTCGTCCATGTCTTACTCTATCTCCTCGTGCAATCCTGAGATCATCTCCAACTTCATCGTTATCAATGATCCTCTGGCATCGAGCTCCCCGCTCGACCAAGGAGGGTAATGGTCTCACGATCTCACGACGGTTTTAAGTCTTCACTGTAGTTGCCCTGCATGTCATAACGGCGTCGAAACTGAAACAAAGCAACCCAAACTTTGCTTCATAACGTACAACACAGGGGACTTTAGTGGTTATAAAAGGAGGAGAATAGTGAATTTGGGGCACATTACCAATGCTCTATAGATTTTCTTTTCCACTTCTCGAGTTTCCATTTCCAACCTTTCCAGCTTTCTTCAATGGTGAGAACTAGCTCCAAGGTGCCTGTGCAGGCGTCGACATTGGCTCGGCAACAGGCCATAGCGACGGTGAGATCTTCGGAGAACCCTTGGCCCACCGGCCCTCGGGATCTTCGACCGACTTCCACCAAGTATACAGACCAATCGTATTGTCTTGGGGCATTGACCTGCTCGAAGAAGATGATAGTCAAAGCAGTTGCTGGTCGGCTGAGGACCAGAGTGAAAGTGCAAGCCCCTGGGAAAGAAGTTGTGCTGGTACCGCAAGTGGTAGAAGTTGTGGTTTTTGAAGCCTTCTTCAAGCCAGACTTGGGCTCCCTTCTATGGACTTCTTGGCGGAGGTATTGTATTTATTCCATATAAAGCTTCCTCAACTTTATATGAACGCCATCGCTCGCTTGGCCATATTCAAATGGGCCTTGTGAGCCGAAGGCTGTGCGGGGAGAGCGGAGATCTTCGTGGCTCTACTCAATGCTTCTTGCCAGTCGAAGACATACACCAGACCTGGCAGAGAGAAGATGGTGGTGTCCTTCAGGAGCATAATCTTATAGCTTTGGGATGAGTTTCAAGAATGGTTCCCAGTGAAGACCATCAACGATCGATGGTACTCAGATTGGATCCTCCGTTGGTTCTATGGGAACGTGGGTGTGGCCTCCATCTTGGCTGGGCCCCTAGAAGAGATCATGTACCGAAGGGAAGCGGACATTAGCCCGAAGCCGAGCTAACTTCAGGTACGCCTCGAGCTGCTGTACACCATAAGTCGACGCATGAGTATGCGTGACTTGGTGGAGGAATTCATAGCCCTCTGAATTCCTCCTCTGATGACCAAATGGCCTATCAACTTCGAAGAGAACCTAGAGAGGGGACTTTGGGAAATCTCTTCAAATTACGTAGGTAAGATTCCCACATATCATGCATCAAATTATTTCATACATACATTGATTTAATTTTATTGAACTAACAGATGCTATCTTATCTTTTTAGCTCCGTGGATGACGCTGACTCTAGAGCAAATAGTTCGAGCAGCGGAGATGGTTATCGGAGCTCATTCGCTCGTGGAGAAGGAGTGGAGAGTGAAGCTAGTCGAGAATTGGGAGCGATTCAACCGAGTATGGAGTGTACTCGGAGTCGAGCCCCCAGCCATTTCAGATTGGTCCGCGACAGAACCAGCGCCAAGAAAGAGGAAGGCCGAGGCTGGGGCCTTTGGCCCGGTTAAGATGCCGATGAAGAAGGTGGCCCGCAAGCCGAAGGTTTGTACTACTTCGAAGTGTCCCATTTCATCGATGGAGCAGTCTGAAGAGGAAGAGGATGCATACGTGCAGATGGTGGAGGAGTTTGAGGCTCTGCTTGCGGGGGACGATGAAGGGGGTTCTCGGATGGAAACCTAGACTCTCGTCCGAGATGGCGCGAAGGTGGCACCGAACGAAGAGGGGGCGATCTTGGGCATGTGGATGCCGAAGTCGCTCCATCGAGCCGGATGGAGGTCCCAGTTTATGACCAAGGTAGAGTAGAGGCAAAAAGGGTTTAGACCCTAGAAACAGAGGGCTTGCTCTAGACGAAGTGGTGGTTGTTGCAGCCGAGGAGACTCCCGCGACTACTACTTCAGTCCAATCTGCCAAGTTCGACGAGGACTTCACTCGGATGTTCAAACATCCGAGTAGTCCTATGCTCGTTCGACAACAGGGTGGTGGAGGTACATCTTTACCAACCAAGCCTTTCTTCACTTTCTTTTTACCTACAACATTTAAATAATGGTATATACCTTTGTGTTTGCAGAATCAGTTTTAGTGGAGGTGGCTCCAGTGAAGGAGGTTGTCCTAGAGATAGTGACGGCTCTGGCACAGATGACGGCTCCAGCGCAAGAAACGGCTATGACGCAGGAGATGGCTCCAGCGCAGGTGACGGCTCTAGTGTGGGTAATGGCTCATGGAAAGGAAAAGGCAAATCCTGGCCGATGCCTGTTCCCGCAGCGGGTTTGACCGGGGGCAGTCTACAGAGGATTCAGTTGATGATTCTTTTCGCTCCTGGCCTTCTCACACCGATGACGACCAGAGCGCCTTGGCAAGGCTCCCCCTCTTGGCCTCTTTCCTCGAACGAAGGATAGGACTTCGGCCTCTACTGGAGCCTCTAGCTCGGGCTAGTCAATAGGTGGGCGAGACTGAGCTAGTCTTCGCAATAAGCGAGGCCGAAGGGTCGGAGCTAGATGTCACCCTTGAATGGGCTGCCTATCAGGTACAGTACACCTGCACATGTTAGTTTTATTTTAAATACATACCATACTCACCTTGCTTTTTTGGCAGCATGTTGTTCTTGCCCGCGCGACTACTACTTCTAATGAGCGGGAATTTAACCGGCTCAAAGAGAAGGTAACGACCCTCCAGGAGAACCTTGCCTTCTCCGATGGTGGGACTTCGGATTTGGAGGAGATAGTTCACGTGGAGAGGATCACGAAGGCAGAGCTAGAGGCTGCGAAAGAAGAGATTTTGGCTGAGCGGGTGGTACTTTGGGCTGAAGTTGAAAGGCTTCGAGAGGCACAAACAATCTCTAGAGCCAAAGCCGTACGACTTCGGGAAGAGCATTAATGTTCGGCCGATGAAGTATGCTAGCTGCTTGGACAGAAGACTATCCTCATGACGAAGGTAGCCAAGCTCAACACTCTAGTCCGTGACTTGCGGGCTTCGTTAGAGGCCCTAGTCGTAGAACAGGTTAAGTGCAGTAGTACGGCCTCCGAGACCATAGACATCCTTCGGGGCGTCTTGGAATACTTCGGGACCTCTTGTGCTTCTTCTTCGTTAGCGAATGAATCTTTGGCTCAAAAATTAAAGATGATCCAAGCATTGGCGAAGACCATGAAGACTTCAGGGACTCGGTATAGAGAAATATTCAGACAAGTAGCCGCACTCGAAGTACTTCGCCACTTCGAGGACATCGAAATTTCCGTTGCACCGGATGTGGGCGTGGCACCCTCCAGCATGACAGGCGATCGACTATTGTCTCCTTCCCCTGATGTCGCCATAGCTTGGGAAGATTTTCAAGCATTTTGGAAAGTTGAAGGCTGGACAGTGATGAAGGCGTGGATCGACGAAGGCCATCATCAAAAGAAGGCATGGACGTTGCCTCCAACAATGCCTTCGATAAGCATGCCTCCTTTGGACCCAAAGTTCTAGCTCTCCTTAGGGACCTATTATGTAAAAACTTGTATTCCTGTCTTGTTTCGAATGAAAAAGACTTATTTGGAATGGTTTTAGGATTTTTTGTACTTTGTTGATGATGACCTTTAATTACTAGAGGTTAACGAAGGTCTCCGCCAGCAGTGGGCTACCCTCGAAGCCTTAAGGACTCACAAGTGTCCTCGATTTTTCATTCCTCGAGGGAATCACGGAGAGGTTGCACCTGATATTTGTAATGAAGTACTTTCTTATATTAAGGAAGAAAAGGAGGAAGTTGTAAATGTAATGTCTCCATCTTCAGAGGACTTCGACTGGTCCGAAGACTTCAGACCTAGGCCAAACTTCAACAAGAGTAGAAGGACTTCAGGGCTTCACAAAGAGGAAAACAGATTAAAAGGAAAGTTCTGAAGACTCCGGCCTCAGGAACGAGTTAACCTCGAGATCAGGCGAACCCCGAAGCTAGCCTTAGGGATCGAAGGGGCGTTCGCTTCCTTCTTGGTTTAGACACCGATTTTTCATAATGTATTATAATCAATTGAGTAATATAAATTGAAATGTGTTGAAATTGTGCCTTACCTCCTAGCCCCTCTTTGTGGGAGAGTGTCTTCGATTATCAAATGATGTCAGTTGCGCACAACGCCTAGCATGCTTAACAATGCTTAATGCACAATTTTCATAGAGTTTTTCGACCTTTCATGATTGAAGCCCCTATTGTACTGAACAAATAATTTGAACTAGTGGTTCGAAATCTGAATAGATGGTTGTTATGGAGCTCGTAGGAGTCTTCGAACCTAACGGCTCAGAATCCATAAATGGTAACTTAGTACTCTTTTTCGGATATATTGGAATCCGGTAGTTTTGGTCGCCTTCAACTCTTTTATGGATGCTTTCAAGCCAATGGCTCGGAATTCGTTTGTCATAGTCGCCTTCGACTCTTTTGCGGATGCTTTCAAGAAAATGGCTCAGAATCCATTTTTATATGGTCGCCTTTGACTCTTTTGTGAATGCTTTCAATCCAATGGCTCGGAATCCATTTTTATATGGTTGCCTTCGACACTTTTGCGGATGCTTTCCAGCCAATGGCTCGGAATCCATTTTTATATGGTCGTCTTCGAATCTTTTCCGGATGCTTTCAAGCCAATGGCTCGAAATCCATTTTATATGGTCGTCTTCGACTCTTTTGCGGATGCTTTCAAGCCAATGGCTCGGAATCCATTTTTATATTGTCGCCTTTGACTCTTTTCCGGATGGTTTCAAGCCATTGGCTCGGAATCCATTTTTCATGGTACTTTCCTGCAGTGATGGATGCTTCGAGCCAATGGCTCGAAGTCCGTTGATTCGGTTCGTATGAATGATGCTTACCTCCGCAATTACCTCCATTCCCCTAGTGTGTACACCAAGGGTAGGAATCATTTTGATAGGTATGCATAATTCGAACCATAAGCTTTATTTATTTAGAAAGGTGTTTACAACTTGTTACAATGAGCCCCTAAGTGAAATAACGTTTAAGGTGTTCCGCATGCCATGCATGTTTTAATTCTTCCCCTTCTAAATTGGCTAATTTAAAAGATCTCGGGCATCCTGAATGCCAGATGATGTATGGTCCTTCCCATTTGTTTCCCAATTTTCCCAAAGCAATTATGCTTCATAGTACTAAATGACCCGGCTTAAGTTCATTAAACTTGACCTTGGGGTCATACCATGTCTTCGTCTGGTGTTGGTACTTCGCACTGCATAGGCTTCACCAAGTTTTGAACAGGAGACAAATTCTTGAACAGTAAGACTAATCTCTTTTTACGTGCACTCAGATTAATTGCAGTGATGATTTATTTCTGTGAACCTTGATCTGCCGATGTGTTCAATGCTTTCATAATTTTCCTATTAGCACTGTGTTGGTGTCTTTTCGATTAGGACACCGGTTGTTTTTAGGCTAGATCATTTTAGGTCATGACGATCTATTTACATTTTCCTGCTAAGTCTTTTGAGGTGCGTTGGGTGTTGGGAGAAGGCCATTGATTCGAAAGAATTTTTTAGGCGCCCATTCACCCCCCCTCTGGTCGCTACTTTCGGTGCTACATCTGCCCGACAATCGCTCACAGCCCGTGTACTTGAGTCACATGCGGCCCAGACGCAGCAGGTCTTCTCTCCTCATCAGTCCTCTTTGACTTCCGTTCACAATGACTCATCACATCTGGAGCCATGAGGCCCACACTCTTCAGCATGACTCCTCACAGTTGTCACAGATTTGGAACCTTATCCTTCGGTCCAAAGCCCGAAGTCTGAAGAGGACTTTGAGCTGATGTTCGAGCCTCCGAGCAGTCCAGTGCTCGTTCGGCAGCATGATGTCGAAGGTAGTCTTTAGCAAAGTATCTCTTCTCCTTTTTTGTGTCCTGCAAAATTCATGCAATAACAAATACATTTGGTTTTTACAGGATCGATTCCCATGGAGACGACCCCTGCTACGGAGGTTGTGCCGGAGGCTGCCATGTCTCCAAAGCCACTTCCCAAAGTAGCCATGAAGATGGGTCCTGGAAAGGGTAAAGGTAAAGAGGGAACTTTGCCTGCTCCTGTTCCAGGGTGGACCCCATCAGAGTCTACAGATGGAGGCCAATCCACGGGTCAATCCACGGAAGACTCCGAAGATGCCCCGCTACGCTTCGGCCCGTCTCTGAATGAAGACGACCAAAATGTCTTGTCTAGGCTCCCCCTCCTAGTTCCTTTTCTAGAGCGAAGGACTGGACTCTGGACTTTTCTAGAGCCTCTAGCTCGGGCTAGTCGTGAAGTTGGGTAGACTGACTTGGTTTCCATTCTTGGGGAATCAGAGGGGTCGGAGTTAGATGTAGCCTTGGAGCAGGCAGCCTACCAGGTACGAAATATCTGCAATAATAGAGTTAGTTCAAACATATGTAAATAGTTTACTTACATTGCTCTTTTTCTTCCTTCGCAACAAATAGTCTTAGCTCGAGCTGAGGTCGTGTCAAATGAGCGAGAGATCAACCGACTCAAGGAGAAGATAACAACTCTTCAAGGGAGTCTTATTAGCTCCGAGGTTCGGACCTCTGGCTTGGAAGAGATGGTGGCCACAGAAAGAAAGGCTATACTTAGCTTGGAGGCTGCCAACAATAAGCTCGAAGCTGACCGGGTCGTACTTCGGGTCGAAGTGGAAAGGCTACGGGGAGAGCAAGCAACCATGGGAGTTGAACTGTTCAAGCTCTGAGAAGAGCAGCTGAAGTTGACGAAGGAGGCAAACAACTTGCTCGGGCAAAAGAATTCTTTGATGACGGAGGCAGCTATGCTCTCATCCCTGACAGACGAGCTGTGGTGCCCCGATTTATCAAATCAGAACATTATTGAATTTCCAAAGAAAGACAATAATACAAGTGGTTCATCATGTGACAGCGTACATACCACAATATTCATGGTACGTAGACCATATTTATTACATCAGAGTTGAAATAAAAGTAATAAATGTAAACTGCATGACGAACGCCTTCTTCAGGATCTTTGCTTGACTGAGTCGCTACTCCAGACCGTCTTCATAGTAGGCATCCTCTGTGGTGTTCAACGGGTATGAGTACAAAAAGTACTCAACAAGCCACCACAAATGCAAGTAATAATGCAGGGTAATAAACAAGGAATGGTAATGGCTAATAGTGCGAAAAAGTACATTTTTAGTCATTGCATTTAGTGTAGTCAAATTTAATCACGCGGAAAAGTAAACATGAACATCAATAACATCATCTAACTCGAGGAGTACGTTTTACCTCCTCGCACAACAGTCCTTACATGTCAAACCATCATGCACATACATATTCAAAGTAATCTAACTGTGGGATGTCACACAACCCGCCCTTGACCGTGGGCTCGGCTTTTTGAAAATATTTAAGACTCTGATCAGAGATGTACTACTGTACCCACAAGGCACGCACTCATCCCAAACGAGATGACCCATACCACGGGAACTCATGCCAAAACCTCGGCATGAAATGCTCCAAGCGATAACCACCCGCTCTTGGTTTCGCCGGCGCGCCGGGCCGCATCCCGGCTAACGTCGCACCCCCTTTTGCGCCACATTGGTACAAGCCACCCGCAGGTGTTGCTTGACCCATCTCCAAATGGTGGCCTCGGTTTGGAACACTCCATACCTTAGTTAGGACTTACCCATTAGACTTGTGGTTAGTACGGAAGTGTATTGCAACGGATCCCTCAGACCGGTCCTTATAGTGCCCCGGGTGCTACCGACCAATGCCCTAGCTTGCACCCAGAACCCACCATGCATACACTCACAACCATAACTCATCACCGACAGAATTCCAAGGATAAGAAGTAACGGGGATCATATAGTAGAACCATTTTGCTACGACTCATTTTTATCCTATAGCGATCGTGTCAATACATTGGACACTAGCTAATATCATTAATCATACGGTGACAAGGAGGTTAGGTGAGATAGCATGGCTTGGGTTGCACATCAAGGTCAGGGGATCCTAAATAAATATATTGTAAGGGTTTTCATTGGACTAATGCATGTATAGCCTATGTGTTTTAGCGATAGTTTAATAAATCATGGGTTCAATATGCTCAAAAGATTGGTTTGGTGACTTGCCTTGTTCACCGAAGGGTGAGGGAGGATCTTCCGGGAAATATTCCGGCTCCTCGACGGCGTCGTAGTCTTTTCAATATAAATAAAGTAAAATAAAATAAAGACAACATTCAATCAAACAATATAACATCACATAATAAGCACATATGTTTAAGTTGGTTTGATCAAAAATAAGCCAAGTTGTTAAGGTTCTGAAATTCATTTTATAAATAATTTTAAAAGAAATTAAAATGAAGTGTTGTCCTTTGAAAAAAAGGGTTTTAAAAGTGATTATTCTCATTTTTAAGTTCTCTAATAAATTTAAAATGAAAGGTCCATAGAAAACTTAGCGGTTTGTTCATATTAACAGGAAATGAATAAATATAAACTTGTCTGAAATTTAAATAATAAAAATTGTATTTTACCCTAAGGGCATTTGAAAACTTTATTAAATAAACATGAATTGTCCAAAGTAAACATACTGTTTTTATTGCATTAACATGTAGAGAATAAAATTATAAATTTTCTGAAATTGAAATGACAATTTTTAGGGTTCAAATGCACCAGATATGAATTTTACAAGTTTTAAACAATTTTTGGAATTTATTTCTAAATTTAAATCCCCTCGGGTCCACGGTGAGCCAGGCCCACGGTGAACCCGCGCACTGTGCGCGTGGTCTGGCCCAATCTGGACCGTTGGATCCAGATCCAACACGTGAGGGCGAGGCGGGGCGCTTAAGTGATAACGGACGGCCACGATTAAAACGCGCGAAAGGGTACCACGTGGACACACGGGATCGAGTGCGGGTTTTAAATGGAAATGAACGCGCGAGATTAAAACGTACCGCTTTCACTAGATCCGACGGTGCGGATTAGATCGTGCACGTGGTGCAACTAGCGCCGCTCGATCTCGATCGCATGGTCGGGATCGAATCCGACACGGCACGGGTACTCGACCCGTGCCGGTCATCTTCTCCGACGACGGCGAGTGGTCCAGGGGCCACGGCGAGCGACGGCGGCCCTAGCTGAGCCTAGAAATGGAAAGAGGACGCTATGGCGGTCATGACGGTACCTTGGGCGAGGCGAGGGGTCGATGGAGCGCGGTCGGTGGCGAGGGTAGACGACGAAGTGGTTCAGGCTCCTCGTCGGCGATGGTGTTCCGGCGGGGTTCGACGTCGGCAGAGGGATGGCCGAGGTTGGTGTCGTCCTTGCGGTCACGATGGTGGCGAGGGTGTGGACGGAGGTGGTCCGAGGCGATGGCCAACGATGGCCGGAGGCGAAACAGTAGGAGTGCGCTAAAAGGCGAATTGCGGGTGCTTTGTTCATTCTCGCGGCGAGTGGGCATGGGGGATCAAGTGCGGATGGCCAGGGGGCTTAAATAGGCGTGCCGGCGAGGTTTAACGGGCGTCGCATGCAAGGAAAAGCCGAGGAGGGGTTTACTCGCCGGCGAGGGCTCAACCATGCACGTAAATGCGATCCGGAGGCTTAAACACGTGCCTTAACGCGCTTAAATGGCCGGTGGGCCTTGGGGAATTTATACAAAAATTTTCAGCTCCTGGTTTGGTCATTAACTCTAAGTTGCAGTTCAAAAATGGTAGAGGAGGGTGTTTAAGGTATTTCCCAAATTAATAAATTCAAGAAATTGAATTAAATAATATTTTTATTACTTTGAAAATTTGGGGTGTTACAAACCTATCCCCCTTACAAAGAATCTCGTCCTCGAGATTGGAACGTTACTCAAATAACTCGGGGTATTGGGCTTTCAGTTCGTCTTCCTTTTCCCATGTAGCTTCTTCGGCGGGGTGGTTGTCCCACTGAACCTTGCAGAAGCGAACTACACGACTCCTGGTTACCCTTTCTTTGGTTTCCAAGATCTTGATGGGTTTCTCGATGTAGGTCAGGTCTTCTTTGACGTTGAGCTGTTGAAGGTCGGCTTGTTCGGCGGGCACACGAAGGCACTTCTTCAGCTGAGAGACATGGAACACATCATGAACCCCTGCCAAAGATGGAGGCAGTTCAAGTTGATATGCCACTTCTCCCTGTCGTCGGAGGATCTGAAAAGGTCCGACGTAGCGGGGTGCTAGCTTGCCTTTCATGTTGAACCTTTGAGTGCCTCGGAGGGGAGTGACTCGGAGATAGACATAATCGCCCTCCTCAAAGGTTAGGTCTCTTCGACGGTTATCGGCGTAGCTCTTCTGTCAGGACTGGGCTATCCTTAATCGATCCCTTATGATCTTGACCTTCTCTTCAGCTTCTCTTAATATATCTGTCCCAAACAGTTGTGAATCTCCGGTCTGATCCCAAAGCAACAGCGTTCTGCACTTACGCCCGTAGAGCGCTTCGAACGAGGACATTTGCAGGCTGGCTTGATAGCTGTTGTTGTAGGAGAACTCTGCATAGGGTAAGTTCTTGTCCCACATTCTGCCAAAGTCTAGAGCGCAAGCTCTAAGCATATCTTCCAATATCTAGTTGACCCTTTCGGTTTGACCGTCGGTCTGTGGATGATAGGCGGTGCTAAAGTTCAGCTGGGTGCCGAGTTCCTCTTGAAGGTTCTTCCAAAACTTGGAGGTAAACTGACTCCCACGGTCAGATACAATGTTCTTAGGAACTCCGTGAAGGCACACGATCCGGGTCATATACAACTCAGCCAACTTGGTGACAGTGTAAGTCGTCTTGACCGGGATGAAGTGAGCCACCTTGGTGAGTCGGTCGACGATTACCCAGATAGAATCGTGACCAGCTTGGGTTCTGGGCAGTCCCGTGATGAAGTCCATTCCTATCTCTTCCCACTTCCATTCAGGGACTTTGAGAGGTTGAAGGAGTCCGGCAGGTCTCTGATGCTCCGCCTTGACTCGCCGGCATGTGTCGCACTTGGCCACATACTCAGCTATTTCTCTCTTCATGCTGACCCACCAATATTTTTCCTTCAGGTCTTGATACATCTTGGTACTCCCGGGATGAATGGAGTATAGAGTATCGTGGGCTTCATGAAGGATGAGGGTCTTCAACTCAAGTTGGTCGGGTACGCATATCCGGTTTCCGAACCAGATGGTACCATGCTCGTCCTAGGAAAATCCAGGAGCTTTACCCTTCCGCATGTTCTGTTGGATCTCCAAGATATCTGGGTCTTCCTTCTGCTTTTCTCGGATCTGGTCTATCAAGACAGGCCGAGACTCCACGGAAGCGAGGTACGCTCGGGTGGTGATCCCTAGATTCAGTCTTTCCATCTCCTTGTAGAGTAAAGGGGCTTGATCCTGAATCATGATGGCATTGTAGTACCCTTTTCGACTAAGGGCGTCTGCCACCACATTCGCCTTGCCTGGATGATAATGGATGCCCAAGTCATAATCCTTGATCAGTTCCAACCATCTCCGTTGCCTGAGGTTTAGATCTGGTTGGGTGAATATGTACTTGAGGCTCTTGTGGTCGGTGAAGACCTCACACCGATTCCCCACAAGGTAATGTCTCCATATCTTCAAGGCATGAACCATGACTGCTAACTCCAGGTCGTGGGTTGGGTAGTTCAGCTCATGCGGTCTCAGTTGTCGGGAGGCGTAGGATATCACCTTCCCATCTTGCATCAGGACACATCCCAAACCTTGGCGAGAGGCATCACAGTAGACGTGGAAGTCTTTCTGGATGTCTGGTAGAGTCAGGATTGGGGCCGACACGAGCTTCTCCTTGAGGGTCTGGAAGCTTTCTTCACATTCTGGGGTCCATTCAAACTTTACTTCCTTCTGCAACAGCCTGGTCATAGGTTTGGCGATCTTCGAAAAATTCTCGATGAACCGGCGGTAGTATCCGGCCAATCCGAGAAAACACCGGATCTCGGTCACGGTCGTTGGTTGCAGCCAGTTGGTCACTGCTTCCACGGTGGTCGGGTCCACTGCTATTCCTCCGGCAGATATGACATGACCTAGGAATTTCATCTCAGACGACCAAAATTCGCACTTGCTGTATTTGGCGTACAATTGCTGCTCCCTTAGCTTTTCGAGGGTCAAACGGAGGTGAGTTTTGTGTTCTTCCTTGGTCTTGGAGTAGATGAGGATATCGTTGATGAATACCACGATGAACTTATCCAAGAACTCCATGAAAACATTGTTCATCATGTTCATGAAAAAGGCCGGGGCATTCGTGAGTCCGAACGACATCACTGTATACTCGTAGAGTCCATAGCGGGAGGTGAAGGCAGTCTTGGGTATGTCCTCTTCTCTAATCCTCAACTGGTGATAACCTGACCTGAGGTCAATCTTGGAAAACACCGAGGATCCCTTCAGTTGATCGAACAGGTCGTCAATCCAAGGCAATGGGTACTTGTTCTTGATGGTTACATCGTTCAAGGCTCTATAGTCCACGCACATCCTTTTTGTCTTGTCCTTCTTCATGGCAAAGATAACTGGTGCACCCCAGGGTGAGGTACTCGGTCGGATGTACCCTTTCTGCTCTAGGTCTTCGATGTTGCTCTTGACCTCGGCTAGTTCATTGGCGGCCATCCGGTATGGGCGCTTGGAGATTGGAGTGGTCCTGGGGACAAGTTCGATTTTGAATTCGATGTCCCGCTTGGGGGGGCATTCCTGGTAGGTCTTCAGGGAAGACGTCCATGAACTCCTTGACTATGGGTACTTCTTCAAGCGCTAGCGAGTGGAGGGACGCTCCGAGTGGTTTGCGATTGGTCATCCGAAAGGTGACGGCTGTGCCTTCAGGGTTGGTCACTGTGACGGACTTTTTGGCACAGTCGATCACTCCCTTGTGCTTCATCAACCAATCCATCCCAAGGATGAGGTCGAGTCCGATGCATTTTATGAGGACTGGCTCAGCCCGGAACAATACTCCTTGGATCTCTATCTGAACCTTAGGACTGTATAAGTGGGCTAAGGTCTTGTTGCCTGTAGTGGCAATCATCATGGGGACGGATAGAGGGAGCACATCCAAGTTGTTGATCTTCACAAATTCTTCCGAGATGAAAGAGTGTGTTGCTCCAGAGTCAAATAATATTATAGCTGGTACGGAATTTATGGTAAACGTACCGAGCACGACTTCGGGAGCCTCCTGAGCTTCCTCCGCGTTGATGTGGTTGACGCGGGCACGAACCGCCTGGTTGGGTGCCGCGCCTTCTGGCTGCTTGGGGTGAGGACACTGGTGCAAATAGTGCCCTTCCTTCCGGCAGTTGAAGCAGACGACCGACCTCCCTTGGCGATCCTTCAAGATTGGGGCCTTGGTGGCTGGCATCGGCTGAGTGGCTGGAGCTGGTGGAGCGGGGCGGGGATGCCCAGCGTTGGATCCACCGGTGGTGTGAGGTGGCCTGTAGGCGGGCCGAGGATGGTAGGCGGGCGCTGGCGGCGGAGGGACGAAGTGGGGCCTCTGAGAGCTCGCCTGTTGATGCTTGAAGGCGATCATTTTCCTCTTCTTGAGGTCCAACCTGTTCTGCTCAGTCTCCTAGATGAGCGCTTTATTCACTAGACGTTGGAAGTCGGCGTAGTCGGTGGCGACGAGCTGGATGGACAGCTCATCCTTAAGTCCCCGTAGGAACTTGGCCTGGCAGAGGGCGTCGGTGCGCACTTCTTCCGGTGCGTAGCGGGCGAGGCGGTTGAACTCATGGAGGTACTCCATGACAGTCCAACTTCCTTGGTGCAGGTCGCGGAACTCCTGCTGTTTCACCGCGATGACTCCAGCGGGGACGTGGGCGGCATGGAAGGCGATGCTGAACTCCGCCCATGTCACCACGTGGTCCTCAGGCTGGGACTCACGGTAGTTGTCCCACCATTCGGTGGCGGCACCTTGGAGCTGGTGAGTGGCGAAGGCCACTCGCTCCCGGTCGGTGCAGGGGAGGAGGTCTAGTTTCTTCCCAATGGTGTGGAGCCAATGTCCGGCCTCCATGGGGTTGGTGGTGCTTGAGAAGATGGGCGGGCGCACGCGCAGAAACTCCGATAGTTGGGGAGCGGGTCTAGGTGCTGGTGCGCGAGGGGCAGTTTCCCCATTCTGCAGACGGTCCAACTGAGCTTGTTGGTGCTGCATCTCCGTGAGGAGGGCGGTGATCAGCTGGTTCTGATTCGCCATCATCTCCGCCAATGTAGGGTGGTTGGCGGATGGCGACCCAGACTGACGTGGGCTAGTTGCACCCCAGTTGGGTACAACACCCTCGGTCGCGTCGTGGCTTCCTCCTTCTCTGTTATTGCAGCCGGTGTTCTGGTGGTCGGCCATCTTCTAAATATACCATGATATAAAAAGGATGATGACGATACAATTAAGGAAAACAGCTTATAAAGCTCATGCATATAAACCAAGTGGTAAAATTGTTCATTACACTCAAGCTCTTATTCTATCTACAACACAACACGTTGTAGATAGCACCACATACAAAAATTATTTTATTAAAATAGAGGTATCTAGCGCCTACTCGCCACCAGAGGCGGTCTCCGTGCTCTCAGAACCACGAGTACGCAGCTCCTAAGGGATGGTGGGCTCGAGAAAATTCTCGATGATGGGGTCGGAGACGAGGCCGGGGCGCGGTGCAGGGGCACTGGTGGATGGTCCGGCGGTGGAGGGGTGTGGCAGGATCCACTTGGGGCGAGGGATGGGCTCACGGGTGGGCTTCCTCTTCCTCGGGAGGAGGGGAACCATCTCTGCGATATCCTTCTGCAGCTGCATAATCTTGCGCTGTAGCTCGCCGTTCTGCTGGATCAAGTTCTTCGTCTCTTCACGAAGAAACTCAACCGCCTCATGGTGCTCATCGCCGTCGAGCACTGCCTCTGTATGGAGGTCGTCCATAGCCTGAAGAAGGCGCGACTGCCGGGCCATGACCGGATCACGCACGGAGTGAACTCTGAGGTAGATGATACGGTAGGCACCAGGAGTGCGCTTCGGCACAAGCCGGAAGGACGAGTTCTGAAGACGATCGTCATAGATCATCCTCAGCTCCATAAGAGCCTATAGGGCGACTTGTTGGCACGCGACGTCGAAGGTCGAGCCTCCAAGCGCGGTAGTGTAGGATGGAAGATGCTCTCTGGATTCGTGGACGGTGAGGGAGACGTCGCAGGGTCCGGCAAATTCCTCCAAGTACACCCCTTGGAATTCGGGCTCGAAGAGGAACCCGAGGAATGTGAGCATCATGCGGAGCTCCCTGACGAAGCCCTCAAAGTGGCGGCAGTAGCTGTGGACTTGGTAGACTGGCATCTACAAAAACAACAAGTTGAATAAAAGTGAGGGGAGGAACAAAGTTTATAAAGTAGGTTTTCGAGAAATAATTTTCTACAGCTAACAGCTAGGCGGGTCTGTTTGGCTTCCTACAGTCAAGTCAGCTCTGATACCACCTTGTGGCGCCCCGATTTATCAAATCGGAACATTATTGAATTTCCAAAGAAAGACAATAATACAAGAGGTTCATCATGTGACAGCGTACATATGACAGTATTCATGGTACGTAGACCATATTTATTACATCAGAGTTGAAATAAAAGTAATAAAAGTAAACTGCATGACGAACGTCTTCTTCAGGATCTTTGCTTGACTGGGTCGCTACTCCAGACCGTCTTCATAGTAGGCATCCTCTGTAGTGTTCAACGGGTATGAGTACAAAAAGTACTTAACAAGCCACCGCAAATGCAAGTAATAATGCAGGGTAATAAACAAGGAAGGGTAATGGCTAACAGTGCGGAAAAGTACATTTTTAGTCATTGCATTTAGTGTAGTCAAATTTAATCATGCGAAAAAGTAAACATGAACATCAAAAACATCATCTAATTCAAGGAGTACGTTTTACCTCCTCGCACAACAGTCCTTACATGTCAAACCATCATGCACATACATATTCAAAGTAATCTAACTGTGGAATGTCACGCAACCCGCCCTTGACCATGGGCTCGGCTTTTCGAAAAGATTTAAGACTCTGATCAGAGATGTACTACTGTACCCACAAGGCACGCACTCATCCCAAACGAGATGACCCATACCACGGGAACTCGTGCCAAAACCTCGGCATGAAATGCTCCAAGCGATAACCACCCGCTCTAGGTTTTGCCGGTGCGCTGGGCCGCATCCCGGCTAACGTCGCACCCCCTTTTGCGCCACATTGGTACAAGCCACCTGCAGGTGCTGCTTGACCCATCTCCAAATGGTGGCCTCAGTTTGGAACACTCAATACCTTAGTTAGGACTTACCCATTAGACTTGTGGTTAGTACGGAAGTGTATTGCAACGGATCCCTCAGACCGGTCCTTATAGTGCCCCGGGTGCTACCGACCAATGCCCTAGCTTGCACCCGGAACCCACCATGCATACACTCACAACCATAACTCATCACCGACAGAATTCCAAGGATAAGAAGTAACGGGGATCATATAGTAGAACCATTTTGCTACGACTCATTTTTATCCTATAGCGATCGTGTCAATACATTGGACACTAGCTAATATCATTAATCATACAGTGACAAGGAGGTTAGGCGAGATAGCATGGCTTGGGTTGCACATCAAGGTCGGGGGATCCTAAATAAATATATTGTAAGGGTTTTCATTGGAGTAATGCATGTATAGCCTATGTGTTTTAGCGATAGTTTAATAAAGCATGGGTTCAATATGCTCAAAAGATTGGTTTGGTGACTTCCGGGAAATATTCCGGCTCCTCGACGACGTCGTAGTCTTTTCAATATAAATAAAGTAAAATAAAATAAACACAACATTCAATCAAACAATATAACATCACATAATAAGCACATATGTTTAAGTTGGTTTGATTAAAAATAAGCCAAGTTGTTAAGGTTCTGAAATTCATTTTATAAATAATTTTAAAAGAAATTAAAATGAAGTGTTGTCCTTTGAAAAAAAAGGGTTTTAAAAGTGATTATTCTCATTTTTAAGTTCTCTAATAAATTTAAAATGAAAGGTCCATAGAAAACTTAGTGGTTTGTTCATATTAACAGGAAATGAATAATTATAAACTTGTCTGAAATTTAAATAATAAAAATTGTATTTTACCCTAAGGGCATTTGAAAACTTTATTAAATAAACATGAATTGTCCAAAGTAAACATACTGTTTTTATTGCATTAACATGTAGAGAATAAAATTATAAATTTTTTGAAATTGAAATGACAATTTTTTGGTTTCAAATGCGCCAGATATGAATTTTACAAGTTTTAAACAGTTTCTAGAATTTATTTCTAAATTTAAATCCCCTCAGGTCCACGGTGAGCCAGGCCCACGGTGAACCCGCGCACTGTGCACGTGGTCCGGCCCAATCTGGACTGTTGGATCCAGATCCAACGTGTGAGGGTGAGGCGGGGCGCTTAAGTGATAACGGACGACCACGATTAAAATGCGCGAAAGGGTACCACGCGGACGCACGGGATCGAGTGCGGGTTTTAAATGGAAATGAACGCGTGAGATTAAAATGTACCGCTTTGACCAGATCCACGGTGCGGATTAGATCGCGCACATGGTGCAACTAGCGCCGCTCGATCTCGATCGCACGGTCGGGATCGAATCCGACACGGCACGGGTACTCGACCCATGTCAGTCATCTTCTTCGACGACAGCGAGCGTGCTAGGGGCCACGGTGAGCGACGGCGGCCCTAGCTAAGCCTAGAAATGGAAAGAGGACGCTATGGCAGTCACGATGGTACCTTAGGCGAGGCGAGGGGTCGACGGAGCACGGTCGGCGGCGAGGGTAGACGACGGAGTGGTTCGGGCTCCTCGTCGGTGATGGTGTTCCAGCGGGGTTCGACGTCGGCGGAGGGGTGGCCGAGGTTGGTGTCGTCCTTGTGGTCACGATGGTGGCGAGGGTGTGGACGGAGGTGGTCCGAGGCGACGGCCAGCGGTGGCCGGAGGCGAAACAGTAGGAGTGCGCTAAAAGGCGAATTGCGGGTGCTTTGTTCATTCTCGCGGCGAGTGGGCATGGGGGATCAAGTGCGGATGGCCAGGGGGCTTAAATAGGCGTGCCGGCGAGGTTTAATGGGCGTCGCATGCAAGGAAAAGCCGAGGAGGGGTTTACTCGCCGGCGAGGGCTCAACCATGCACATAAATGCGATCCGGAGGCTTAAACGCGTGCCTTAACGCGCTTAAATGGCCGGCGGGCCTTGGGGAATTTATAAAAAAAATTTCAGCTACTGGTTTGGTCATTAACTCTAAGTTGCAGTTCAAAAATGGTAGAGGAGGGTGTTTAAGGTATTTCCCAAATTAATAAATTCAAGAAATTGAATTAAATAATATTTTTATTACTTTGAAAATTTGGGGTGTTACACGAGCTGTCTGCGTCGAAGAATGCTTTGTATAAAGACAAGATGAAGTGCAAGAAAGTGGCCTTGGATACCATGGACAACCTTCGGGTTGTCTTGGAATACTTTGGCACTTCCTTGGCTTTATCTTCGACTGACGATGTTCCTCTACTCTAGAGATTGAAAATGATCCAAGCAGCAGCGAAGACTATGAAGACAACAGGTATTAGGTATGGAGAGATCTCCGGCCAAGTAGCTGCTCTCGGAGTGCTTCGCTACTACGAGGATTTAGGGCTATCCGTAGCACTAGAGCCTGAGGCAGCACCTGTCAACTTCGGCGACGATCAGCTCCTGACTCCCTCCATTGATGTGGCTGCGGCTTGGGAGGCCTTCCAACCATCTTGGAGAGCTAAAGGCTGATCGGCTATCAAGGCATGGATTGATGAAGGACTCCGCCAAAAATAAGCGCGGTCGCAGCCTTCTAGCAGCCATCCTCCTTCGGACCCGAAGGTTTAGCTCTCCTTACGGCCCCAATTATGTAAAAACTTATGCTTTAGTCCTTTTATGAAAGAAAAGACATATTTGGAAATGTTTTTAGGCATTCCAACCTTTTTTGGATGATCTCAAAGTGCTAGAGGTTAACGAAGAACTTCGCCTGCAATGGATCACCTTTGAAACTCTAAGACCTCACAAGCGTCTTCGGTTTTCAATTCCTCGGTGAGCTCCGGGGAAGTTATACCCGATATATGTAAAGAAGTACTAGCTTATATTAAAAAGGAGGAAAATAAAGTTAATTTAGAAACTTCATCTTTTGAGGACATTGAATGGTCCGAAGAAGAAAATATTGTTAAAGAACAAGTAGAAAAGAGCCCTGAACAACTTCGAAGCTGGGCCGAACTTCAGCAAGAGCAAAAGGACTTCCGAGCTTCAAAAGAAGGGAAGAGGGTTAAGCATAAAGTTATTAAAACTCCTGGCTCCGGGACAAGTCACCTTCGGAGTCATGCTAGTAGTTCTAGGGTTCGAAGAGGTCTTCTTTTCCTTCTTGGTATAGATACTGATTTTTCATGATGTAATGTAATATGATCATTCAATTAATATAATTAGTTTCAGAAGCATCTCTTGATTGTTCCTTATTCTCATGCCCCTCCTTGTCGGTGGTGGACCATACGCATTGCAATAGGGTCCGTCGGACACAATGATTGATATAACAACCTGATGCTGCGCATAACACTTGGTAATCATATTTTACTCTTTTGTAGAGTTCTTCGAACTGTACATTCGTATTGTAATGTTTATAATTTTCGGAACTAAGTTTATACTTGTAAGCTCCGATAATAGTTGCTTAGGACTTTAGAAAGTGTTTCATTGGGCCGGATCCTTGAAACCTTATTGCTTGGTCGCCTACGACTCTTTTACAGATGCTTCGGACCCGGAGGCCGAAAATCTGTTCTATTAAATTCCTTAGACTCTTCTACGGATCCAAACAAGCCGGAGCCTGGAATCCGTAGGCTTTGGCCACCTACGGCTCTTTTACAGATACTTCGAACCTGGAGGCCGAAAATCTGTTCTTTTAAAGTCCTTAGACTCTTCTACGGATCCTAACAAGTTGGAGCCTAGAATCCGTAGGCTTTGGCCACCTACGGCTCTTTTATAGATACTTTGAACCCGGAGGCCGGAAATCTGTTATTTTAAAGTTCTAAGACTCTTCTACGGATCCTAACAAGCCGGAGCCTGGAATCCATAGGCTTTGGCCACCTACGGCTCTTTTACAGATACTTCGAACCTGGAGGACGGAAATCTGTACTTTTAAAGTCCTTAGACTCTTCTACGGATCCTAACAAGACGGAGCCTAGAATCCGTAGGGTTTGGACACCTATGACACTTTTATGGAATCCTTGAACCGATAGTTCAAAGGCCGTTTGCTGGGTTCCAAAGAAAGATGCTTACCTCCGCAAGCATCTCCGTTCCCCCTGATACGTCCACTAGGGGTAAGGAATATTTGAAGAGTAAGCATAATTCAAACCTCCATCTTTATTTAACTTAGAAAGGTACTTTTACAATTGATTACAAGGAGCCCCTAAGCATAATAACACTTAAGGTGTGCCGCATGCCATGCATGCTTCAACTCTTCCCCTTCTAAATTAGCTAACTTAAACGATCCGGGGCGCCCTGAGCGTAGGATAATATATGGTCCTTACCATTTGTTTCCTAGCTTCCCCGGAGCTATTACACTTCGCAACACCAATTGACTTGGTCTAAGCTCATTCACTTTTATCTTCGGGTCATACCATGCCTTCGTTTGGTGTTGGTACTTCGTCAGATTGGCGACATCTCAAAGCCTTGTCTCTCCTGACAAGTCCAGCGAAGTGTTTCTTTCATCATCATTCCCAGGCTCCGTTACGCGAAGGGATCCACCTTTGAGCTCCGTAGGAGTCATGGCCTCATCTCCGAATAACAGCTTAAATGGGGTGAAGCCCGTGGACCTAGCTTGAGTGGTCCAAATGGACCATAAAATCTTAGGGAGCTCTTCGGTCCATAGCCCCTTAGCTAACCCAACAATCCTTCGATTCAAACCGGAGAGAATATTTCCATTTGCCCGCTCGACGGCTCCGTTGGATTGGGGGTGGTGAATAGCTGCGAAGCATAACTTAATGCCCAGGCCTTCGCAAAACTCTTTAAAGGGCTCAGTGTCAAATTGAGCGCCATTATCAACAGTTAACTCCCTCGGCACTCCGAACCTGCATATGATATTCTACCAAAAGAATTTTTGCACATTTCTTAAAGTGATAGCAGTTAGGGGTTCAACTTCGACCCATTTAGAAAAATATTCGATTGCTACCACCGCAAACTTCAAGATGCCTTTTGCCATTGGAAAAGGGCCGATGAGATCTATTCCCCATCGTGCCATTGGCCATACCGGAGCAATAACTTGAAGAGGTGTCGGTGGACGATGGCTCTGCCTACCCATCCACTGGCACCGTTGGCAGGTTCGAACTAATTCTTCTGCATCTCTTACAATTGTTGGCCAATAGAGCCCCTGTCGATGTGTCTTTCCTTCTAGAGCATGGGGGCTAGATGGCTGCCACACAGGCCTTTGTGAATCTCCCGAAGTATATATTGGCCTTCAGGTTGTGAGATTCACCAGAGTAGGGGAGAACATACTCCGGCTTTATAAAGTATCCCGTTGACAAGCTCATAATTTTGAGCCCTTGCTTGTAGCCTTCGGAAATCCAGACCTTCTAACGAAACTATGATGTTCTGCAAAACATTCGTGAGTGGAGTCGACCAATCGGCGTTTGGAATGTGTTGGTGTAAAAGTTACACCACCAGGTTCCCGGTAATCAAGAACAAACGAACAAGAGGTTTGTGTTTAAGGACAAACTTGAGCCTCCGTAAAGGATAACAACTCAAGAGGTCCGAATGTATATGCTTGAACAACTAGTTCTGGATCCCTCTTACAAGGTACAATGGGGGGTATTTATAGGGAAAAAAGGCTTAAGGAATAGACCTATTTACCCCTATATTATGACTGACATGATAGAGTTTATCCAATATTATAAACAAGGTTATACACGGTAAAGTGTCGTAGGGTAGATGGATAAGCAGGGCATCCAATCAATCACGTCTTCCTGGTTCGAGGCCTCCTTCTTCCCTTCGGAGGGTCCTCCGTGACTTCGCATCGTGACACCCTCCGACCGTGCTGACGTATGCTTCGAACATCAGTCCACCACCTTCGGGATCTTCCTAGAGCCCACGGAGGGTTAGCCTTTAAGTCTTGGAAATGAAGTAATTTCACCCAACAGTAGCCCCTCGAATACGCCTTTCTGCAGATAACCTATTTTTAGAAAGAAGGCAGTATACGAAAGGAACATTTCTAGTTTCTGAGGCTTAAAGGGAATTCGAAGATATTATGATTTAGCTCAGGATTTTGAGCCCAATATTTTAAAACCTTCGCCCCCGAATTTTGGCACAGTGGGAGAACTCTCGGGGAGTAGAACGGTTTCGGAGCATAAGCGTCGCGAAAGCGGTTACGGAGTGCCCTTTGTCGTGGAGACGGTTACGGAGTGCCCTTTGTCGTGGATACGGTTACGGAGTGCCCTTTGTCGTGGAGACGGTTACGGAGTGCGAACGTCGTGGGGTACCGTCAATATGACCGTTACGGCGCAGATAGCCGTTACCCTCTGTAAAAAAAGTAACGGTCGATTTCTTCAGCGGTTGCACGCCGTTCCAATTACCAGACCCACGCGTCAGTGACAGAAGCCGAACCTGCAATGTGAAACTTCTCGAAGAGCAGTATAGGTTGTGCGGTTATAAAAGGGGGAAATAGGGATTACTGGAAGTTTTTTACCGCATTCACTGCTCTTGCGATTCACCTTTTCCTTCAATCTTCCGCACCCTCGAGCACTTTGAGCGCAATGGCGAGAACCAGCCACACCACCCCATTGGCGGCCAACACCCTGGCGCAGCGGCAGGCGTGGGCCGCATCGGCAGCAACGGCAATGGCGGGGGTTCCGGGCGGTGCTTGGCCCAAGAATCCGCGAGCGCTCCGCCCGCCCTCCAAGAAGAAGATGGCCCAGAGCTTTGTCATTGGTCAGTCTGTGAGCACCGCGGAGTCCATTGAGGAGGCAATAGACGGGAAGCTGGGAGCCGGGATGAGGACTCGTGTTCCTGGGACAGAGTCGACTCCACGGCCCCGGAGCGGAGAAGTGGTGGTCTTCGAGGCGTTCTTCGAAGCGGGTCTAGGGCTACCAGCCGTGGATTTTTTGGCAGAGGTACTGGACTTGTTCCACATAACCCTGCCTCAATTGTCCCCCAACGCAATCGTCCGCCTGGCCGTCTTCGAATGGGCTCTTCGGGCGGAGGGGTGCGAAGGGCGCTCCGAGATCTTCGCAGCGACCCACGAAGCCATCTGCCAACCGAAGCCTCAAGATGGGCCGGGGGATTCCAAGGTGACGGTGGCCTTCGGCAGCGTTAACTTTCAGCTGCGTCGAGAGCATGCTCTCCATTTCCCTGCGAAGGCCATAAACGACAGATGGTAAACGAACTGGATACTTCGGTGGTTTTACGCCGAAGTAGGAGAAGACTCCCCCCTCTTGGGCCCTCTTCAAGAAATCTGGTTCCGGAAGGAGGCGGACATCTCCCCGAACCCTAGCTTGCTCACAACGAGGCTAGGGTTGCTTGCTTTAGTGGCTCGTCGCATGAGCATGCGCGACCTGGCCGAGGAGTTCGTCGGCCTTCGGATTTCACCCCTCGGAGCCAGCTGGCCAATCTCCATTCCGCAAGCCTCGGAGGGGGACCTCCGAAACATAGGTACATCTTTCTCCTGCGGCATCATTTTATATGAACACATTAATTATACTTATGCTTCTTATACCTTTTTCTTTTCAGCGGCGCCTCTGGCCTTAGCTCCGGACGACATAGTCCGGGCTACCGAACGAATTCTTGGAGCCCCTTCGGTGGCCGAGAGGCAGAGAAGGCTGGAGTTGGTGGGGAGTTGGGAGCGCTCGAATAGGGTGTGGAGAGCCCTTGGCATGGAGCCCCCGCAGCTTCCCGACTTCGCCCCAGCCGGAGCGGCGGGCCGCAAGAGGAAAGCAGCGGCCGAGCCCTCTAAAAAAGCTGGCAAGCAACCTCTTCAGAAGAAGGCGGCGAAGCAACCTCCCCACTTGACACCCGCTTCATCTTCTTCGTCGCCGGATGAGCGGAGCCCGACTCCCGAAGAGGTAGAAGACTCCGAAGGTGCTACGGCGAAGGCCTTCGAAGCCTACCTTTTGATTGACGAAGATATGAGGGAGGTCCCCCCAAACCTCTCCGACAGGGAGGGTGTTAGTGTAACTCCATTGACTCCTCCTGCACCCGTCAACGTGCAAGTAGAGTCATACTCTACCTCCGACTTGCCTGCACCCGAAGGGGTTCCCGCGGAGGTCGTGGTCCCGACGGACGAAACCGAGGGTAGGACCTCGGGGGATGACTTCGACAACATCCTCCAGATGTACAAAGTCCTGGAGGATCCGGCGATCCTCCTCAAGAGGCTCTTAGAGGTATTTCCCCGGAGCTCTTTCTTTTTTCGTCGACATCCGCTTGCTATCTGTAGAATATGTTAATTAATCTTGATATTTGAAATAGGTACCTCTTCGGGTACCGAAGGCTTGGTGGCGCCCGACGTCCCCGCTTCTTCGGAGACGGTTACCCGAGCGGACCCTCCGGCTCCCCTGGGGGCTTCGAGCCCGGTGGTGGAGAACGTATCCTTCGGGGCGGACGATGTGCTCCCTGGGACGGAGTTGGCTCCGGCCGTGGCGACCTCGACCACTGAAGGCGCCTCCGACAACGTGGTTCCGGCCGGAGATGTGGCGGCTGAGGGTCGGAATGTTCTTGCTTCTCCCCCTTTCGTGCCGGGGAGGGGTAAGAGTATGTCCAGCCTGGGCCTTCGGGCTGACCAAGCTGCGCCCTCCGTTGGCAACTCAGAGGACGAGGCTGCAGAGGACGACGCCCGAGCCTTGTCTTGGCTCCCTCTTCTGGCTCCTTTCTTGGAACATCGGAGCGGCCTTCGAAGGCTCCTGGAGCCCCTGGCTGAGAGAAGCCAAGATATCGCCAATTCGGAGTTGATCTCCGCTTTGAGCGAGGCTAGGGCTTCGATCCTCAACACGGCCCTCGAAAGGGCTGCCCTTCAGGTATGAAAAAGACACCACAGTTGTCGCATTTTAATGGTCAAAACTTTTTTAGCACTTACCTTGTTTTCCTTGCAGCAATTCGCCCTTGCTAGAGCGGCAGCGACTTCCAGCGAGGTCGAAATTAACCGACTTAACCGGAAGGTTACCGCCCTTCAAACAGCTCTTGATGACTCCACCGGGAGGTCTCTCAGGCTGAATGAAGAAATTTTGGAAGAACGGAAGGCTAAGGCAGCGTCTGACGAAGCCCTTGAAGCCCTCCGCTCTCATGCCCAAGAAGCCGAGGCTGAACGAGTGGTCCTCCGTGCGGAGGTCGAAAAGCTTCACCAGGATGCGGCTGCTTCGAACGGACATCTGGTGGAACTTCGAGGGGCTCTTAGCCAGGCAATGGCTCAGAAGAGTTCCTTGATGCTTCGGGTGGCTGCGTTGGACGCGACTGTTGCAAGCCTGGAAGTAGCAGAGAGAAAGAATTCCAGTACTGCTGACCGTACCTTGGAAGCTCTTCAGGGTACGTTAGAGTACTTTGGCACCATGTGTCCTTCGACCTCTGCTGCAGCCTACGAGCCGCTCGACCGGAAGCTGACGAGGATCCAGGTAGCTTCGTCGTTGATGAAGAACTCCGGAGTCTGGTACGGAGAGATCTCCGGACAGTGCGCCGGCATCGGGGTTCTTCGCCACCTCGAATCTCTTCGGATTCCCTTCGATTCGGTTAGTGGTTCGTCTCCTGGAGGCTTCGCGGATGATGACCTGTTGCGGCCGTCTTCGGAGGTGGCTTCAGCTTGGGAAGCTTTCTGATCAGTATGGAAGGCGGACCATAAGGTCGCTGCTAAGGCTTGGATTGATGAGGCCCGCCGGCAAAAGCAAGCTCAAGCGAAGCCACCACTCCCAACTTCGCCAGCGCCTTCGGTCCCAGCTCCGCCAACCGACCCGCAGGTCTAGCCGCTTAGGGTTGTTGTGTACCTGTGGTCTTGTAAACTTTGTTTAATTAATGAGAAAGTTATAAACAGTACTTGTCTTGGGTGCTCTGCTCTTTTTTAGGTTCTGTCGTGCCCTTCGAGCCCTGACTTCGAACTTTTGGAAAGTACCGCCGAGCTTCGAAAGGAGTGGGCAGTTCTTGAGAGTTTGAGACCTTACCGCCGCTCCCGTTTTTCTGTTCCTCGCGGAGACGGGGGGGGGGGGTTACCCTTGAAGTACGAAGGGACGTTTTGTCTTATATTAAAGAGGAAGAAAAGGAGGAGGGGTCTTCGTCTTCCGAACCTGTCGACTGGTCTGACTCGGAGTATCAAGCCGAAAACCTTGCCGAGGCTGGCTCCGAAAGGCTCTTGACATGGGCCGAACTTCAGGAGGAGCAGAAGAAACTGCGAGCCTCGAGAAAAAAGAGAAGTTCCCGGCCTAAAAAGACGACTTCGAGCTCCGAAGGGCAAAGTAGCCGCAGGGGTAGCTCTAGGGGTCGAAAGGGTCTCCGTTTTTATTTGGGTTTAGACAACCATTTTTCTTGATGTATGAGTATAACATTTTAATGTGGAATGCTTCGACAGTATGCTGTGTGACTCCTATCCTCCTACCCCCTTTGTGGGTGGCGGAGCTTTTATCATATATAAGGGTTCGCTAGGCACAATGATTGTCCGAACACCTGTATGCTTCGAATTTTGCACATGTCACCATCGATAAGTAGATAATAAATAAAAAATTTAAAGTCCTTAGACTCTTCTACGGATCCTAACAAGCCGGAGCCTGGAATCCGTAGGTTGGCCACCTACGGCTCTTTTACAGATACTTCGCACCCGGAGGCTTGAAATTCTGTCTTGTTTAAAGTCCTTAGACTCTTCTACGGATCCTAACAAGCCGGAGCCTGGAATCCGTAGGTTGGCCACCTACGGCTCTTTTACAGATACTTCGCACCCGGAGGCTTGAAATTCTGTCTTGTTTAAAGTCCTTGGACTCTTCTACGGATCCTAACAAGCCGGAGCCTGGAATCCGTAAGTTGGCCACCTACGGCTCTTTTACAGATACTTCGCACCCGGAGGCTTGAAATTCTGTCTTGTTTAAAGTCCTTGGACTCTTCTACGGATCCTAACAAGCCGGAGCCTGGAATCCGTAGGTTGGCCACCTACGGCTCTTTTACAGATACTTCGCACCCAGAGGCTTGAAATTCTGTCTTGTTTAAAGTCCTTAGACTCTTCTACGGATCCTAACAAGCCGGAGCCTGGAATCCGTAGGTTGGCGGAGCCACTGAACCAATGGTTCGCAGTCAGCCCCTTGGGTTTTTTCGAAAAAATGCTTGGCTCTACTAGCATCACCGACCTCCGAATGCGTCCATCAGGAGGATGGGATGTTCGAAGGGCAAAACAAATTTTCACCCTTATCTTTATTTATAAAAGGAGTGTTACAAGTGATTACAAGGAAGCCTTAAGCGTAATATCTCTTAAGGTGCTCCGCATGCCACGCATGTTTCAACTCTTCTCCTTCTAAATTAGCTAATTTAAACGATCCGGGGCGTCCTGAGCGTAAGATAACATATGGTCCTTCCCATTTGTTTCCTAGCTTCCCCGGAGCTATTACATTTCGCAATACTAGATGACCTGGTTTTAACTCAGTTAACTTGACCTTCGGGTCATACCACGTTTTTGTGTGCTCTTGGTACTTTGTCAGGTTGGCGACAGCTCGAAGCCTTGTTTCTTCTGACAAGTCTATTGAAGCACTCCGATCATCTTCGTCTTCGTGTTGAATTACGCGAAGTGACTCCCCTTTGAGCTCCGTAGGGGTCATGGCTTCGTCTCCGAAGAGCAATCTGAATGGCGTGAAGCCGGTTGATCTAGTTTGCGTGGTTCGGATAGACCATAAAATTTTAGGCAGCTCTTCAACCCATAGGCCCTTGGCCAATCCCACAATTCGGCGATTTAACCCGGAGAGGATATTCCCGTTGGCTCGTTTGACGGCTCCGTTGGATTGCGGATGTCGCACTGCTGCGAAGCATAGCTTAATGCCCAGTTCTTCACAAAATGTTTGAAAGGTATCAGCTTCGAACTGGGTTCCATTATCCACCGTTAATTCTCTGGGGACTCCGAACCTGCATATAATGTTCTGCCAGAAGAACCTTTGTACGTTCTTCGATGTGATGGCTGTTAGCGGCTCTGCTTCCACCCATTTTGAGAAGTATTCTATTGCTACGACCGCAAATTTCAAACCGCCTTTTGCTGGTGGGAAAGGGCCTATGAGGTCCATGCCCATCTAGCCATCGGCCATACCGGGGCAATAACTTGAAGTTGAGCTGGTGGGCGATGGCTCCTTCTGCCCATCCATTGGCAGCCTTGGCATGTTCGAACTAGGTCTTCGGCGTCTCTGACGATTGTCGGCCAATAAAAACCTTGCCGGAGCGTCTTGCCTGCTAGCGCTCTAGGAGCTAGATGACCTCCGCACAGCCCCTCGTGGATGCCTCGAAGTATGTCTTGTCCTTCAGGTTGAGAGATGCATCGAAGCAGTGGTGAGCATACTCCGGCCTTATACAGTATTTCCCCAATAAGTTTGTAATTTCGAGCTCTTGATTGCACTCTTCGAGCTTCTGGGCCTTCCGGAGGGTCATTGCTACCTTGCAACATAGTTATTATCGGAGTTCGCCAATCCGTAGCTTCAATACACATTATTTCTGACGAGGGTATTTGGTCAGCTGCTGGCTGTTCTAACTCTTCATAGAAAGCGCCCTCCGGGAGGTCTACTGCTCCTGCTGCAGCTTTTGCAAGAATATCTGCAAGTTGATTTTCTGCCCGAGGTATGCTTTGAACTGTAAACCCTTTGAATGCTGCTTCTGCCTTGCGGATTTCTTGCAGGTATTGCGCGAGATGTGGGTTTTTTGCTTGGAAGCTTTTGTCAATATGCCCCGCGACGACTTGGGAATCTGTCTTGATCACTATTCTTGAAGCTCCGAGTGCTTTAGCCTTTCGGAGGCCTAACAAGATTCCTTCATACTCGGCAACGTTATTAGTGGTTCGGAAGTTAAGCCTTGTAGAATACATTGCCTTTTGTCCTGATGGTGACAAGATTACTGCCCCTGCTCCGGCACCTGATGCTTGATAGGCTCCGTCGGAGAATATTGTCCAGAAACCGTCGGAGGGTTCTTCCGGAGTCCATACTGCAGATGGAGTCCACTCTGCTACGAAAACTGCTATAATTTGAGATTTAACGGCCGTCCTTGCTGTGAAGGAGATTTCGAAGGGTGCCAGCTCGACTGCCCATTTTCCAACCCTGCTTGTGGAATCTTTGTTTCGGAGCATATCTCCAAGAGGATACGATGTAGGGACAATGAGGTTATGTGCCAAGAAATAATGCCTTAGCTTTCGCGAGGCCATCACTAAAGCATAAGCAAACTTTTCGAGCTCGGAGTATCTGATCTTGGCTCCTGATAATGCCTCCGAGACAAAATAAACTGGGTTTTGCACCAGCTTCTCTTTAAGCTCGACTTCTCGGACCAGTACTGCGCTTACTGCTGATCCTGTTGCTGCAAGGTATAAAAGCAATGTTTCCCCTGTAAGAGGAACGGTTAAGGTTGATAATGTTCCGAGGTATGCTTTTATTTCTTCGAAGCTCTTTTGGCACTCCGGCGTCCAGCTGAAGCTTTCGGAGCCTTTGAGCGCCTTGAAAATTGGGAGGCTTCGCTCTGCCGATCTGGACAGGAACCTGCTGAGTGCTGCTAGCCTTCCTGCTAGTTTCTGTACTTGCTTCAAATTCTCGGGTGGAGCCATTCTTTGCAGTGCACTTATTTGCGTTGGGCTGGCTTCGATCCCCCTGCTCGAAACTAAGTACCCTAGCAACTTCCCTGCTTGTGCTCCGAATATACATTTTTCGGGATTGAGGCGTACTCCACATGCTCGGAGGCTCTCGAAAGTTTCATCTAAATCTATGCTATGCTGGTGCTTTTGAGCACTTTTTATTACAATATCGTCCATGTAGGCCTCGACATTGCGGCCTATCTGATGACCTAAAGCCTTAGCTATTAAGCGAGAAAATGTGGCTCCGGCATTCCGCAAACCAAAAGGCATTCTTACATAGCAGAATACTCCCGAAGGAGTTATGAAACTTGTCTTGGCCTCGTCTTCGCGTTTCAGCCATACTTGATGGTACCCGGAGTAGGCGTCGAGGAAGCTTAATAATTCGGAGCCGGCTGTGGAATCTATTAATTGATCTATTCGAGGCATTGGGTAGGGGTCTCGCGGGCATGCTTTATTTAATGATGTAAAGTCAATACACATACGCCATTTGCTGGAATCCTTCTTTCTTACAAAAACCGGGTTGGCCAACCACTCAGTATGGGCCACCTCCCTGATAATGCCAGCTTTTAACAACTTTTCCACTTCGGCCTTGGCTAAATTTGCTCTTTCTGTTGATAGCTTTCGGAGCCCCTGGCGCACCGGCTTGGCCTTCGGGTTGACGAGCAGACTGTGCTCAATGATGCTTCGGTCGACCCCAGTGATATCTTCGTCGGTCCAAGCAAACATGTCTAGATTCTTCTTGACGACTTCTTCTAACGAGGCGGTTATTTCCGGAGATAGCCCCTTGCCGAATTTTATTGGGTACTCTTTGCCGTCTTCTGAGATTATTCTTGTCTCGACATCACCCTCCGGGCTTGGTTTAAGCGAGGATCCCTTCGGAGGGCTCAAGGCCTCCGGTACTTCTTTGGCGCTCTCCGCCACATTATGCACTTGTCGAGGGTCCAATGGCTGCCCGTGGCCATATTCCATCCTTCTGGCTACGGCCTGGTCTCCTGAAATAGTGAGCACTCCACCTTGTGTAGGCATTTTGAGGCAAAGGTAGTTGTGATGCGCTATAGCCCCGAATTGGTTTAACATCCCTCGACCGAAGATAGCATTGTAAGCGTAAGGGGCATCCACCACGTCGAAAATCACCTCTTCTACTCGGGCCAGCGGCCCCTCTCCGAAGGCAACCTCGAGGCCTATTTGGCCGAGGGCATCGAGAGGCGGTCCTGAGAACCCTTGAAGCGGCCGGGCTGCTGGGAGTAGATGCTTCCGGGGTATACACATCTGGTCGAAGGCTTGGACGAAGAGTATGTCTGCGGAGCTTCCACCGTCCACCAGGATCCTCCGAACATCAGCCCCTGCTATATCAGCAGAGATGACTAATGGGTCAGCATGGGGAAACTTCACCCCTACTGCATCGCTGGCTGTGAATGAGATGGGCACACGGGACCATTCTGGCATCCCTTCAGCGGAACTTGAAGTCCCAATGTGCCCAACCTCGCGGACGTACTCGCGGCGCTGTCTCTTGGACATGCTGCCGAGGGTCCCCCCTCCGGAGATGGGCAGGACCACTCTCTTGCCGCGGTCTTGTGGATCTTCGTGCCTTGGTGGTGGCATAATACTGGCCACCGGTAGCCGTATGGGGGCTTCGAGGGCACCAGCTCGGGCCACAGCTTGAACAGGCTCCGATCGTGCCGTAGGTGGAGCTCGGTCCGAAGTACCCCTCCTGGTATTTCGGTCAATGTATTCACCCCGAAGGGTTAATATCGTCTTGCAGTCCCTCGTGTCATGGCTTCTATTATCGCCATGCACGTAGCAGAAATGACTTTGGCGCCTTCCAGGCACCCTTTCTTGAGGTCCTGGAGGCCCAGCCTTGAAACTTTTTCCCTGTGGGAGGTTGGCAGGTGCCTTCGAAGCTGAAGGTGTAATGTTTAGCACTTCCGAACGGAAATGCTTCTTCCCTCGCCTGTACTCGCCAGGGCGGCTGTCTTGTGGAGGTTGCGGTGGAGCGGTGGCTTCTGGCTCCCTTTTGACTTCCCGGAGGGTGGGTAGTGTTGCCTCAGCTCGCCGAAGACATCCTTCCTCTGCCTTGGCATATTGCTCGAAGTATGCCATGAGCTGTGCTACGGATGTTACCGGCTTCCGATGGAGTTTGCTGAGGAGGTCGGGGTTCAGCACCCCTTCGCGGGCAGCATCAACTACCGAAGAGGTAGTAAGGCCCTTGATCTGTGACTTGGTGTGGGCGAAGCGTGTGAAGTACTCTCGGAGGGTTTCCCCCTCCCGCTGCTTTACCTGGAACAAACTTCCTGTGGACATTGGGGCCACGAAAGTGCCTTGGAAGTTGCTCACGAACTTCTTTTTGAGTAGCTCCCATGACTTGATCGATCCTGGTTTTAGGGACCAGAACCATCGGAGCGCCACGCCTTCGAGAGCGAGTGGGAAGCATTTTGCCATGGTGCTTCGCACCCCTCCGCTTGCTTCTATAGCCAGGGCGTAAGAGCGGGCGAACTCTCCGGGGTCCGACCCCCCGGAGTATTTGTGCAGCTTCGAGGCCTTGAACTTGGGGTCGAAAGGCACTCTCTGCAGATCAGGGTGTAACGGAGACTCATTGTCGAAGGAGGCATTCTCGGCCTCCTCTTGGACTTGTATAACTTCTGGGGGATTGCGGGCTCCATCGTCTTGAGGCCCCCTTGGAGTTTCGGTGGAAGCTTGAGTGCGGAGTCGGTTGGCGGCCTCTTGCCTCCATCTGGATACTTCCTCCTGAAGCCTGGCTAGCTGCGTAGCCTCGGTTTCGGGAGGGCCTTCTTCTTCGTCGGAGGGAACTTCAGGGTCTTGGCTTGCTGCGTAGTCGGTCTGAAGCATTGTAGGAGGGGGTAGAGGGCCCCGGGGCGCTCGACGCCCATCGGTTCCGGCAGGAACCGTCGGATTAGCTGAGGGTCCAGCTCCGTTGGTCCGAGGGGACCTTCGAAGGGGACCTGAAGCTTGACCACGCTTCGGAGGCATGGTTAGTCGATGAGGTGTCTTGGAAATGGAAGGCTTCGGACGACTCGAGGGGGTCGAGAGAAGGCCTTCGGGCTGCACTAAGAAGCCCTTAACTGAAGGGTGCGCGGAATCTCAGGATTCCGAGGCTCCCCCCGTAAGTTTTCTTCAGAGTGCAGTCAGCGGTAGAGAACAAGCTTTTAGAACTTGGATCCCCACGGACGGCGCCAACTGTTGGTGTAAAAGTTACACCACCAGGTTCCCGGTAATCAAGAACAAACGAACAAGAGGTTTGTGTTTAAGGACAAACTTGAGCCTCCGTAAAGGATAACAACTCAAGAGGTTCGAATGTATATGCTTGAACAACTAGTTCTGGATCCCTCTTACAAGGTACAATGGGGGGTATTTATAGGGAAAAAAGGCTTAAGGAATAGACCTATTTACCCCTATATTATGACTGACATGATAGAGTTTATCCAATATTATAAACAAGGTTATACACGGTAAAGTGTCGTAGGGTAGATGGATAAGCAGGGCATCCAATCAATCACGTCTTCCTGGTTCGAGGCCTCCTTCTTCCCTTCGGAGGGTCCTCCGTGACTTCGCATCGTGACACCCTCCGACCGTGCTGACGTATGCTTCGAACATCAGTCCACCACCTTCGGGATCTTCCTAGAGCCCACGGAGGGTTAGCCTTTAAGTCTTGGAAATGAAGTAATTTCCCCCAACAGAATGCAAAGGACTTCTGTAGAGGGTAGCTGATGCACCGTAGGCTTGATGAGTTCTTCATAAAAAGCACCCTCCAGGATGTCCAATGCTCTGGTTGCAGTCTTCGCTAGAATATCTGCAAGTTGATTATCCGGTCGAGGGATGCTTTGAATAGAAATTCCTTTAAACAGTGCTTCGGTCTTGTAGATTTCTTCTAAATAATTGGCAAGATGCAGGTTCCTGGCTTGGAAGCTCTTGTCAACATGCCCTGCGACAACTTGGGAATATGTTTTTATTATAATTCTTATTGCTCCAAGTGCCCTTACCTTTTGGAGGCCTAGCAAGATCCCTTCGTATTCTGTGATATTGTTAGTGGTCTTAAAGTTGAGCCTCGCAGAATACATGGCCTTCTGTCATGACGGTGATATTATAATAGCTCCAGCTCTGGCACCAGATGCCTGATAGGCTCCATCAGAAAAAAATGTCCACAGACCTTCGGAGGTTTCTTCTGGAGCCTAAACTGCGGATGGAGTCCACTCGGCCATGAAGTCAGCTATGACTTGGGACTTGATAGTTGTTCTTGCCGTGAAGGAAATACCGAAGGGGGCTAGCTTGATAGCCCATTTTCTTATCCTACGCGTGGAGTCTTTGCTCCGTAGCATATCACCAAGTGGATACGAGGTAGAAACAATGAGATTATCTGCTAAGAAGTAATGCCTTAGCTTCCGTGAGGCCATTACCAAAGCATAAACAAATTTTTCGAGCTCGGAGTATCTTGTCTTTTCTCCGAACAAAGCTTATGAGACGAAGTATACTGGGTTCTGCACCAGTTTTCATTTAAGCCCTACTTCCATGACCAGCACTACACTTACTGCGGAGCCTGTTGCTGCAAGATAAAGGAGGAGAGTTTCTTCTAGGAGGGGCACAGTAAGCGTTGATAGATTTCCAAGATAATCTTTAATATCATCGAAGCTCTTTTGGCACTCCAGCATTCACTTGAATCTTTCAGACCCCTTTAGAGCTTTAAAAATCAGGAGGCTCTGTTTTGCTGATCTAGTTAGGAATCTACTAAGGGCTGCGGGCCGTCCTGTTAGCTTCTGGACTTGCTTTAGATTTTCTAGTGGAGCCATTCTTTGCAGTGCACTTATCTGCGTCGGGCTAGCTTTGATTCCTCTACTCGAAACTAAGTACCCTAGCAATTTTCCTGCTTGCGCCCCGAATATACATTTTTCAGGGTTAAGGTGAACTCCACATGCTCAGAGGCTCTCAAAAGTTTCTGCTAAGTCTAGGCTATGATGGTGCTTTACAACACTCTTTATTACAATGTCATCCATATAGGCTTCGACATTCTGGCCTATCTGGTGACCTAGAGCTTTAGCAATAATACATGAAAAAGTATCCCTGGCATTCCGCAAGCCAAAAGGCATACGGACATAACAAAATACTTCGGAAGGTGTTATGAAACTCGTCTTGGCTTCGTCTTCATGCTTTAGCCAGACTTGATGATAACTGGAGTATGCGTCCAGGAAGCTTGGCACTTCGGAGCCAGCCGTAGATTCCACAAGCTGATCAATACGGGTCATAGGGTAGGGGTCTCGCGGGCATGCTTTATTTAGTGACGTGAAGTCGATGCACATGAGACACTTGCCGGAGCCCTTCTTCTTGACAAAAATAGGGTTAGCCAACCACTCCGTGTGAGCTACTTCCCTGATAATTCCTGCCCTCAGCAATTTCTCCACCTCCACCTTGGTGAGGTCTGCCCTTTCAGTTGACAACTTCCAGAGCCCCTGGCGCACTGGGAGAGCCTTCGGGTTGACAAGTAAACTGTGTTCGATGATGCTCTGGTCAATTCCAGGGATATATTCGACGGTTCACGTGAAGATATCTAAATTTTCTTAACTACTTCCTCCAACGAAGCAGATATTTACGAAGGTAGCCCCTTGCCGAATTGGATTGGATATTCCTTGCCATCTTTTAGGATCATCTTCGTGATCACATCACCTTCCAGGCTTGGCTTTAGGGAAGGGCCCTTCGAGGGGTCTAAAGACCCCAAAGCTTCCTCCGAGTGCTCTGACACACTATTCAGCTGCCGAGGGTCTAGAGGTGGACCATGGCCATACTCCGTTCTCCGGGCTATAGCTTGGTCTCCTGAAATAGTGAGAACTCCACCTTGTGTGGGAATTTTGAGACACAAATAGTTATAATGTGCTACAACTCCGAATTGGTTTAGCATTCTCCTCCCAAAGATTGCATTGTAGGCGTACGGGGCATCGAAGACATCGAAGATAACCTCCTCGACCCTAGCTAGGGGCCCCTCTCCGAAGGCAACCTCGAGACCAATCTGGCCGATGGAATCGAGAGGAGGACCTACGAAACCTTGGAGTGGGCGAGCTGCCGGAAGTAGGTGTCTTTGGGGATTGCACTCTGGTCGAAGGCCTGGACGAAGAGTATGTCTACGGAGCTTCCACCGTCCACCAATATCCTTCAGACTTTGACTCCCGCTATATCAGCTGAAACAACAAGGGGGTCATCATGGGGGAATTTCACCCCTACAGCATCATGGGCAGTAAAAGAAATAGGTACATGAGACCACTTGGGCATTTCTGCAGCCGAGCTTGAGGTCCCTATGTGTCCTACTTCGCGAACATAGTCCCTCAGCTGCCGCTTTGACATGTTACCAAGGGTCCCCCTCTGGAGATGGGCAGGACAACCCGCTTTCCGTGATCTTGGGGATCCTCCTGCTTTGGTGGTGGCATACTGTTGGTCACCAGGAGTTGCATCGGTGCTTCAGGGTTGCTGGCTCGAACCACAACCTGCACAGGCTCCGAATGCACTACTGGAGGGGCTCGATTCGAAGTACCTCGCCCTGAGCTTCGCCCTAAGTACTCGCCCCGAAGGGTCAATACGGACTTACAATCTTTCGTGTCATGGCTTCTATTTTCGCCATGCACACAATAGAAGAAGGTCTGGCGCCTGCCGGCCGTCTTCTCTTGAGGCTTTGAGGTACTCACCTTGTTAGGTTGCGCATGTTGAAAGTTGAAAGGCATCTTCAGGGCAGAGGGTGCAATATTTAATACCTCGGAGCAGAAGTGCTTCTTTCCCCGTCTATGATCATTGAAGTGATTATCATGGGGGGCTTGCGTAGGAGTCGGGACTTCTGGCTCCATCTTCACTTCTCAAAGGACTGGTGCAGGCACCACAATTCTTAGGAGGCAGCCTTCCTCTTCCTTGGCATACTGCTCTAAGTATGCCATCAGTTGTGCTACAGACGACACCGGCTTCTGGTGATGTTTGCTGAGGAGGTCTGGGTTCAACACCCCTTCGCACGCCGCATCCACAACCAAAGAGGTAGAAAAGCCTTTAATCTGAGACTTTGTGTGGGCGAAGCGTGTAAAATACTCCCAAAGGGTCTCTCCTGCTTGCTGCTTCACCTGGAACAAACTTCCTGTGGACATTGGGGCTACGAACGTAACCTGGAAGTTACTCACGAACTTCCTCTTCAGCTGCTCCCATGACTTGATCGATCCTGGCTTTAGAGAGCAGAACCATCAGAGAGCCACACCTTCCAACGTGAGGGGGAAGCACTTCACCATTGTGTTCCGCACCCCTCCGTTGGCTTCTATTGCCAAGGCATACGAATGAGAGAACTCTCCGGGGTCGAACCCACCGGAGTATTTGTACAACTTCTAGGCTTTGAACCTGGGGTCGAAGGGCACTTTCTACAAGTCTGGATGCAGTGGAGACTCGTCGTCGAAGGATGCGTTCTCGGCTTCCTCCGGGACTCGGAGAGCTTCGGGATAATTACCAGGACCGTCATCTTGAGGCACCTCCGAAGCAAGAGTGAAGGCTTGAGGGTGAAGCCTATCTGCAACCTCTTGCCTCCACCTTGCTACTTCCTCCTGAAGCCACGTTGCCTGGGTAGCCACGTCCTAGGGAAGGTCTTCATCTCCTCCGGAGGGGACCTCCGGGTCTTGGGAACTGGGATAATCAGTTCGAAGCACCGAGGGAGCTGCTCGGGGAGCTCTGGGTGCTCGAGGCTTGAGGACCACTTCGGGAGTTTGTGGAATGACTGAGGGTCCTGCACCGTTGGTCCGAGGGGACCTTCGGGGAGGATCGATGGCTAGGCTCTGCTTGGGAGGCATGGCTAACGAAGTTAAGGTCTGATGACCGAAGACTTCGAATGATTTTGGAAGGTGAGAAGAGGCCTTCGAACTACACTAGGAAGCCCCTTACCGAAGGGTGCATGGAATCTTTAAACTCTGAAACTCCCTCCGCAAGTGCTCTTCGAAGTGCATTCAGCGGCGGAGAACTAGCTTTTGGAACTAAGTTCCCCACGGACGGTGCCAACTGTTGGCGTAAAAGATTACACTAACAGGTTCTCTAAGGTTAAGATCTAAGAAACAAGGAGTTTGTGAAGCAACCTATCTCAAGCCTCCGAATAGGATAATAGCTCAAAGTAGTTCGAAGTTGTGAATTGAATATCTGAGTATTCGATGCCTATTACAGGGTGAGAGTGGGGGTATTTATAGGTAAAAACATTAACGAAAAGACCTTTTTACCCCTCCGTTACAACCGACATAGTGGAAACTATTTCGGTACCCCTAATAGGGCTAAAATGGTAAAAGACTAATCTAATAAGAAAGAAGATAAGTTTTATGTCCTTGCTGGCAGTTGTCCATTGCGGAGATTGGACCTTCGAAGTGTATCTTCGAACGGGAGTCCAAACAGCTCTCTAGGACTTGATCATACGCTAGGCCGGAAACAAGTCTTGGACTCCGGTCTAGTAAATTGTCTTTGTCTTATAATCTCGAATATCTGGGAATGAAGTATTTTCCCCCAACACTACCCTACCCCGCAAAGAGGGGCAAAGGGTGATAGTACGTTTGGAGTACCAATCACTAGATTCAAACATTTCAACTTAATTCATAAACCTTATTACATATGTTATTACAAATACAAAATAGACAAAGGCCAAACAATACTAACACTACGAAAAATTAGTGTCCAACCAAAGGAAAAACTGGAAACCCTTCAGAAAGTCGGCTTGGCTCCGAGAACTCTCCCCATGGCCCAACGCCCTCGAGGCCCTAGGGGCTGCGGAGGCTCTCTTCTTAGCTCTAGACCTGGGCTGCCTTGCCTTCTTTGAAGCCCTCTAGGCCTTCTGTTCTTCTTGAAGTTGCACCCAAGTTCGAAACCCATGATCATCGGACTCCACCGCAATGGGATCTTGCTCTATGTCGGACCAGTCCACAAACTTGGAGGATGAAGATGAGACTTATGTCTTATTCTCTTCCTCTTTTATGGAAATAGGCACTTCATTAGCTACGATGGGCGCAATTTTTCCTAGCCTATTGTGAGGTATAGTAAAACGGGTGCGCCTATCGGGCCTAAGGGCTTCGAGAATCGCCCATTGATGAAGAAGGGCCTCTATTATTTCGAGTATCTCGATCTCCGGGCTCAAAGAATCAACCAAACCCTGAGCACATACATCCACAAGAAGTCCTTCTCATTTATAAAATCATAAGGTTTTTACAAGAGGGATTGTACAAAAGAAACCCTAAGGAGAAACTACACCTTTGGGTCCACCGGAGGGATATTAGGCGAAGGCTTCCAAGGAGGGGCACCCATAGCTGCTTCTTACGTTGGAGTTCATCCACCCAAGCTTTCACCGTCATGGATCCCTCGACCCTCCAAGGCATTTGGAAGGCCTTCCAAGCCTTCGCGACGGCTGAAGACGAAGCCCGGAGGTGCTCACCTCCGAAAGTGACGGGCGCCACCTCCGTTGCCGGTGAGATGGCATTGCTGACATACTCGAGGTGGTGAAGGATACTGAAGGTAGCCATTCGCCTGGAGACATATCCGTACTTGGCGACGGTGGCACCCATCATCTTCATTGTGGCTTGGATGAGCTTCAACTGACGTCCGAAGGGCTTGCTCGCAACGGTAGAGGAAGGAGGGCAGGACGTGCTGTAGCGCTCCAAGACATCCCGAAGGATGTCCATGGTCTCGATTGCCACCTCTTCATCCTTCGCTTATTCAGCAAGCAGGTGCTCCGATGAGGACTCTAGTTCGTGGTTCGAAGCCGAAAGGTCCGAAATAGCCCCTTCTAGGACAACTCTCTGCCTCTGAAGCACCTCGACCTCCGCCGCCTGCACCCGAAGCTCTACAACCTCAGCTACCCATGCCCAAAGCTCTTCGACCTTGGCCACCCGCGCCCGAAACTCTTCGACCTCGACCACCCACGCCTGAAGCTCTTCGACCTCAGCCACCAACGCCCGAAGGTCTTTGACCTTGGTCGCCCATGCTTGAAGACCCTTGACCTCAACAACCCACTCCCGTAGCTCCTCAACCTCCGCCACCCGTACCTGCAGTCCATCGACTTCAGCAAGCAAAGCATTCTGCTCGGCCCGCAATTCCATTGCCTTCCTCTCAACAAAGGAAAGGTGTTCATTCAGCCTCACCTCCTCGCCGAAGTGTCGTCGGCCATGCTTCGCTTCGAAGGAAGCTGCGGCCCCTTAGGCTAGGATGATGAATTTTAAATAAAAAAAAGGAGAAGTAAGCAAGCAAAGGAATAAGAAACATCATGCAACGCCTCGAAGAACCCCGACAAAAGTACCTGGTAAGCAACTTGTTCTAGGGCAAAGCTCAGTTGAACCTCGTCCATTTGTCTCACCTCGGCTGCCAGGTCAGTGCCGCTCAAGGTCCGACAGAGATGGTCCATGGGCTCCACTTTCATGGCAAGTCCTAGCTCGGGCACTAGGAACGAGACCAACAGGTGGATCTTCGCCAGCAGGTGTTGGGCATCCCCTTGAGAAGAGACCCCAGGGCGCCGCGAAGTCCCCTTGCAACGAGCTTCCTCGTTTGACTTGATCACCTCGACTACTTCAACTGGAGCCTTCCGTGTGGCCTCGTCCCTCTCCACGATTGACGGGGAGATCACCGAAAAGCTCCCCACCATGGCACCTATAGTACAACAGGTACACGAAAAATGTTTATGTAAGTGTAGATACCAGAGGGACGATTGAGCCTACCACTAAGGAAAGAGGACATACTAGCTCCAGCATCATTCAAAGAAGGCTTGGGGGACTCCATGTCCGACAACATTCGGAAGAGGGCCCCAAGGGAGCCCTCCGGAGACCCTTGCATCACAGCCTCTTGGGTCGCGATCTCTTTAATTGTAGCCTCTTGGGCCATGGTCTCTTCAATCCCGGCCTCGTCGGTCGTAGCCTCTTCGGCCGCAGTCTCATCGATTGTGGCCTCTACGGTCCCTCCCTCATTGACCGCATGTAACACCCCAGAATTAAAAATAAAATAAAAATGAGGGACATAAAAATTCTGAAATAAAAAGGAAATATTTTATTGGAGAAAAAGATAAAAGAACCCAATTAAAACAAAACATGGATAAATGATTCAAATTTAAAGTTAATAAAATTATGGTAGGTTCTATAAGGGAAGATAGATTTTTGGGAATTTTTACAAAATTTTAGAACCTCTCCCCATAACTCAAAAGTCAAATACAAATTTATGCAATTATTTTAATCTGAAAAATAATAGAAAATGTTGTTGGGCCGCCTTCCTCATTTCTGCCTCGGCCCAGCCCAGTCCAATGCCTGAGCCACTGACAAGCGGGACCAACCTGTCGACGCGCTCCCTCCCTCTCTCCTCCGTGCCACGCCCACCTTGGCCCGCCTGGCAGCCGCACGCGCCCCCTTTTCCACTCTGACCGCCCGGGCCCACCTGTCGGTGCTGTTGCCTTCACGCTCGGCCGCTGACAGGTGGGGGCTACCTGTCAGAGTCGTCTTCTCCGATGGAAGGGGATCCCCCCTTTCCATCTCTGGTGACCCTTGCCAATTCACCGTCGCCCGCCACCGGTTGACAAATTTAAGCCCATACCGAGGCTTACCATCCACCCACGATCACCTTCCCTCAAATCCATGCGTGTTTCATCGAATATGGCAAGTCCCCGCGTGGGTGTCATGTTCGCCAGTGAGCCCCTATAAAAGTCCTTGGCCCTCACCACACTCCGGCCACTCAAATCTAGCCCAAGCCACGCTCTTCCGAGACCGCTGCCCCTTTTTCTTGTTCCTTCGCTCTGCTCCACCTCCGGCCACCGATCGCCGATGCCATAGGCCTCCGCCGCCCACACCGATGGCACCAATCGGACCAGCGATGTCGCCCCATCCTTGGCCACATCCCCGTTGACTGTGAAGACCACCGGAACTCATTGTCGATGTCTGACCCGAAAATCCCCGCCGCCTCTTTTTGTCGCCAGTCGCCGTAAGTCACCCTTCGCCACAATCTCCGGTATGGTTGGACAACCCTCCCTCCCCCCTTTCCATTTTTGCATTGAACTAGGGCTCAGCACCCTCGCCGGTGCCTTCGCCACCACGCCCGAGCGCCACCGTCATCGGGGAAGAAGGCTAAAATACCCTTGGCGACACGTGTCGTGCCAGACGTGCCCTCGGCCGTTCGATCAGAGATGGACGGCTAAGATTATAACCCACACGGGTTTAATCTGGGTCGTCCATCCGGTCAAAATGGTATGGGCTCATCTGAGCCGTTGATCGCTATTTAAACTCCGGATTAATCTCATGCGTCCACGTGGTACCCCTTCGTGCGTTATGATCTCAACCGTTCATTTTCATTAATGCCTCCCGCCTCACCGCCAGCCCTTGGATCTAGATCGGATGGCTCACGCTGATCGGGTCCACGTGAATAGTAGCCTCGCGCATGGTGGGCTCGGTCTACCGTGGACCAGAGGCTATTTCAGTTTAAACAAAAAATACATAAAATCAATTTAAACTTTAAAAATTCATATCTTGCTCAATTTAACTCCAAATTTCACCATTCAAATTTTGTAAAATTTGTCTCTTTATTCTCTACACATTTATGCAATAAAAACAATATGTTTTGCAAATTTTATTCTTATTAAATAATAATTCAAAACTCCTTTTTAGGATAAATGTTTATTTCATATATTAAAAATTGAGAACTCTCTCAAAATATCCTAAAAATGCAGACAATAATTTCAGAAAAATAATAACTTCATTTCACTATTTTAATCCAATAAAAAACCCTTTGGGTAAATACTTATTCCAATTTATAAAATTCAGAAACCCCTTAAAAACTAATCTTAAATACTTAGGCAATAATTTCAGAGGATTTAAGGTTTTATTTCCTTTATTTAATCCAGCAAAAACATGTATGCTTGTTTTGGTGATTTTTGGATTGTTTATTGAATAACGTGTTTAATTTTCGTATCGGAAGACTACGACGCCATCGAGGATCAGGAGTCTTACCCCGAGGTTCCACCTTCACCATTCGCGGATCAAGGCAAGTCACAAACCCCAGGTTGATCATATTTGAGCCCATTTTTTCATAACTACCGCTATGACTCATAGGAATTAAATATTGCATTAGTCAAATCTCAAGCCCTAAATTATATTTATTAGATCTCCGTCCTTGTTTGTAAACCCAAGCCATGCTTATTGAGCCAAAACTCCTTGTCACCTTTTAAATATTATATTAGCTAGTGTCCAATGTATCGACACAACTACTATAGGATAAAAGAACGAGTCGTAGATAGTTGGATTCTACTATATGATTTCCCCGTTATTCTCATCTCTGGTTTCTGTTGAAGTTGGCTATGTTATAAGTATGGTGGGTTTCGGGTGCAAGCTAGGGTATTGGTTGGTCGCACCCGGGGCACTATAAGGACCGGTCTGTGGGATCTGTTGCAAAACAAACTCGTACTGACCACAAGTCTAGTGGGTAAGTCCTAACTGGAGGTATGGATCGTACCAACTTGAAGCACCATAGTGGAGTGGGCAAGAGGCAACCTATGGGTGACTTGTACCGGTGAGGCTCAAGGGAGGGTATGGTGTTGGCCCGAAGTGACTGGGGCACCAAATGAAACCTATAAGAGGGTGTTATCGAATTGGTGTGTTTCATGCTGAAGGTTTTGGCACGAATTTCTCATGACATGGGTCATTTAAGACACTGAGGTGTGTGGGAAATGAGTGCCTTGTGGGTACAGTAGTACACCTCTGATAAGAGTATAATCTTTTCGAAAAGTCGTGCCCACGGTCAAGGGCGGGTTGTGTGACTTCTTGCAGTTAGTTTACTATTGTTTGAATGATCGTGTGATTCATGGCATGTAAGGACTGTTGAGCGAGGGCGGGCTGACTGTACCCCTTGAGGTAGAAGATGATGCATTACACATGTTTAATTTTCTGTACTAATAACCTGCTTACATTAAATGCTTTACAAATATGCTTTTCTGCAAAAATAGCCACTACTTTCCTTGTTATTACTCTGCATTATACTTGCATCGGGTGGCTTACTGAGTATGATTGTACTCACCCCTGTTGACTTACACCACCAGAGGGCGTCTACTACGAGGAGGATGAAGGTCTGGAGTAGCGATCCAGTCAAGGCGAGACTGGAAGGAGGCATTCATCTAGGAAATTTATTTTATTAGTTTCTCTTTGGTTTAACTCTTTTGTAATAATATGGTCTACGAACCATGAGTGATTGGCTTATTATACGCAGTCATGTGATGAACGTCTTGTATTTATTGATTTTCTATGGAATTTCAATAAAGTCCTGATTTATCAAATCTGGGCGTTACAAGATGGTATGAGAGCCGACTTGACTGTAGGAAGCCTAACAGACCTGACCCTAGGATTTATATTAACCTTATTCTTACAAACTACTTACTATCTCGTCTTCCAAAATTTTTACCAAAAATTCTCTCTTTCATAGATGTTGATTCACACCATGAGTGGTTCTCTTCGCAATGAGGGCGGCTTTATTTGCGAGCTCCGCATGCTCGTGGATTTCCTCGGGTTCGAGCACGAGCCTGCGTTCCACGGGATCTTTCTCGATGTAAACGAGGGCTACTATGAGGTCACCATCGTCATCCGCCCCTCCAGCATGCAGCCACCCTCCTACACTCACGGAGTGGGAGGACCAACTTTCTTGGTGGCCAGCCAGCGCGCCGCACTTCAGGCCCTCTCTGAGCTTCGGATGGTCTACAATGGACAGCTCTACGACACCTCCTACCGCTTCATGCCCATGCTCACCCCGGGGAGTCATCGCAGTGTCTACATCAGCACCTTCTCCCAGCGCAACTCTGCCATCGCCTGCACCATGCGTCTACTCGAGGCGATGGACGATCTTCACACGGAGGCAGTACTCAACACCGACAGCCAGCACGACACCATCGACTACTACTGCCACACGTCGGAGAAATTGAACCATGAGAACAAAGAGCTTTGTCGCCGGGTGCAGTAGGGGCACCACTTGGCTACTGAGGTAGCGGAGTTGCGGCGTCAGAACGAGATTCTGCGCTAGGGCATCACCAACACCGCTCAGTTGCGCTGCCAGATCAAGGAGCTGTAGAAGGATCTTGAGGAGGTCACTCCCCTTCCACCGCGCAAGCGGAAGGCACTTAGGACCCCCTTAGCCAGGCCCAAGAGGATCTCGTGCAGTGCCTCTTCCGCTGGGCCGTCCAGCTCCTCCACTCCCACACCGACCGTCCCCACTGAGCCGACGATCGAGCCCTCCCCGAGCTATTTTAGACGCTAGTTTACGATTGATTGTTTTCATTTTTGTTATGATTGTAGTGCCGCTCATGTCAGATATAAGGCATGAGTGAAGAATTAAATAAGAATAAGGATGTAACCATCTAAGTTTAAACTTTTAATTTGAGAAATAAAGTTAGCGGTGTTCCCCCTTAAAATGTGTATCTCTTTCGAAAACCCCTCAATTTCAGGATGGCCAATGATCAAGGGTCGGATGCCCCGCTCAATGGGAACGACTCTGATGGTTTGCCTTAGTGGGGAGCAACCGGCCAACGGCAGGCCCCCGCCACCAATCATCCCACACTGGCTGAGATGATGGCGAACCAAAACCAACTGATCGCCACACTGCTTACCCAGATGCAGCAGCAACAAAACCAGATGCAAGAACAACAGGCGCGGTTGTTCCATCTCTAGCAGCAACAACCCGAGCCTCCCCTCAGACCAGCTACCCAAGCACCGGCACTAGCCTCCCAACTCTTAGAGTTTCTGCATGTCTAGCCCCCAATATTCTCTAGCACCACCAACCCGATGGAGGCGGGTGACTTGCTAAGAACCATCGGAAAGAAGCTGGACCTCCTGTAATGTACCGAGCAGGAGCGGGTGGAATTTGCCGCCCACAAGATCCAAGGACACGCCACGGAGTGGTGGGATAATTTCCACGAGACTCAACCCGAGGGCTATGAGATTTCATGGGCTGAGTTCACCACCGCCTTTCGCGCCGCCCATGTACCAGATTGCGTGATAGCCCAGAAGCGGTAGGAGTTACAGGACTTGCATCAAGGGGGCGGGACTGTCACTGAGTACCTGCACGAATTCAACCGGTTGGCCCGATATGCACCTAAGGAAGTGCGCACGGACGCAGCTTGCCAGTCCAAGTTACTTCGGGGGCTGAAGGATGAACTGTCACTTCAGTTGGTCTCGGGAGACTATAGCAATTTTTAGAAACTGGTGAATAAAGCAATCATTGAGGAGATCGAAGAAAACAAGGTGGACCTGAAGAAGAAGAGAATGATTGCTTTCCGTTAGCACCAAGGAATGGCACAGAAACCCCGCTCAGTGATTCCCACTCAAGCCCCAACCCCTGTCGAGCCACGGAATGTCCTTGGAGGGCCAAGTTCAGGCATCCCACCCCAAGCACCGCCAGCCGGAAGAGCTCCAGTACAAGCTACCATAGCCAAGAGGGAGAGGAACGGTAACCTTATAATATGCTTCAATTGTCGCCAGGCAGGACACTTCTCCTATATGTGCCCTTACCCCAAGCAGTCACCACCTTTCGTTCCAAGCCCGGTGGGTCATACTCAAGTACACCACATCTCCACTCAAGAAGTCCAAGGTATGTCAGAAGGCATTTTCAGCGTGGCCTCAATCAACTCAGTTCCGGAGAACGCTTGGCTTGTTTCTGAAACACCATCTTCTCCCATTCCGGAGCACCAGTAGAACTCCGCCACATAAGTTTCCTAAAGTTTCTTCGAATCTCGAGGACAAGATTCTTTGTAAGGGGGATAGGATTGTAACACCCTAGAATTTAAAATAAAATAAAAATGAGGGACATAAAAATTCTGAAATAAAAAGGAATTATTTTATTAGAGAAAAAGATAAAAGAACCCAATTAAAATAAAACATGGAGAAATAATTCAAATTTAAAGTTAATAAAATTATGGTAGGTTTTATAAGGCAAGATAGATTTTTGGGAATTTTTACAAAATTTTAGAACCTCTGCCCATCACTCAAAAGTCAAATACAAATTTCTTCAATTATTTTAATCTGAAAAAGAATAGAAAATGTTGTTGGGCCGCCTTCCTCATTTCTGCCTCAGCCCAGCCTAGTCCAACGCCCGAGTCACTAACAAGCGGGACCAACCTGTTGGCACGCTCCATCCCTCTCTCCTCCGCGCCGCACCTACCCTGGCCCGCCTGGCAGCACGCGTGAGGAGCCATGTTGAAGAGCATCGGCCTCATGGCTCTAGATGTGATGAGTGATTGTCAACGAAAGTCAAAGAGGACATGAAGAGAAGAGAAGACATGTTGTGTCTGGGCCGCATGTGACTCAGGTACACACAGGCAGCGAGCGACTGTCGGGCAGAGGGGCCGCGAAGTCGGGCTGGCCCAATCCAAGAACATGGGCTAGGAGCAGCAGAGGATCCACTGGTCTGTTGACTGGGATTGACTCAGGTACACGGGTGGCGAGCGATTGCCGGGCTGAGGGAGCTGTAGAATCGGGCCAGCCCAATCCGTGTACCTGGTGCGAAGACGGTGGATGCTTTGTCAGTTTCGGCGCAAAACTAACGACCGCTGATCTCGGATCTGACCGTTCTGAGGCGAAGCCGTAGCTGCTACGAAAGCTCCACATCAGGACAAGTTATCTTTATTTAGGTTTTTACTATTTTGCCTTTAGGCCCACAGTTTGTCAGTCGAGTCTGTAAAAAATCCTAAGGGCATTTTGGTCTGTCCATTTTATTTCAGCGTCTATAAAAACCCTAAGGGTCCTTTGGTATTTTTCCTAGTCTATTGGGCTGCCTATAAATAGGGCCCCAATCCCTAGGGTTCGGGTTACCCATTCTGTAATCAACTTTAATGCCACAAAAGTTTGGGTCATTTTTCCTCTGTTCTTCTAGTCTCCGCCGCTGGCGTTTTCCTTTCCTCAAAAATCGTCGCCACCGCAATAGCTTCTCCTCTCTCCAAGCTTGTTTTTTCTCCGGCCATCACACAGGTGCATGCGGCATGTCTTTCTCTAGCAGCACACGTGAAGCTACATTCGGCGTGGCAGCCGAAGCCGGTGTAGGCAGCAAGCTATGCCTATGGAAATTTTTTGCACGACACTGCTGTGCTGCTTGGAGGGGCTCTCGTCACGAGGTAGGACTGCACGGCGGCAAGAACTAGTAGCTACAGCACACATCATGCAGGTACGAAGATCAACGCAAGAGGTACTAATTAGCCAAGATCATTTTTAATCTCTATTCTCGATTTACGTGCCCATTTTAGAAATCTGTGTGTTGGTTGGATTTTTGCTACAGAACCTTTGTTTTTTTTCTGCTCTATGCATCTAATTCTTCAACTTGATTACAGCTAGGACATAGGTTGTTTAGTGCTTGTGCTCTAGGCAGCTATTAGCTAGGTGCTAGATGTGTTCTCAGCAGTGATTTTTCAGCAGCACACGGAATAGATTCTGCATGGCATGTAGGCTCTGTAGCCTAGGTACAAATGTTTGGTACTAGCTGTTATTTGCAAGAGCGAAGGCTGCTGAGCTCTGTGCTTGTCTGGACGAAGCCTGCAGAGGAGTCCGACGGGTGAACTTCGCAGATCAATCGTGCAGGCTTCGTCAAATCGAAGTAGACTTCGGTACTTGGTGGGCTTCGAAAGGTAAAATATACCTTCGTTGAAGTGCACGTTTCGGAGAGAAAGTGCAGGCTTCGTGTGATGTTTTAGCATGGATTTCGATAGGATTCGAACCAGAGACAAATTTGAATAGTGTTATTTCTTCTCGTTTTGCGTGCATTTGAGTAGATTGCTTGTGATGATTATTTTTATGATGCTTAAAATGCTTATGTCTTGAATGATCTGTTAATCTGCCTTTGAACACTGTGTTGGTGTCTTTTCGATTAGGACACCGGTCATTTTTAGGCTAGATTATTTTCAGTACTGTTTGATCTGGTTTCTTCCGTTGATTGTTTTGTTGAGGTGCGTTGGGTGTTAGGATCAGACCATTGATTCGAAAGATTTTTTTAGGCGCCCATTCACCCCCCCCCTCTGGTCGCTACTTTCAGTCCTACAAGTAGTATCATAGCCTGGTTAGGGTTTTTCCATACCTTAACCAGTTCTAACCCTAGGTAATGATCATGACTTCTTCTGGAAAGGTCCCGTCCCTGGAAGCTTTTGGCAACACTTATTGGAAGACTCGCATGCGAGCCTATCTCATGAGCCAGAGCTCGGACATTTGGGACGTTTGTGTTCACGCTACTTTTACCATACTGCCTGTTGCTGAGCGTACATCTCCCGAGATAATCGCCCAACATCAAAACAACAACAAAGCGGTGAACATTTTGTTTTCTGGTTTACGTCCCACTGAGTTTGTGCATGTGAGCCATCTCAGCACTGCTAGAGAGATTTGGGCTACCCTCTAGGCACACATGAGGGGATAGCCTAGGTCAAGGCTCGGCTCTATCAGACCTACCGGCGTGAATATGAAAATTTCACACAGAAGCCGGGTGAATCTGTTGAAGCTTTGTTTGGTCGTTTTCAATCGATCATCAACAAGCTTTGGGCCAACAAGGCTGAGGGAGTTCAGTTGGTCTAAGATCATGAGCAGGCGCTAAAGGTTCTTCATACCTTGGACCCTAAGATCTGGGAGATCAAGGTATCCTCTATCATTGAGAGCACCTTTTATGATACCTTGACTATTTTAGAGTTGTTCAGCAAGCTCAAGGCCATAGAGGTTGATATCCAGGTGAGATCAAATGTCACTAGCTCTAGATCAAAAACCCTGGCCCTTGCAACACCTTCTGTTGACTCCTCTTCTGTGAGCTATGCTGGGTTCTCCTTGATGTCTATCACTGAGGACCAGCTTGAGTGGCTAGGAGATGATGATCTGTGTTTGTTTAACAACCGGGTGCGAAATGTCTATGATAAGAGAATGTTCAAAAGACACGGCACAAAATCCGGATGATTTAGTGTGGTGATCCAGGTCATTTCATCGCCGACTGCCCTAAGCGCAATGGTCACAAGAAGGGTACCGGTGGTGGCTCCTACGTCTCCGGCAAGCACGACAGCTCCTCCTTCACAAAGGGCAAGCCCAAGACAAGATTCTTTCGAAAGGCCCTGAAGGACTACCGGCGTGAGAACAAGAAGCGAGACAAGGCCTTCTTCGCCAAGATGGATAGAAGCTACTGCAAGCGGTCTTCATCTTCTTCCTCTTCATCAAGCTCAAGTGATGAGGAGATCGTGATCAGTAAGGGGAAGGACAAGGACGATCCGGCGGGCCTATGTTCATGGCCTTCGGGGACAAGCCAAAGAGCCGCTCGCATCACCGCCGAAGATCCCGCAAGAGCTTCTGCTCAATGGCTCTTGGGGATAAGGAAGAGAATGGCTCCCCCGACAACTCCGACGACGACTATGAAAAGGTATCCTCCTATGAACAAGAAGTCGTTGATTTACTTGAAGAGAACTGACAGGAGTTGAGGTATCAGGAGAAACTTCTTAGAGGGGCTAAGAAGAGGATAGATGAGCTTGAGAGTGAGCTTGTCGTGGCCAATGGTAGGATTGAGAGTCTATCTTCCTCCCCTTGCTTGGGTGGTAGCAGTGAGTGCCCTAACTGTGAGGTGCTGTTGTGTGACCTGACGACTCTGAAGTCTAGGTACACAGAGAGGGTTGATGAGAGAGACGCTTTGGCCACTAAGCTTGAGAGTGCTCAGCTAGAGCTAAAAGATGCTCATGCCACTGTCGTCGTTCCCTGTGTAGACTTCTCATCCCATCTAGCTAGTTTAGCTGAGCTGAGAGCCAAGAGTGATGAGTAGTTGGGTGAGTTGGAGAGAGTCAGAGCTGAACTAGAGCAGACTATGCTAGAGCTTGAGACATTGTCAATTCCACCCACTGTTTGTGAGAACTACTTGTCTCTTAGATTGGAGTTGATCAAGCTGAAAGCTGAGAAGTCTGTCCAAGTCGATAGAGAGTGTGAGATCTGCTTGTCTCAGGTGGTGGTACTAGCTTCCTTGAGAGAGGAGCTAGCTGATGCTTAGAATGAGAACTTTTACCTCCGTCAGATCCTGAGTTGGGTGAGTTCCAGAGAGCCACAACTCGACATGATGCTCCAGTAGTTCAAGAGGAAGGATGGGTTTGGGGTAGGTTACACCTATACCAAGGCAGATTTTGAGAGTGCCATTAGCTGAGCAGTGGAGTGGAGTAAGATGACTCTTGAACGGAGATATCCCAAGACTCACTCCATTGAGTCTTTGCAGGCTAGTCAGCCCAAGGATGGAGTGTTCCAAGAACAACCTAAAGCTCCACCCAAGAAGCCCATCTGGGTCCCAAAGCCCAAACATCTCACACTTCTCTAGATTCTCTACCTGGACCCTCTCACACCAAAGTGTCTACACCCAACATCACCAAGCCCAAGAACCCCAAGCCTCAACCACATCACAAGAAGCCTACCTATCACTATGAGTACTGTCAGAGAGATGGGCATATTGAGGAGTTTTGCTTCAGGAGGAAGCGGGTTGAGAGAGCAGAGAGAGCTCGTGGTGGGCAGGAGGTGTTCTACCAGTAGGGTTGTAGACTAAGAGTCCCTTGACATGGAAAGAGGCTAGAGGCCAGGCCGCGTCGTGTAGGTGGTGGTAAAGGAGACGGGTTTCATGTCCGTGCTCCGAAGGGTGGTTTCACTCCGGCAGAGCTCCAGGTCGCTCTGGATATGGCTTTGGACCTCGTGGCCGAGACTTTAGGCAGAACCGAGGACCACACTTTGAGCCGCGCTTTGGTCCAGACTCTTATGATTGTTTCTGCTTTCCTTCTTTTGAGCAGATGGCTCATCACTAGTTTAGCTCTTTTGCTAAACCTGGTGTCGGACCATTTGCTCCCACTTACGACCACTGATCGTGCAGGATCGAGGACTGGAGGATGTGTGGATCATGGATTCAGGAGGCTCTCGCCACATGACGGGACATCGCAGATGGTTCTCCAGCCTCACTTCCCCGAGCTCCAAGGAGTACATCACTTTCGGGAACAGTGGTCAAGGGAAGGTTCATGGCATTGGCTCGATTCACATCTCTGATCATTTTTCTTTGAAGAATGTTACTTAGGTTGGAAATTTGAATTTCAATTTGATTTCTGTTTTGCAACTTCTTGAGGATGGTTTAGAGGTTCGATTTAAGAAGGGCATGTCTTCTGTTGTTGATTCTAGATGATCTTTGGTTTGCCAGATCTTACCCTTCGGTAAGGTTTTTCGGATTGATTTCTCTAGTTCTTTTGGCCCTTCTCGCTGTTTGATTGCTGGATCCTCCTCTGAGCTCTGGAGGTGGCATAGGAGGTTAGGCCATTTGAGCTTTGATCTGCTAGTCAGATTGAGCTCTAAGGACCTCATCCGAGGATTGCCCAAGCTTAAGATGGAGAAGGATCTAGTTTGCCATCCCTGTTGTCACGCGAAAATCGTTACCGCTTCTCACGCACATGTGACTCAGGTGATGACTTCGTACCCGGGAGAACTGTTACACATGAACACTGTTGGTCCAGCTCAGGTATGCTCAGTCGGTGGGAAGTGGTACGTGCTTGTGATAGTTGATGATTTTTCTCGATTCGCGTGGGTTTTCTTCTTGGAGTCTAAGGATGAGACTTTTCACTTTGTTCATGACCTGATTTTGAAGCTGAAGAACAAGAACAATGGTCGGATGTGAGCAATTCTCTCTAACAACAGCTCTGAGTTCAAGAACTCTCAGTTCATCAACTTCTGTAGTGATCAGGGTCTTGATCATCAATTTTCTGCCCCTTACACTCCCCCACAGAACGGTGTTGTGGAACGAAAGAACCGCACGCTGGTCGAGATGGCCAGGACGATGCTCGATGAGCATAGGAGTCCTAGGCGCTTTTGGGCTGAAGCCATGAACACGGCTTGCTATCTGGCCAACCGTATTTTTCTTAGAGCTTACTTAGGTAAGACTTCATATGAGTTGTGGTTTGGCAGACAGCCCAAGGTGAGTCACTTGCGAGCATTTGGCTGCAAGTGCTTTGTGCTCAAGAAGAGAGGGCATTTGGACAAGTTTGAGTCTCGTTGCGGGGATGGAGTCTTTCTTGGTTATGCTTTGCATTCTCGAGGCTTCCGTGTTTGGAATCTCGACTCCCAGTAGCTTGTCGAGACTTGCGAGGTTTCTTTTGATGAGTCCATGCCTTCACTGACTCTTTCTTTTGAGCTTTCTAGAGATGATGAGCTTGGAGAGTCCATCTTCGAGGAAGATGATGATGCTCCTGCTGTTGATGAGGGCGGGCCTTCTGCACAGCCTGCAGACCCCACACCTTCTGAGACTTCTACTAAGGATGAGGGAGGACCTCTGATCACTTCTTCCACTAAGATCGAGCCCCCTTAGTCGAGTCCATAGGTGTCATCTGCTGACTCCGGTGAGGTGACCTCAGATCACCTAGGATCCTGAGCAGTTCAGCGTGATCACCCCTCAGAGCTCATCATCGGTGATCTTACTGAGAGAACTTTGCGCTCTTCTGTTGACTCACTTGTTGTGTTTGCTGAGTCTGCGTTTGTTGCATCTTTTGAGCCCAAAGATGTTTCTCATGCTCTTTCTTATTCAAATTAGATAAACGATATGCAAGAAGAGCTTCAGAATTTTGTCCGCAATCGGGTTTGGACACTAGTTGAGCTACCACCTAAATGCAACCCTATAGGCACCAAGTGGGTATTCAAGAACAAGCAAGGTGAAGATGGGGTTGTGGTGCGCAACAAAGCTCGACTAGTTTCCTAGGGTTTTTGCTAGAAAGAGGGTATTGATTTTGAGGAGACTTTTGCCCCTATTGCCCATCTTGAGTCCATTCACATTCTTTTGGCATTCGCTGCTTCTAAGGGTTTTAAGCTTTTTCAAATGGATGTCAAGAGTGCTTTTCTGAACGGGTACATAGAGGAGGAGGTCAATGTTAGGCAGCCCCTCGGTTTTGAGAACCCTAAGTTTCCTTGACATGTTTTTTAAGTTGCAGAAAGCTTTATACGGTCTGAAGCAAGCCCCCGGGGCTTGGTATGACCGGTGGAACCAGTTTTTGTTAGGGAAGGGCTTTGTGATGGGTTCTGTGGACAAAACTCTTTTCTTGCTTAGAGATGGCTCAGACTTCTTGATTGCTCAGATTTACGTGGACAACATTATTTTTGGTGGTTCTGCTAATAAGCTTGTGTCCAAGTTTTCTGAGCAGATGCACAGTGAGTATGTGATGAGCCTCATGGGTGAGCTCAAGTATTTCCTAGGGCTCTAGATCAAGCAGACCAAGGACGACATCTTCATCCACTAGAGTAAGTACACCAGGGACATGTTGAAGAAATTCGACTTTGGTGGTGAGCTGAAGCCTCAGATGACCCCAATGGGTACATCTGGGGGCCTGGAAAAGGACGAGAGCGGCGTCAAGGTCAACGAGAGAGAGTATTGAGGGATGATCGGATTGCTGCTGTACTTGATGGCAATGAGGCCACGTATTCAGTTTGTCATGGGACTATGCGCGCGCTTCGATTCTTCACCACGCACGTCTCATCGGCAGGCTATCAAGCGCATTTTCAGGTACCTTACCTATGCGCCCAATCTAGGCCTTTATTATTCAGCATCATCGTCTTTTGATTTATCTGGCTTTTACGATGCTGATTTTGGTGGGTGCCGGCTTGATCACAAGTCGACTTCCGGTACTTAGCAGTTTCTTGGTTCTTCGCTTGTCTCTTGGTCTTCTCGAAAACAATCTAGAATTGTGCTTTCTACCACAGAGGCTGAGTATGTAGCCGCTGCTCACAATTGGTTTGGATGATTTCCAATTTGCGAAATTTTGGGTTGTTCTTCCCTGCCAGAGTTCCTTTGTTCTGTGATAGCACTACCGCGATTAGTGTAGGGGAAAACCCATGTCTCCATTCAAAAACCAAACATATTGATGTGCGCTTTCACTTTCCGAGGGATCAATATGAGAAAGGTGTCAATGACCTTGTTCATGTTGATACCCATCATCAGTTGGCTGACATTTTCACCAAACCCCTAGATTAGTCTACTTTTGAGCATTTGCGATGGGATTTGGGAGTTGTGTATCCTTTTTAGGATATTTTGAGTAATTTTTCTTTCTTCTTTACTCTTTTCTTCATTCTTTTTGTGTGTGTTCATATCATGCATATTCACATATCACACTTTGAGCATGCTTCTATTATATGATTGATCTACTTTACTTATTCTAGCTGGTACATGCTTTTAATTATCTGTCGACGATATGTCTGATATCTGTCATATGCATGGTTTTTATGTTTTAAAATTTAAAAAAGATCACCACTGCTTCTGGTAACTAGCATGTGTAGGCTGAGTGCTTTTGCTATCTTTTACATGCCTGGTAGCTAGTTCCTCACTTAGTTGCAGATATGTAACTTGGACATCTATATGCTTTAACATGGAAAATGTGCTGTAAAAAAGATAAAAATCAGAAAAATGAAAAATGCATGCCTTTTTATGCATAATTTGAAAAGATCCAGGTGGGTTTGCTTTGTTGCATTGCATTGTTCTGGACTGCTTACCATAGCACTTTGGTATGAACTAGGACAGTGTAATGTATGCCAAGACCAATGTCTTAAGCTTCTAATGGTTCAGTTCTGGCCTAGGCTTGACTTGGTCGGTTAGCATAAGGTTTGACATGCAAATAACCCCTGGCAAAAATGATAAGGAAAAGAAAAGGGCTGAAAATTAAAAAAGATAACAAGATTGCTGAAGCACTTTGTTCTGGACAATGCTTTTCTTGGTAGATATCAACTAGCTTTTGCATCTCATGTTTTACCTTGCTTGTCGACTAGAAAATGTGGTGATGCTTTTGTTTGCAAAGATTGAAAATTCGTGCTAATGACTTTCTTTAGATATCATATGTTGCACTGATCATGCCATGTGTCTTAGACAATATGTCTTTTGCTATACCTGCTAGATGTTGTAATTGCAGTCAATCATATCTGAGAAGCATGCTTTTTACACTCCACCTACACCCCAGTTGCATTCATTGCATATTTTGAGGGGGAGCTGCATTTAGGGGGAGTTCGAGTCTGTCTTTTTAGAGTGCTTTTTGTCTCACTTGGTGAGTCCAATTGTCAACAAGGGGAGAAATTTTGGGTACTCGATCTTTTAGAAGAGTTTAGGGAGTTTATGGCTTTTGGCTTTCTCTGAGATTTGTTTCAGGGGGAGTTTTAGTCTCTTTTGTCTTTACTCTTTGGATATCCTTGTTGATAATTCTGAGATTGCACTCGTTTTGAGTTTTTATTTTTGGTTAACCATCATGACTTTTTTTCTTACTTCTCTTCGGCTTTTGGTCATTAGGGTTAAACTTTTATTTTATTTTCTTCTTTCTGTCTTGTGTTTTTTTCGTGTTTCCACATGTGTTTGCAGGTTCTAAAGTGCTGATGAAGAGAAGTGTTGACAATGCACTCATCAAGGGGGAGATTGAGGAGCCATGTTGAAGAGCATGGACCTAATGGCTCCAGATGTGATGAGTGATTGTCAACGGAAGTCAAAGAGGACATGAAGAGAAGAGAAGAGAAGAGCTTCTGTGTCTGGGCTACATGTGACTCAGGTACACGGGCAGCGAGCGACTGTCGGGCAGAGGGGCCGCGAAGTCGGGCTGGCCTAATTCGGGTACATGGGCTAGGAGCAGTAGAGGATCCACTGGTCTGTTGACCGGGATTGACTGAGGTACACGGGCAGCGAGAAATTGCTGGGTTGAGGGAGCTACGGAATCGGTCCGGCCCAATTCGGGTACCCGGTGCGAAGATGGTGAACGCTTTGTCAGTTTCAGCGCAAAACTAATGACCGCTGATCTCGGATCTGACCATTCTGAAGCGAAGTTATAGCTGTTACGAAAGCTCCGCATCAGGACAAGTTATCTTTATTTAGGTTTTTACTATTTTGCCTTTAAGCCCACAGTCTGTCAGTGGAGTCAGTAAAAAAAATCCTAAGGGCATTTTGGACATTTCCATTTTATTTCAGCGTCTGTAAAACCCTAAGGGTCCTTTGGTATTTTTCCTAGTCTATTGGGCTGCCTATAAATAGGGCCCCAATCCCTAGGGTTAGGGTTACCCATTCTGTAATCAACTTTAATGCCACAAAAGTTTGGGTCATTTTTCTCTGTTCTTCCTGTCTCCGCCGCCGGCGTTTTCCTTTCCTCAAAAATCGTCACCACAACAATAGCTTCTCCTCTCTCGGGGCTTGTTTTTTCTCCGGCCATCATGAAGGCGCATGCGGCCTGTCTTTCTCTAGCATCACACACGAAGCTGCAGTCGGCATGGCAGCCGAAGCCAATGTAGGCTGCAGGCTACGCTTGTGGAAATCTGCCGCACGACACTGTTGTGCTGCTTGGAGGGGCTCTCATCACGAGGTAGGACTGCACGACAGCAAGAACCAGCAGCTACAACACACATCATGCAGGTACGAAGATCAAGGCAAGAGGTACTAATTAGGAAAGATCATTTTTAATCTCTATTCTCGATTTGCGTGCCCATTTTAGAAATCTGTGTGCTGGTTAGATTTTTGCTACAGAACCTTTTTTTTGTTTTCTACTCTACGCATGTAATTCTTCAACTTGATTGCAGCTAGGACATAGGTTGTTCAGTGCTTGTGCTCTAGGCAGCTATTAACTAGGTGCTAGATGTGTTCCTAGCAGTGATTTTTCAGCAGCACACGGAATAGATTCTGCATGGCGTGTAGGCTCTGTAGCCTAGGTACAAATGTTTGGTACTAGCTGTTATTTGCAAGAGCGAAGGCTGCTGATCTCTGTGCTTACCTAGACGAAGGCTGCAGAGGAGTCCGACGGGTGAACTCTGCAGATCAATCGTGTAGGCTTTGTCAAATCGAAGCAGACTTCGGTACTTGGTGGGCTTCGAAAGGTAAAATATACCTTCGTTGAAGTGCACGTTTCGGAGAGAAAGTGCAGGCTTCGTGTGATGTTTTAGCACGGACTTCGACAGGATTCGAACTAGAGACAAATTTGAACAGTGTTATTTATTCTCGTTTTGCGTGCATTTGAGCAGATTGCTTGTGATGATTATTTTTATGATGCTTAAAATGCTTATGTCTTGAATGATCTGTTAATCTACCTTTAAACACTGTGTTTGTGTCTTTTTGATTAGGATACCGATCATTTTTAGGCTAGATTATTTTCAGTAATGTTTGATCTGGTTTCTTCCATTGATTGTTCTGTTGAGGTGTGTTGGGTGTTGGGATTAGGCCATTGATTCGAAATAATTTTTAGGCGCCCATTCACTCCCCCTCTGGTCGCTACTCTCAGTCCTACAACACGCCCCCTTTTCCACTCTGACCGCCCGGGCCCGCCTATAGGCGCTATTTCCTTCGCGCTTGGCCGCTGACAGGTGGGGGCCACCTGTCGGAGTCGTCTTCTCCGATGGAAGGGGATCCCCCTCTTTCCATCTCCAGTGACCCTTGCCAATTCGCCGTCGCCGGCCACCGGTTGCCAAATTTAAGCCCATGCTGAGGCTTACCATCCAGCCGTGATCACCTTCCCTCAAATCCCCACACATTTCATCGAGTATGGCAAGTCCCCGCGTGGGTGGCATGTTCGCCGGAAATAGAAGCCAAGCTTCGGCTTTGCTTTGGTTTCCTTGCCATAACAACGCCGGCAAGCCCCTATAAAAGTCCTTGGCCCTCACCGCACTCCAGCCACTCAAATCTAGCCCAAGTCACGCTCTCCCGAGACCGCCACCCCTTTTTCTTGTTCCACCTCCGGCCGCCGATCGCCAATGCCACAGGCCTCCACCGCCCTCGCTGATGGCACCAACCAGACCAGCGATGCCGCCCCGTCCTCGGCCACGTCCCCGTTGGTCGTGAAGACTACCAGAACTCGTCATCACCATCGGACCCAAAAAGCCCCGCCGCCTCTTCTCGTCGCCAGTCGCCGTCAGTCGCCCTTCGCCACCGTCTCCGGTACGGTTGGACTCCCCTCCCTCCCCTCTTTCCGTTTGTGCATTGAACTAGGGCTTAGCACCCTCACCGGTGCCGTCGCCACCACACCCGAGCGCCACCGTCGTCGGGGAAGAAGGCTAAAATACCCTTGGCGACACGTGTCGTGCCGGACGCGCCCTCGGCCGTTCGATTTGAGATGGACGGCTAAGATTATAACCCACACGGGTTTAATCTGGGTCGTCCATCCGGTCAAAATGGTATGGGCTCATCTAAGCCGTTGATTGCTATTTAAACATCGGATTATTCTCATGCGTCCACGTGGTACCCCTTCGCACGTTATGATCTCAACCGTTCATTTTCATTAACGCCTCCCGCCTCGCCGCCAGCCCTCAGATCTAGATCGGACGGCTCACGCCGATCGGGTCCACACGAATAGTAGCCTCGCGCACGGTGGGCTCAATCTACCGTGGACCAGAGGCTATTTCAGTTTAAACAAAAATTACAGAAAATCAATTTAAACATTAAAAATTCATATCTTGCTCAATTTAACTTCAAATTTCACCATTTAAATTTTGTAAAATTTGTCTCTTTATTCTCTACACATTTATGCAATAAAAACAATATGTTTTGCATATTTTATTCTTATTAAATAACAATTCAAAAATCCTTTTTAGGATAAATGTTTATTTCATATATTAAAAATTCAGAACTCTCTGAAAATATCCTAAAAATGTAGATAATAATTTCAGAAAAATAATAACTTCATTTCACTATTTTAATCCAATAAAAACCCCTTAGGGTAAATACTTATTCCAATTTATAAAATTTAGAAACCCCTTAAAAACTAATATTAAATACTTAGGCAATAATTTCATAGGATTTAAGGTTTTATTTCCTTTATTTAATCCAACAAAAACATGTATGCTTGTTTTGGTGATTTTTGGATTGTTTATTGAATATCGTGTTTACTCCTTGTCACCTTTTAAATATTATATTAGCTAGTGTCCAATGTATCGACACAACTGCTATAGGATAAAAGAACGAGTCGTAGATAGTTGGATTCTACTATATGATTTCCCTGTTATTCTCGTCTTTGGTTTCTGTTGGAGTTGGCTATGTTATAAGTATGATGGGTTCCGGGTGCAAGCTAGGGAATTGGTTGGTCGCACCCGGGGCACTATAAGGACCGGTCTGCGGGATCTGTTGCAAAACAAACTCGTACTAACCACAAGTCTAGTGGGTAAGTCCTAACTGGTGGTATGGTTCGTACCAACTTGAAGCACCATAGTGGAGGGGCAAGGGGCAACCTACGGGTGACTTGTACCGATGAGGCTCAAGGGGGGTATGGTGTTGGCCCAAAGTGACTGGGGCAACATATGAAACCTATAAGAGGGTGTTATCAAATTGGTGCATTCCATGCTGAAGGTTTTGGCACAAATTTCTCGTGACATGGGTCATTTAACACATTGAGGTGTGCGGGAAATGAGTTCCTTGTGGGTACAGTAGTACACCTCTGATAAGAGTATAATCTTTTCGAAACGCCGTGCCCACGGTCAAGGGCGGGTTGCGTGACTTCTTGCAGTTAGTTTACTATTGTTTGAATGATCGTGTGATTCATGGCATGTAAGGACTGTTGAGCGAGGGCGGGCTAACTGTACCCCTCAAGGTAGAAGATGATGCATTACACATATTTAATTTTCTGTACTAATAACTTGCTTACATTAAATGCTTTACAAATATGCTTTTCCGCAAAAATAGCCACTACCTTCCTTGTTATTACTCTGCATTATACTTGCATCCGGTGGCTTGCTGAGTACGATTGTACTTACCCCCGTTGACTTACACCACCAGAGGTCGTCTACTACGAGGAGGATAAAGGTCTAGAGTAGCGACCCAATCAAGGTGAGACTGAAAGGAGGCATTCATCTAGGAAATTTATTTTATTAATTTCTCTTTTCTTTAACTCTTTTGTAATAATATGGTCTATGAACCATGAGTGATTGGCGTATTTTACGCAGTCGTGTGATGAATATCTTATATTTATTGATTTTCTATGGAATTTCAATAAAGTGCCGATTTTATTAAATCTAGGCGTTACACCGCAGCATCTTCAACTACGGCTTCGTCAGCCACAACCACCTCAGCAAGGGCCCTGCCTGAAGTCCCCTCTTCATCGGCAGGCGAGGGAATGGACCTCACCTTCGAGGAATTGGGACGAGGCCTCGGGTCTGCAGGACTCTTTGGCTTGCGAACTGTCTTCTTAGAGGGGCGCTTCGGGGTCCCAGCCTTCCTTTTCCTCAGAATGGGATCCGAGAGGTACAGGTTGGGGAGCGCCGGAGGCTCCACGTCAAGACTGCCCCATACGTTGTTGTACCAGTCCCAAACCCCCACCGGCTTTATCCTCCGCTTCTTCTTGGCTAGGGTGGGGGGCCCAAGGATCTTCTCGACCATCCGGACCACCTACTCCGGGGTCATAACCACCTGTGAACCTGCACAAGCCAAGGTATGTTGTTGATAAGTACTTTTTGGAGGGGAAGTAGTTAAAAGTTGCAGGAAGAGTTTTTTCGAAGCATACCTAGGGAGTCGGATGATACTTCGAGGAGAACACCTTCTTCGGTGCTCTGGAGGACGAGAGGCCAATCGGCCTTCAAAGGAGGAATGCGGAGGGAAATGAACTCCTCCACCAAATCCTGCATGCTCATCCATCGAGCAACGGGGTACAAGAGCTAGATACAGACCTCGACGAAACCCATGTCCGCTGAGACCTCGGCTTCCCTCCGGTAAAGAATTTGTCGGACGAGTCTTGGTAATTGTTGGGGGAAAATATCTCATCTTCGGGGTTATTGTCGAAACAACACAAAGGCAGACAACGGATTCGAAGGTTCCCAGACATTCATCTTCGAAGATACCCGGAGTCATGTTCGAAGTACGAAGATAGGCATTGGTTCGGAGTACATCTTCGAACTAAGGCAATTCGAGATCTTTATCGCCAGCTAAGATGGAAGATTTATCTTTTATATTATTAGATTAGTCTTTTACCATTTTAGCCCTATCAAGGGTACCGAATAGTTTCCACTATGTCGGTTGTAATAGAGGGATAAATAGGTCTTTTCCTTAATATTTGGGCCTATAAATACCCCCCATTTCACCCTGTAAGAGGGACCGAATACAAGTTATTCAATACACACGTTCGAACTATTCTAAGTTGTTATCCTTTCGGAGGCTTAGAACAGTTCTCTTCGCAAACACTTCGTTTGTTAGTTTCTATTCTACAGAAACCTGTTAGCGTAATCTTTTACGCCAACAGTTGGCGCCGTCCGTGGGGACTTAAGTTCTAAAAGCTTGTTCTCTACTGCTGACTGCACTCCGAAGAGTACTTACGGAGGGAGCCTCGGAGTCCCAAGACTCCGCGCACCCTTCAGTTAAGGGCTTCTTAGTGCAGCTCGAAGGCCTTCTCTCGATCCCTCGAGTCGTTCGAAGTCCTCCATCTCCAAGACATCTTAACGGCTAGCTATGCCTCTGAAGCGCGGTCAAGCTTCGGGTCCTCTTCGAAGGTCCCCTCGGACCAATGGAGCCGGACCCTCAGCTAATCCGGCGATTCCTGCAGAGACCGCTGGGCGTCGAGCGCCCCGGGGCCATCTGCCTCCTCCTAAGGTGCTTCAGACTGACTACGCAGCAAGCCGGGTTCCAGAAGTGCCCTCCGACGAAGACGAAGGCCCTCCCGAAACCGAGGCTATGCAGTTAGCCAGGCTTCAGGAGGAGGTATCCAGATGGAGGCAAGAGGCCGCCGATCGCCTCCGCACTCAAGCTTCCACCGAAACTCCAAGGGAGCCTCAAGACGATGGAGCCCGCAATCCCCCAGAAGTTATACAAGTCCCGGAGGAAGCCGAGAATGCCTCCTTCGATAATGAGTCTCCGTTACACCCTGATCTACAGAGAGTGCCTTTCGACCCCAGGTTCAAGGCCTCGAAGCTGCACAAATACTCCGGGGGATCGGACCCCGGAGAATTCGCCCACTCTTACGCCTTGGCAATAGAAGCAAGCGGAGGGGTGCGAAGCACCATGGCAAAATGCTTCCCCCTCGCTCTCGAAGGTGTGGCGCTCCGCTGGTTCTGGTCCCTAAAGCCAGGATCGATCAGTTCATGGGAACAGCTCAAAAAGAAATTTGTGAGCAACTTCCAAGGTACCTTCGTGGCCCCAATGTCCACAGGAAGTTTGTTTCAGGTAAAGCAGCGGGTGGGAGAAACCCTCCGGGAGTACTTCACACGCTTCGCCCACACCAAGTCATAGATCAAGGGCCTCTCTACTTCCTCGGTAGTTGATGCTGCCCGTGAAGGGGTGCTGAACCCCGACCTCCTCAGCAAACTCCATCGGAAACCGTTAACATCTGTGGCACAGCTCATGGCGTACTTCGAACAGTATGCCAAGGCGGAGGAAGGATGTCTTCGGCGAGTCGAAGCGACATTGCCCACCCTCCGAGAGGTCAAAAGGGAGCCTGAAGCCTCCGCTACAGTGCAGCCTCCACAAGACAACCGTTCCAACGAGTACAAGCGAGGGAAGAAGCATTTCCGCTCGGAGGTGCTAAACATTGCACCTTCGGCCTCGAAAGCACCTGCCAATTTCCAGCAGGTAAAAAATTTCAAGGCTGGGCCACCAAAGCCTCAAGAAAGGATGCCTGGTAGGCGCCAGAGTTTTTTCTGTTGCGTGCATGGCGACAACAGAAGCCATGACACGAAGGATTGCAAGGCAGTATTAGCCCTTCGGGGTGACTACCTTGAGCGAAATACCGGGAGGGGTACTTCGGATCGAGCTCCACCAACGACACGCTCGGAGCATGTTCAAACTGTGGCCCGAGCCGGTGCCCTCGAAGCCCCCATACGGCTACCGGTGGCCAGTATTATGCCACCACCAAAGCAAGAAGACCCACAAGACCGCGGCAAGAGAGTGGTCCTGCCCATCTCCAGAGGGGGGACCCTCGGAAGCATGTCCAAGAGACAGCGTCGCGAGTACGTCCGCGAGGTCGGGCACATTGGGACCTCAAGTTCCGCCGAAGGGATGCTAGAATGGTCCCGTGTGCCCATCTCGTTCACAGCCAGCGACGCGGCAGGGGTGAAGTTTCCCCATGCTGACCCATTAGTCATCTCTGCCGATATAGCAGGAGCAGATGTTCGAAGGATCCTGGTAGATGGCGGGAGTTCCGCAGACATACTCTTCGTCCAGGCCTTTGACCAGATGTGCATACCTCGCAAGCATCTGCTTCCAGCAGCCCAGCCGCTTCAAGGGTTCTCAGGACCGCCTCTCGATGCCCTCGGCCAAATAGGCCTCGAGGTTGCCTTCGGAGAGGGGCCTCTGGCCCGAGTAGAAGAGGTGATCTTCGATGTGGTGGATGCCCCTTACGCTTTCAATGCTATCTTCGGTCGAGGGATGTTGAACCAATTCGGGGCTATAGCACATCACAATTACCTTTGTCTCAAAATGCCCACGCAAGGTGGGGTGCTTACTATTTCAGGAGACCAAGCTGTAGCCAGGAGGACAGAGTATGGCCATAGGCAGCCATTGGACCCCAGACAAGTGCATAATGTGGCAGAAAGCGCCAAGGAAATACCGGAGGCCTTGAACCCTCCGAAGGGATCCTCACTTAAGACAAGCCCGGAGGGTGATGTCGAGACAAGAATAATCTCGGAAGATGGCAAAGAATACCCGGTGAAATTTGGCAAGGGGCTATCTCCGGAAATAACCGCCTCGTTAGAAGAAGTCGTCAAGAAAATCTAGACATATTTGCTTGGACCGACGAAGACATCACTGGGGTCGACCGAAGCATCATCGAGCATAGTCTGCTCGTCAACCCGAAGGCCAAGCCGGTGCGTCAGGGGCTCCACAAGCTGTCAACAGAAAGAGCAAGCTTAGCCAAGGCCGAAGTAGAAAAATTGTTAAGGGCTGGCATTATCAGGGAGGTAGCCCATATACTGAGTGGTTGGCTAACCCTGTTTTTGTAAGAAAAAAGGACTCGAACAAGTGGCGCATGTGTATTGACTTCACCTCGTTGAATAAAGCATGCCCACGAGACCCCTACCCAATGCCCCGAATAGATCAATTGATAGATTCCACAGCCGGCTCCGAATTATTAAGCTTCCTCGACGCTTATTCCGGGTACCATCAAGTATGGCTGAAGCGTGAAGACGAAGCCAAGACAAGCTTTATAACTCCTTCCGGAGTATTCTGCTATGTAAGAATGCCTTTTGATTTACGGAATGCCGGAGCCACCTTTTCTCGCTTAATAGCTAAGGCTCTAGGTCATCAGATAGGCCGTAATGTCGAGGCCTACATGGATGATATTGTAATAAAAAGTGCTCAAAAGCACCGGCATAGCCTAGATCTAGCTGAAACATTCGAGAGCCTCCGAGCATGTGGAGTGCGCCTCAACCCCGAAAAATGTATATTCGGGGCACAAGCAGGGAAGCTGCTAGGGTACTTAGTTTCGAGCAGAGGGATTGAAGCTAGCCCAACGCAAATAAGTGCGCTGCAAAGGATGGCTCCGCCAGAGAATTTGAAACAAGTACAGAAGCTAGCAGGAAGGCTCGCAGCACTCAGCAGATTCCTGTCCAGGTCGGCAGAGCGAAGCCTCCCAATTTTCAAAGCGCTGAAGAGATCCGAAGGCTTCAGCTGGACACCGGAGTGCCAGAAAAGCTTCGAAGATATAAAAGCATACCTCGGCACACTGTCAACCTTAACTGTTCCCCTTCCAGGGGAAGCATTGTTTTTATATCTTGCAGCAACAGGTTCAGCAGTAAGCGCAGTGCTGGATCGAGAGGTCAAGCTTAAAGGAAAGTTGGTACAAAACCCAATTTATTTTGTGTTGGAGGTTTTATCCGAAGCCAAGGTCAGATACTCCGAGCTCGAAAAATTTGCTTATGCCCTAGTAATGGCCTCGCGAAAGCTAAGGCATTATTTCTTGCCGCATAACCTCATCGTCCCTACGTCGTATCCTCTTGGAGATATGCTCCGAAGCAAAGATTCCACAGGCAGGGTTGGAAAATGGGCAGTCGAGCTGGCACCCTTCGAAATCTCCTTCACGGCGAGGACGGCTGTTAAATCTCAAATTATAGCAGATTTCGTAGCAGAGTGGACTCCATCTGCAGTATGGACCCCGGAGGAACCCTCCGAAGGTTTCTGGACAATATTCTCTGACGGAGCTTATCAAGCATCATGTGCCGGAGCAGGGGCCATCATCTTGTCACCATCAGGGCAAAAGGCAATGTATTCCGCAAGACTCAACTTCCGAACCACTAATAACATTGCCGAGTATGAAGGAATCTTGCTAGGCCTCCGAAAGGCTAAAGCACTCGGAGCTACAAGAATAGTGATCAAAACAGATTCCCAAGTCGTCGCGGGGCATATTGACAAAAGCTTCCAAGCAAAAAACCCACATCTCGCGCAATACCTTCAAGAAATCCGCAAGGCCGAAGCAGCATTCAAAGGGTTTACAGTTCGAAGCATCCCTCGGGCAGATAATCAACTTGCAGATATTCTTGCAAAAGCTGCAGCAGGAGCGGTGGACCTCCCGGAGGGCGCCTTCTATGAAGAATTAGAGCAGCCGGCAGCTGAGCAAATACCCTCATCAGAAGTAATGTGCATTCCAGCTACAGATTGGCGGGCTCTGATAAAAACCATGTTGCAAAGTAGCACAGACCCTCCGGAAGGCCCAGAAGCTCGAAGGTTGAAAGCAAGAGCTCGAAATTACAAACTTATTGGGGAAGTGCTGTACAAAGCCGGAGTATGCTCACCCCTACTTCGATGCATCTCCCAGCCCGAAGGTCAAGACATACTTCGAGGCATCCACGAAGGGTTGTGCGGAGGTCATTTAGCCCCTCGAGCACTAGCAGGCAAGACGCTCCGGCAAGGGTTTTACTGGCCAACAATCGTCAGAGATGCTGAATACCTGGTTCGAACATGCCAAGGCTGCCAATGGATGGGCAGACGAAGCCATCGCCCGCCAGCTCAGCTTCAAGTTATTGCCCCGGTATGGCCAATGGCTAGATGGGGCATGGACCTCATAGGCCCTTTCCCACCAGCAAAAGGCGGGTTGAAATTTGCGGTGGTAGCAATCGAATACTTCTCAAAATGGGTGGAAGCGGAGCCACTAACAGCTATCACCTCGAGGAACGTGCAAAAATTCTTCTGGCAAAATATTATATGTAGGTTCGGAGTTCCCAGAGAGTTAACGGTGGATAATGGAACCCAGTTCGAAGCTGATACCTTTCAAACATTTTGTGAAGAACTAGGCATTAAGCTATGCTTCGCAGCAATGCGGCATCCGCAATCCAACGGAGCCGTCGAACGAGCCAACGGGAACATCCTCTCCGGGTTAAATCGCCGAATTGTAGGATTGGCCAAGGGGCTATGGGTCGAAGAACTACCTAAAATCTTATGGTCCATCCGAACCACTCAAACTAGATCAACAGGTTTCACACCATTCAGATTGCTCTTCGGAGATGAAGCCATGACCCCTACGGAGCTCAGAGGGGAGTCGCTTCGCGTAATTCAACCCGGAGACGAGGACGATCGGAGTACTTCAATAGATTTGTCAGAAGAGACAAGGCTTCGAGCTGTCGCCAACCTAACTAAGTACCAGGAGCACACCAAAATGTGGTATGACCCGAAAGTCAGATTAAGTAAGTTAAAACTGGGTCATCTAGTATTGCGAAGTGTAATAGCTCCGGGGAAGCTAGGAAACAAATGGGAAGGACCATATGTTATCTTACGCTCAGGACGCCCCGGATCGTTTAAATTAGCTAATTTAGAAGGGGAAGAGTTGAAACATGCATGGCATGCGGAGCACCTTAAGAGATATTACGCTTAAGGCCTCCTTGTAATCACTTGTAGCACTTCCTTTTTCTATAAATAAAGATAAGGGTCGAAACCTGTTTTGCCCTTCGAACATCCCTTACTCCTGATGGACGCATTAGGAGGACGGTGATGCTAGTAGAGCCAAGCATTTTTCACAAAGACCCAAGGGGCTGACTGCGAACCATTGGTTCAGTGGCTCCGCCAACCTACGGATTCCAGGCTCCAGCTTGTTAGGATCCGTAGAAGAGTCTAAGGACTTTAAATAAAACAGATTTTCAGCCTCCGGGTGCAAAGTATCTGTAAAAGAGCCGAAGGTGGCCAAACCTACGGATTCCAGGCTCCGGCTTGTTAGGATCCGTAGAAGAGTCTAAGGACTTTAAATAAAACAGATTTTCAGCCTCCGGGTGCGAAGTATCTGTAAAAGAGCCGAAGGTGGCCAAACCTACGGATTCCAGGCTCCGGCTTGTTAGGATCCGTAGAAGAGTCTAAGGACTTTAAATAAAACAGATTTTCAGCCTCCGGGTGCGAAGTATCTGTAAAAGAGCCGAAGGTGGCCAAAACCTACGGATTCCAGGCTCCGGCTTGTTAGGATCCGTAGAAGAGTCTAAGGACTTTAAATAAAACAGATTTTCAGCCTCCGGTGCGAAATATCTGTAAAAGAGCCGAAGGTGGCCAAAATATACGGAGTCCAAGCCATTGGCTGGTAGACATCCGTAAAAAGAGTCCAAAGAGACCATTGCAAACTCCGAACCATTGGTTCGATAGAAATCGCAAAAATAAACCGAAGGTGGCTAAAGCAAAACAAAATTTGAGCCATGAGCCTCGAATATTTGTTAATACAGTCCAAAGTGACAAAGGTACTAAATTGCCATTCTTCCGACTACAAATAGTTGAAGACATTTTATAAGATTTTAAAAGATCTTTAAATTACAGAGAGGCTCCGAACCCCCAAAAAATTGTACTCCGAAGTTTTTCTTTGCGCATAACCATCTTTGAATACATTTCGAAGTTGCTTATACCCAAAGAGGGGCTAGTAAATATGGAGACAATTTTAAATCGGTATTCATTATTCAAACGAACGTGTTTACAGATTACATTATGAAAAATTTGTATCTATACCAAGAAGGAATCGAAGACCTCTTCGGTCTCTAGAGCTAGGCGCGGAACGACTAGTTCCAGCGCCGGGAGTCCTAATAACTTTACGTTTAACTCTCTTGCTCCCCTTCGAAGCTCTAAAATCCTTCTGTTCTTGTTGAAGCTCGGCCCAAGTTCGAAGCCGTTCGGGGCTTCTTTCCCAGCTTCCAAGATCTTCAGATCTTTTATTTTGAACCTCATCTTCGTCTTCAGACCAAATAGTGTCTTCAGAAGACGAAGTGTTTACGTTAACCTCTTTTTCTTCCTCTTTAATATAAGACAATACGTCTTTGATTACTTCGGGCGCAATTACGCCGGAGTCATCTCGAGGAATTAGAAATCGAGGACACTTGTAAGTCTTTAGAAGTTCGAAGGTGTTCCATAATGAACGAAGTTCCTCGTTAATTTCTAACACTTCGATATCTTCCGTATGAGACAAAGCCTAAAAATATGATAAACAAATTTTCATTGATAAAGGTTCATAAACACGAAGCTTTACATAGTCAAAAATCCTAAATTATTCCTAAACCTGCGGGTTCGGAGGAGGCTGACTGCTCGAAGCTTGGTTCCGAACTTGCTTCTGGCGTTGGCCTTCGTCGATCCAAGCCTTGATCGCGGAACGACCTTCGGCTCTCCATGAGGTTTGAATGGCTCGCCAGGCAGCAGTGACGCCTTCGGAAGGATTTAAAAGCCGCTTGTCGTCGAAGGTAATAGAACCCTCTGCACTCGGAGTGATTGTTCGGCCCAAGTCCTCGTAGTAACGAAGTAGTCCGATGGCAGACACTTGTCCGGAGAGTTCTCCGTAACGAATACCCGCCGTCTTCATTTGCTTCGCTGCTCCTTGGATCCTTTTTAACCGGCGCAAGAGAGTGACGTTGTCATCTGAAGGAAGTGATCCAGTAGTACCGAAGTACTCCAGAACACCTAGCATCTGTTCTATGACCTCCGTAGCTACCTTCTCGGACTTAAGCTTTTCTTCAATTAATGCATCCTTGCTCGAAGTCGTTTCTTCTAGAACTCCGGAAAGCCTAGCATTCTTCGTAGTTAAAGTATTCTTCTGATTTAGGAGCTGGCTAGCTTCCTCTTGGAGCCTAACAAGCTCAGAACCCGCGTTAGAATGCTCCAAACGCACCCTTTCTATTTCTGCTCGAAGCACGATCCTTTCTGCTTCGAGCTCCTTATTTGCAGCCTCCAAGCCCTGTCTGGCCCTGCGTTCTGTTGAAATCATATTATCCATTTGAGCTACTCTAGCTTCGGAGAATGATAAGTTGCGCTGAAGAGCTTCGTTTTCTTCCCGAAGCTGAGCAATTTCACGCTCGCCCGATAAAGTTGCAGCACGGGCCAAGACCGCTTGCTAAGAAAAGAAAAAATCGAAGTAAGATATTATCCATGTATAATTTGCTATTGTTTCGAAGATGTTCCGTACCTGGTAGGCTGCTCGTTCCATGGCAACGTTTAGCTCCGAACTCTTCGCCTCGCTTAAAATAGCTACCAGCTCTGTCTCCCCGACTTCGCGACTGGCTCGACCCAAAGGTTTGAGCAGATTCCGAAGCCCAGTTCTTTGCTCCAAAAAAGGAGTTAAAAGAGGGAGCATTGCCGAAGCTTCCTGGTCATTCCTGCTCGGCGAAGCTCCGGAGGGTTCTCCTGAGGTCTTCGGGGCTTCAGTAGATGGCCCCCCCTCAGTAGATCGACTTTCATCTGTTGATTCGGATGAAGTTGATCCTTGAGTGGAGAGAGGCTCTATATGTCTTTTACCCCTTCCAGGCCCCTGTTGAGCGACCTCCGGGTGCGGCTCCGAAGTTGTCGAAGGCCCTTGAGTTGGATCTTCGCGATGTACTTCTACAGAAGGGGGCTCTGCAAAAGCAAAGGTATTATACATTGTATAATTTTGTAGAAAATAATAAGAGAATTATGCGAAGTTTACCTTCGACATTTTGGGGGCGATCGAGCATCAGACTGCTCGGAGGATCGAAGGTGAGGTCTTCGTCTGAATCCACTGTTAAAACTTCGACTGCCGGAGTATCTTTTTGAGCAGTCCTCCCTTCGTCCAAAACTGAAGTTGTAGCAACTTCAACTTCACCCTCACCCACAGGGGCTTCGATTTGCTCTTCCTCTTGAGCATCCGGAGTTCTCACTTCTTCAATATTAGCCTGAGACTTCGTCATACCTGCAGTATCTTCAATATGAATAGCTGTTTGAGCTGCATCTTCATCAATCAACCTCACTAATAGTTTACCTTCATCTTCCTTAGAACCGGAGGTTGAGGATCTTGGGCTCGGAGGTGCAGGTTTTCTAGGCTTTTTAGCCACTTTCTTCACGGGAGTCTTTGCGGAACTCGAAGCTCCAGCTTCGGCTTTTCTCTTTTTGGGTCCTTTCTCCGAAGGCACCCAATCCATCAGAGGGGGCGGAGTGAGTCCCAGCATCCCCCACACTCTGTTAAACCTTTCCCAACTTCCGACTAACTTGACTCTCCATTCTTTTTCGGTCGGAGTTGGAGCGCCCAAAATCTTCTCCGAAGCCCTTATGATCTGTTCTGAAGTAACAGGGGCTGAAGAAGCTAAAAAAGGAAAATAAATCAAGTTAATTTGTCTTCGAATGAATATGAATAAAACATATTGTCTTCGAAGTTACCTGCAGGGCTCGAAGTTGAAGCAATTTTTCGAAGACCGCCCTCCGAATCCTCTTCGAAGATGATAGGCCAGTTGGCCATCAGCGGAGAAATTTGCAGACCGAGGAATTCTTCGGCTAAGTCTCGCATGCTTAACCTTCGACTAATCTTCTGAAGCAGGTTGACGCGGGCTTCGAGCTGACCTTCGTTGGGCTGCACTAAGGCTTCCTTCCGAAATTGTATTTCTTTAGGGGTCCGGCCAGAGGACTGCTTGCCCCAACTTCGGCATAAAACCATCTCAGAACCCAATCAGTGTACCATCTGGCATTGATGGCCTTGGCAGGAAACTGAAGGGCATACTCATCTCGAAGCCTAAAGTTGATACTACCGAAGGCTACTACTACTTTTTCACCTCCGGGGCCTACGAAGGTCTTTGGTTGGCATGTTGCTCTATGAAGTGCAGCGAAGATCTCTGCCCTCCCCTCACAACCTTCGGCTCTCAATGCCCATTCGAAGATAGCCAGTCTAGCTACTGCATTCGGAGATAATTGAGAGAGGGTGACATGGAATAGATCGAGTACCTCTGCTAGGAAATCTACTGCAGGAAGGCCCAAGCCGGCTTCAAAGAAGGCTTCGAAAACAACTACTTCTCCGAGCCTTGGTGACGGAATGAGCTCTTTACTGGGCTTGCGGATCATCACTCCAGTACTAATTTTCCCTTCTACTGCGATTGCCAATGACTCTCTCTTGCAGGTAGAAGGCCCCAATTGGAAAGATTGATCCAAATATTTTGTTGATGGCGGACACAGACCTTGATCATCGACATTTTGGGGATTTCTCCCTCCTGCCGCCACGGATGTCGCTGCAGATGCCGGAGGTGCCGTCGCCATTGCTGCCGCTGCTGCCACAGCTGCGGCCTACTGCCTAGCCAAAGCTGAAGGTCCCGCACCTTTGGTCTTCGCCATTGCAGTCACTGGGTTGCTTTGGAGAAACTGGAGGCTAGGGCTCAAGAACTCAAAGGGCTCAAAAGGGTTTTGATTGCGAGAAAGCGGTGAAAAGGTAACCGGGTAAGTTCTAGGCCTTCTATTTATAGCCTAGATTTTACTTTTTTACCGTTAGTCCATGCCGTTTCGCATTCCTCCCGTTACTTTTCTCCGAAATTAACGCATTCTACAGTTTCCGTTAGAAACAGAAAGCTAACGGCTATTTTCTCTAAGTCTAAAAGACTTTCGAACTTCCTGAGTCGGTTCCAAGATAGTTCGAAAAGCAATTATCCTAAGACTGATTCGGAGTTTATATCTTCATACATTTCGGAGTTAAATTAAAATCCAATAACCCCTATGTTTGGTTATCTTTTCCTTCCGTATACTGCTCTCCTAACGTTACAGGTTAAACGGAGAAGCGTATTCGAGGGGCTACTGTTGGGGGAAAATATCTCATCTTCGGGGTTATTGCCGAAACAACACAAAGGCAGACAGCGGATTCGAAGGTTCCCAGACATTCATCTTCGAAGATACCCGGAGTCATGTTCGAAGTACGAAGATAGGCATTGGTTCGGAGTACATCTTCGAACTAAGGCAATTCGAGATCTTTATCGCCAGCTAAGATGGAAGATTTATCTTTTATATTATTAGATTAGTCTTTTACCATTTTAGCCCTATCAAGGGTACCGAATAGTTTCCACTATGTCGGTTGTAATAGAGGGATAAATAGGTCTTTTCCTTAATATTTGGGCCTATAAATACCCCCCATTTCACCCTGTAAGAGGGACCGAATACAAGTTATTCAATACACACGTTCGAACTATTCTAAGTTGTTATCCTTTCGGAGGCTTAGAACAGTTCTCTTCGCAAACACTTCGTTTGTTAGTTTCTATTCTACAGAAACCTGTTAGCATAATCTTTTACGCCAATAGTAATCTAGAGTCCGCCCTCACCGCCACGTAAAACTAGTGATGGATCTAGTCGGAATACCATTGCTCATCGATAGCCTTCACTAGGAATCTGCTGGTGTATTCCTTCTAGGGCTGGAAATTGATACTCCCAAAGGCCAGCAGCTTAGTGGAACCATCCGAGCTGCGCTGCTTCTTGGGTTGGTAGCTGGGTTCATGCATCACCGTGAAGAACTTTGCCCCCCCCTCGCATCCCTCTACCCTCATGTCCCATTCGAAGATGGCCAAGCAGGCAATGACGTTCGGGGACAACTATGGCAGGTCCAAGTGGTAGAGGCAGAGTACCTCAGCCAAGAGCTCCGAGGCGGGAAATCCGAGCCCCGCATAGAAGAAGGCTTCGAAGACTATCACCTCCCCTTCACACGACTCTGGAATGACTTCGTCTTCAGGAAGTTGTGGTGCGACTCTAGGTTTGAGCCACTCATGCACTGCATTATTCATGGTTTCTTCAGTACAAGTGGACCTCTCCAGGACCAGCGTCTACTCTAAGAACTTCTCTGATGGAGTCCTGAGGTCTCGGGGGCCGTACGTCCTAGCAGAACTCGAGGTCCTTACCACGGCGGCCGCCGTCGCCACAGCCGCCTGCTGCTCGACAAGGTGGGAACCCATGACGGGCCTTGCAACGTCCTTCTTCATCATCTTTTGGATAAGTGGGGGTCACACGAAGAAGAGGACAAGGCTAGGAGATGGCAAGGAGAAAAGACAAAGGATAACACATGAAAGGGGTGCCGTGATAGCGAGAGACCGCTACCCTTTTATAGGAGGTAGGAGCTTGCGTCGCAAGCCTTTCTCGCGTTCCTTCATGTCCTTCTAGGTTCCCACGAGATTGACAGGTGGGACCGTGGCAAAAACGGTCCAATCTTCCAGAAACGATTGAGATACCGTGCGAAGTAACTCACCAAGAATGATGGTCTTCCGCCCGAGGCAATATTATGGAGGCCCATAATTGATGCCTAGGGGCCGGGAGACACTAGACTGCGCAAAATGGCACCCGGGTGCTCGAAATCCGAAGCCTCCGAAAGGGAGTGTAAACAACAGTCACTTCTACGCAAGACCCCTTCAGACCAAGCCCCTTCAGAGTTTAGAGCGTCTCAGGGTAAGCCATGAGGTTCGTCCGTATTCTGAAACTCAATCGTGGTATTATTTCTTGCGCATATTACCCTTCTTATGAGAAAGGTCAGTCGAAGAGACATATTACCCTAGGAGGATTTGAAGGGCTCGCTCGTGCTTCGATGCCGGATCGAGCAGAGGCCTTCGGTAAGGCCCCTCAAGACTCCGCGTCAAAGGAGCGCAACCAAGTGGTTCGTAATGATTACACTGCCAGGCGTTGTCTACTAGACAAGATGTCTTCTTTATGAAGACGTCCTATTGTGACGAGGCGCCGACTTGGTCAAGACATGCACCGTCGCTCAGACGGGACATTTTCCCTATCCGAGCGTCAGCATGGATTTGTATCGTCGTACCCCTACGGGGTCCTATGAATAGAGTATGTTATGATGGTTGTAACTAGAGGGTAAAGGGGCATTTTCCTTAAGGATCTCCCCCTATAAATACCTCCCTTGTCACTACTGTAAAGGGGATTCAGACCAAAAAAAGTAATCACACACTTAGAGCCTAGTAGAGTTATTATCCTATTTAGAGGCTCTGTTTGGACTCAAAACACTTCCTTCAGCTAAGTGTGGTTCTTCAAGTTATTCAAACCTGTTAGCGTAATATACCGATCTTTGGATCAGATAGGTGTGACCTTTGGGACGCTCGATGACTAAGGCGGTGCTTACCACATGAGTCGTGGCAGTGATGTAGAGGATAAGCGTTTCTCCAGCAGTCAATGCGGTGAGGACCAGCGGAGAAGATAAGAACTTCTTGAGGTTGGAGAATGCCTGATCGGCCTCCGGCATCCAAACGAAGTCATCTTTATTCAGTAGCTTGAAGAAGGGCATCCCACGCTCTCCTAGTTGTGAAATAAACCTACCATGAGAGGTCATGTAGCTCGTCAGACGTTGAACATGTTTGATGTTGTTGGGCCTTGCCATTTTCAATATCGCTGAAATCTTCTCCGGATGAGCTTTGATGCCTCGACTGCTGATGATGAACCCAAGCAGCTTCCCGGTTGGGACTCCAAACACACATTTCTTTGGGTTAAGCCGCCATTGAAACTTGTGGAGGTTGTTCTCCGTCTCTTACAGGTCCAGAATGAGATCTTCCGGCTTCTTAGACTTGATAACAACATCATCAACATAGGCTTCGATATTGCGACTGATTTGATCAACCAAACATCGTTGAATGGCCAGCTGGTACATAGCCCCCGCATTCTTCAGCCCAAAATACATTGACATATAGTAGTAGGCACCGAATGGCGTCATGAATGATGTCTTCTTTTGATATTCTTCCTTAAAGTTGATCTGATGGTAGCCTAAGTAGCAAGTCTAGGAAGAACAAGAGAGCAATGCTTGTAGTTGAGATGAAAACTTGGTCAATGCGTGACAATGGGATAGAATCTTTTGGGCATCATTTGTTGAGACCAGTGTAATCAATGCACATTCTCCATTTCCCGTTTTTCTTCTTTACAAGGACTGGATTGGCTAGCCAGTCCATGTGTTGTACTTCTTTTATAAACCCTACCACTAGGAGGGGGCTACTTATTCTTTCATAGCCTTTTTATGGTCTTCCGCAAATCTTCGCATCTTCTGTTTAACCGACTAGGCGGTCGGGTGAACGTGGAGTTCGTGCTCGATCAACTTCCAGGGCACACTTGGCACATCAGAGGGTTGCCAGGAAAATATGTTGACATTGGAGCGAAGGAAGCTAACGAGTGCACTTTCCTATTTAGGATCAAGTGATATCCCGATCAGTGCCATCTTGAAGGGGTCGGCGTCCAAGAGCGGAATACTCTTGTATTCAGCGGGAGAAGGCGCCAAGCTTGTCGTGGATGGCACGGGGCTCAGAATCTCGATCCCCATGGTCGGCATTGTCTTAGCTTCCTAGACTGTCTCGTCCATCCTAACAGATATATCTAGGGCCTCACTCATGGCGAGGCTATCTTGCTCACAGGCGTGCGATGTGGCGACATCTCATTTCATGGAGAAAGCTCATCCTGACCCTAGGATCTTGAGGACTAGATAAGTGTATTGGGGCACCACCATGAACTTGGCAAGGGATGGCCTTCCGAGCACGGCGTGGTATGCATTCCTAAAGTCAGCTATGTACAACATTATGTGCTCGTTCCTGTAGTTGTCCCGAGTGTCGAACATCACCGGCATGGTGATCATGCCAAGGGGGATGGAGGTTTTTCGCAGACAATCTCGTAGAAGGGAGTGTCTGTCTTCTGGAGCGCCAAGTGGTCGATGCCGAGTGCATCCAATGTCCCTTCGAATAGGACATCAAGGCCAGTACCGCCATCAACTATCACCCTTTTGAGGTGCACTTTGAGTATGATCGGGTCGACGAGCTTGGGGACGTCCTTCCACTGATCTTATCGGTCGAAGGTGATCAGGATTTCCAATCACCTTAAGCGCACGGTTTCTCTAGCACTGATGGTGTTGATGTGACGAGCCATCAACTTCTGTTGATGCCTAGATTTGGAGGCCATCGTCCCTCCAAATATGATGGACATTGTTCTTGCAATCTCTTGGAATTCGTTCCCCATCGGTGGAGTACCGTCATCCTTTTTGCCCTCATCAAACTTCTTCTTGTCATCCCGATGATGCTTGTCATGTCGGCGGTTTCCCCCTACTTCTTTTAGCATCTGATTCTGCAACTGAAAGCATCGACGAGTGGTGTGGTTACTATTAGGGTAAATAATCTAGGGTTTGTTGAGTGATTCCTGCAATGCCAAGTTATCCCGGCCATGTTGTAATACACTTTGGTCGACAACCATGGCTTCTTTCCCCTTCCTCTTCTTATCGTTGTATCGAAGAGAGGGTTCGAGGTAGTCACGATCTTGACGCGTAGGTGACTGATGGCACATAGGCAATCAGGGTCGCTCCTTCTTCTTCTTATCTCTACCGAATTCCCGTGAATTCGAGAGCATCTAATCCCACTCGGCGTCTTCGGCGCTGGTGAATTGTTCGGCGATGGTGATCATATGTCCAGGATTACTTGGCTCATTTATCACCAGATGGTGAAATAGTTCTAGCGGTTTTCATAGACCATCTTGAAAGATGGTTATTACGTCTACGTCGAAGAAGCTGGCGACAGTGTTGCGCCTCTCGTAGAATCAACAAATGTATTCACATAGGGACTATCCCTCCCTTTGGCGAATTTGGTGAAGGTCGTGCCGTGAGGCAGTCCTTTGCCACGTTCCTTGATAATTGGCGATGAAGGTTTCACACAAATTATCCGAAGAATTGATGGAATTCTCAGGAAGCGAGGCCAGCCAGTTGACGGTGGATGTCGACAACATAATATGGAGGTAGTTGACCATGACATCTTGGTCTCTCCTAGTTGCACGAATGGTCGTATAATACAATCATCATAGCCATTGAGATGGGTTAGTCTTACCATCGCATGGCATGACCCCTGTTGGGCGGATGTTGCGAGGCCATTCAATCTGTCGGAGGCATTCGAAGAAAGAGAGGAAGTCATCATGGCACGATATATTCGAGTCGGGGCAGTTTACCCCTGGTGCACCATTGTTCCATCCATACTACTTGCGACGAGGAAGCTCTCCATGTTCTCATTCCTGATGATAGCGAGCGATGGCGTTACGTGCATCGAGTCGATCATTGATGATATGTTGGGCGTCACCGACATAGGAGCTTCCTCCATGCTCGCTTCGGCGATCATGTACTGACCATCAGGAGGGTCGGGAGTGTGAGCTTTGGTCGTGATACCGAGGTTGGTGGGAGGGCTCTAGCTCGGCTAGTTGGGCAACCGCTGCCTCATGGCTCGAGCTCTTTGAATCTCGGGTGTATCGGAGAGTGTAGCCAACATCCTCTCGATGGTGAGCAGGTTCGTCATGGGCGTTCAGTACATGTCATGGCCTTTAAAGGCCACAATGTACGCAGCTTGTTCGCCTTGTCGAGAGGCTCTGGCGTTGGCATGAGTTCTGGTTCAGCGATCGTGCCTAGCGATGTTCCTTCTTCGACGCTCACATCGATGGGTGTTGGATTCAGCATCATTGGAGGGCTTGTCTTCAGAGACAGCCCCCACGATTGCCATGATGGTGATCAGAGGCAAAACTTTGTGGAGTGAGGGAACCGGTCGGAGGGGTCGCTCTGATGCAACCATAGAAAATTGTCGTCATTGAACGATGTGCCCTCCATAGTTGGTGAAGATGACATAGCCAAAGGGAGAGTCAATGACAGCTTGGGGCGAGCCTTGAGTGGAGTTAACCGCTTAGGCACACAGGGGCCCCGAGGAGATGACTTAGATGAAGCAAGTCGCTTAGATGCTTGGGCTATCGACGGGCACATTGCTGGAGTGCGTGAAGTTTTTGCTTCCGGCGAGGCGATGATTGGAACTAATTGATTCATGCAATCACCAATGAAAACCAGACTTCCAAAGGCGATCATGGCACCTGTTGGAACCTTGGTGTTGACTTTGCAAATGACTACCATTGAATCGATCTGTGGATCACAAGACTTCACCCCTACCTAGCATGCCAGCTGTTGTTGCATGGGAACAATAATAGCCTACTGGGGTACCTGTAGTGAGATCTGTGTAGGTCTAAAGGGGGAGCCATGAAGGTGATTCAATGGTTACCTCGATAAACGAGGAAAAAATAACTTAGGAAGTTTCAACAGGTTTAGGCCTCCCGGAGGATAATATCTCTACTCCTGTGTATGTATAATCGAGGAAGAATGTATCTCTCGAGATGTATGTGTATCTTCGTCTCTTCTCTAACGTAATGCCACGTCCCCTCTTTTATAGGCTCTCTCCGATCCCTTTATACAGGAGGGACTAGGGGTTACAAATGATGATAAATTACCCTACTAATGACTGATCAAATAGTCAGATGATGGGTAATGACTATTGAGAATAACCGTTATACTTGATGACAACTTTTATAGAGACTAGTAACGGCCCAGCCTTCAAAGCCGGCCGTTGAATTCCAGTGGTCGAGAGGTGATTCCCTGACTGCAAGACTTTTAGGGACTAGGGACCTCTAACCACCAATCTTCCAGAGAAGGACCGTCTGCCAGGTAGCCTATGATAAAACCACTCGGGGAGGAACCCAGGTGTTGACACGGAAACGTGCCCCCGCACTTGGGTCAGTTCGACGATCCAAAAGTGCACGGATACTTAGGGACAAGCCTAAGCGTGATGTGGCACCGATGTCGCGTTCCGACTACCCTTAGTAGTGATAAGGGGGTGGAGTCGCTAGGCAACCAGATTACACAAAATAATCCAATTAGCCGAAAGAAATAGATTAAACGGAATAAAACAAGCAAACTAGTCGGAGCCCGTCTGGTGCGAAGGGGTCACCAAAGTGTACCTTCGGCGTCTGGTGCGAAGTGCTCGTCCGAAGGGTGCTTCGCCATTCGGACTGATCCGGCCGAAGATGGACTCCGAACGGATCTAGATGCGGCGATCACCTCCGAACAGCGGGGTTCGGTGTGAGATCTCCGATACAGTAAACTACGGAATAATGACGCGAGGGCCACGCGCGAGCGCAACTTCGTCCGGTGCGGAGTATGGTCGTGGCGAAGCCCGTTGTGACGAAGTATGCTGGCGAAGCCTGTTACCGGAGTCTGCAGTCCCCCCGAAGGGTGTCCTGGGGACCTCCGAAACCGATCTCTCAGCTCTGGACACCTCTGACAAAGCGGCTCCGAATGTGCAAACCTGCAACAAAGATAATTCGAAGTACCAATTCGGCCTAAGGACCGAATTTTGCTAAGTGTTTCACTAGTAGCGAAGGTAGCAATCTGTTACGCAGATTAGCGGATACTTCACAGGCGAAGTAACAAGGCACTAGCAATCTATTACGTAGATTAACGGATACTTCACAAGCGAAGTAACAAGGATTACCACTGTTCCGTAGTGGCCGGCGGAGGGCTTCCAGGCAAACCCACGAAGAGGTACAGGAAAATAAAGGTAAAGTAAATACGATCAAAGCATGGGGCTTTGGTTTGGTTTGAGTTGAGGGGTGTCTCTACGCTGGCCTTGCCTTTCTATTAATAGGGGCTTAATTCCTAATCTAATCTGCTATTAATCCGGCCAGATAGAGATAAAGATTGAGTTGGAAACGTATGCAATTCCACCTCTGCCTAAGTGGGCTTCGGCCAGGCCCGTCGAGGCCAGCTCCTCGGGCCGAAGCTTCAGTAGCGTGGGCCTCTGAAGGCTTCCCGGCCGAAGCCCATGGGCTGGCTAGAGGCTTTCGGAGCCCATAGCTCAATGGACTTCGGCCCTGTGGGGCTTCGAACAGACCCTGGACATGTGTATTTTTTGCACAAATCACCAAATTGATATTTTGACGATCTAGCCATTAATGCCATCTTTTTGCTATCAACACATGCCCCCTAGCCTTTTAGTGAACTGAGTGAACTAAAAGCACAATGAGCTGAAGACGATACCATATGTATCGGCTTTTCGACACTTTTATGATGTTTGCCACACACTTGGGAAATACCTTTTCAAGTACCTACCATTCAAAGCTCTTCGAAACAGCTCTCCCTGCAGGGATTCCAACACGTATGCGTTACCGGGAGCGATTTCGGCTATCTTAAAACGACCTTCCCAACTAGGTGACCATTTTCCAAACTTGGGACTTTTCGTGCCTAAGGGTAAAATCATTTTCCACACCAAGTCTCCTATTTGAAATGATTTTGGTTTAACCTTCTTATTATAGGCTTTGGCTACTCTCTTCTTGTCTACTTCTATGGCTTCTAAAGCCCTTAGTCTCTTATCGATCACTTCCTCTAGATTATCCTTTAGAAGAGTTTCATACTCGTCGACCGATAAGCCATCTTGCTTTAACACTCTTAAGGAGCCAAGATCTACCTCTATAGGTAGAACGGCTTCTTGTTCATATACCAGCTCATATGGACTAACTTTGGTAGCACCGTGCTTTGCAATCCTACAAGCCCATAGCGCCTCGGAACCTTTTAGGGAACTCTTCGATTTTCTTTTTAATGAGCTTAATCACGGTTTTATTACTAGACTCGGCCTGACCATTGGCCTGAGCATAGTAAGGTGAAGAGTTTATCATCTTAATACCATAATATTTGGCGAAGTCCCTTACTTCTCCAAAAACAAATGAACTGCCTTGATCCGTAGTAAGAGTTTGGGGAATGCTGAATCTATGTATGATGTGCTTCAAAATAAAATAATGTACCTCATTGTGAGTCATGTTCTTGAGAGGTATGGCCTCGGTCCACTTAGTGAAGTAATCCGTTGCCATCAACACAAACCAATGCCCTTTTGAGGAAGGAGGGTGGATCTGGCCGATGAAGTCTAAACCCCAACCTCGAAACGGCCATGGCTTGACAATAGGATTGAGTAATGAGGCAGGAGCCAACTGAATATTGCCAAACTTCTGGCATGCTTCACACCCTCTATAGTACTTGAAACTGTCTTCAGTCATAGTCGACCAATAAAACCCCGCTCTTTTGAGCATCCAACTCATTTTTTGGGCCGATTGATGAGTGCCGCAAAGCCCTTCCTGGACTTCTCATGTAGCTACCTGAGACTGCTCATGGTCTAAACACTTCAACAGTACTCTGTCGATGATTCAGCGATACAATGTGTCATCTATCAACACGAATTTGAACGCTTGTCGCCGAACCTTCCTATCAACCCTTTGGCTAGGTTCTCTCAAATACTGGACGATTGGGACTCTCCAATCGCCCTTATAGACTTCAGAGGGTCTAGCTGGCCCACTTTCCGATGTAATTTCTAAATTACTGACTTCGGGGTGCCCCCGGGCCATTCCAGCTCCTGCCGAAGCTTGGCCGAGGTGGCTGTTTGGAGTGTGCTGGGTCGAAGCCCTTCGGAGGGTTCGGACTCCGGGGAGCCCTCTCCGTTCGGGAGGCTTCGACTTATAGACTTCAGCATGCCAGCACCTTTGGTTGGCAGGGTACTCCGGTCTAGGACCCTTGGCGCGTAGCGACCTTCGGTGGCTAGAGGGGTTCGACCCGGAGGGTGCGCCTGCCCACTGTTACTGGCTTCAGTAGTGAGGCCGAGCATCGGCTTCTCCAATAAAAATATTTTCCTCTCCTGACTTGGTAGCCGGACGCTTGTTGAGCCAAATCATTGGTGACTGAATTGTCTTCTCTTGACACGTGAGATATTTTGAAATCATCAAAAGTAGCAACTATGTCTAGACATTTGACCAAGTAACTATTCAGCAAGCCATTAAAACATTGAGCATTCTTAGCTACTTGTTGTACTACTAAAAATGAATCACCATATGCGGGAACATGTCTAGCACCTACAGATTCTAGTAATTCAAGACCTAGCAATAAAGCCTCGTATTCGGCTTGGTTGTTAGTGGAAGAAAATTCTAATCGGGCCGAAGTTTCAAAGTGCATCCCATTAGGTGATATGAGAACCACTCCAATGCCTTGGCCACTCTTGCAAGCCGAACCATCAAAATAAAGTTTCCATGGTACTACCTCAACTAAAGCAATAGTATCACTCCAGCCAACATCTATGTGATGATCAACTATAAAGTTAGCTACGACTTGGCCTTTCATTGCTCTCAGGGGTTCGTAGGCCAAATCATACTCAATCAACGTGTAAGCCCATTTTCCGATTCTTCCACTTAGAATCGGCTTCTATAACATGTGCTTTATAACATTGGTTTGGCAAACGACAACACATGTAGTGGGGAGAATATAGTGGCGTAACTTAGTGCATGCGTAATAAAGTGATAAACACAATCGTTCCACAAACGCGTACCTGATTTCAGCAGGCGGCGGCTCAAGAATGTGATGATGTACTCCTTCCCCTCTACCTCCTGGGTTAGCACGGCTCCAATCACGCTATCTTCAGCGGCGATGTATAACCAAAACGAAATCCTGGCTTTAGGTGCTCTCACCACTGGCGGTGACGACAAGCACTCCTTGATCTTTTCGAAAGCACTCTATTGGCTTGCCCCCAAGTGAACTCGGCTTCGTTTTTTAACCGGAGTAAGGGGACAAAGGCATCAATCTTGCTGGAAAAGTTGGATATAAAGCGACGCAAATAGTTCAACTTGCCTAGCAACTTTTGCACATCCTTTTTGCATGTCGGTGCTGCAATGTTTCTAATCTTCTCAAGTCTCTTAGGATCAATTTCGATGCCTCTCTCGTGAATCATGAAACCTAAGAACTTACCCGCCGACACACCAAAAGCACACTTGAGTGGGTTCACTTTCAACCCATACTGCCGCATCCTATCGAAAGCAACCTTCAAATCGGCTAAATGGTTTCCGTAGCGTCCGATTTGACTACAACATCATCGATGTAAACTTCTAACATGACTCCTAAAAAGTCAAGAAAGATCAAATTCATATCGCGCTGATACGTGTCGCCGGCATTTTTCAAACCAAAAGTCATGAAGACCCACTCGAACAAACCGACAAAACCAGGGCATCGAAAGGCAGTCTTGTAGACGTCCTCTTCGGCCATAAAGATTTGATTATAACCAGCATGGCCATCAAGAAAACTTAGTACCTTGTGTCCTGAAGCATCGTTGATCAACATGTCGGCTATCGGCATTGGATACTCGTCCTTTGGAGTGGCTCTATTTAAATCCCTGAAATCAACGCATACCCGTATCTTGCCGCTCCCTTTCGTCTCTACAGGCACAATGTTAGCAACCCATTCCACGTACCTGCACGACGTAATAAATTTGGCCTTGAGTAGTCATTCCACTTCCTCTTTAACTCGGTCATAGACGGTCGAATTAAAGCAGCGGGGAGGCTGCTTATAAGGCATAAATCCGGACATGATGGGTAGCCGAAGCTCCATGAGCTCGCGGCTTAGCCCTGGCATCTCGCTATACTCCCATGCGAAATAATCGACATACGACCGAAGTAACTTTATTACTTCAGCCTTTTCATCGGGCTGTAAATGTTGGTTTACAAAAGTTGGCCTTGGGATGCTACCATCACCTATGTCGACCTCCTCCAAGGGATCGGCCGACGAAAAACCTTGCACTAATTTTTCTACTTCGCTAATGTCCTTGATGGCTTCGACAATACCGTCTTTATTAGACCGTACTGCTCCACACGAGACTTTAGCCAATCTAGATTACTCTTGCTAGACATGACTATTAATACAAAAATAGTCGTGCTACCCTAGCCGGCTTTATAGACACCAGTACAAACCATCCTCCGGATACACTAACAAAATCGTAGTCCGAGAGATCTCTACCTGATAGACACTCTACTTTGTTATGGACGGCGTCAACTGATACATCGGCCAATGCAACTTGGGCCAAAGTATCCGCGGGGATGACCTCCACCTCATCGCGGTCCCACTGTATCAAGCGCTGGTGAAGAGTAGAAGGAATGCAACAGTTCGCGTGAATCCAGTCATGCCCGAGCAGTACGCTATAATTACCTTGTACGTCGATGACGAAAAATGTTGTTGGCAATGTCTTGTTGCCCACCGTCAACTCCATAGAGAGTACTCCCTTGGCCTCGGAGCTCTCGCCGTTGAGCATCAAGTTGGTCTTCTTTAGGTCACCCTCATCCCTGCCAAGTTTCTTCAACAACGAATAAGGCATTAAGTTAACAGTGGCACCGCCGTCGACGAGCATTCGGGAAATCGGCTTCCCATCGTTGTGACTTATGACATAGAGGGCCTTTAGATGGCGAGCTGAGTCCTCGGGCTTCTCGAAGATGGCATTGCGCGGGCCGAGGTTCAATTGAGCAACCTCAGCCTCGTCCTGTGGTAGGGCGAACTCGGCAGGTAACGTGACGATGTTGATATCCATCACCTGGGGTGCGGGCCCTTTAGAGATGGGCGAGTAATCGTCGTCGAGCATGTCGTCATCGTCGTCGCTCGGACTAGGAACCGGGTTGTTTATCTCAATCGGCTTCTCCCTCCATACCTGCTTTGTAGCTGGCCGAGGGTGGATTTCTTCGAAGATAGCGTCGCGCTCGGCCTCAACTTTCTTCTCGCGCATCTCCTGTGCCCATAGTCTTTGTAAGCGTCTCTTCTATGATTTGGACATGCCTGGAGGGGCCCAAGATGGCTGAGGCTTGATGTCAGGTGCTACTGTTCGGCTTCCATTAATCCTGGCCGAAGTGGCACTGCGCCCTTCGGCCTTGTGCACCTTGCGTTTGGAGGGGGCTTCGCTGCGAACCCCGTCGGATGGACCGGCCTCGTTCGGCCTACCAAACCAAGCTTTAGCGCAGAGCTCGGCCAAAGCATGAGACTTACCTCCGTCAGACCTTGGTGACAAAGTCTTCGGGATTGGGACTTCCTAAGACCCAACTCTAATGGTTATGGCTTCGGACTCCCTGACTTCGGCCTCCGCGTGCTCGCACCCTTCGGCTTCACTCTGTATGGTCCGATTCGAAGGCACGACGGACAGTCTGTGGATGATGCCCCCCTCTGCTGCATCTGTTTGCCCCTGCCATCCATAGTACTCCGAAGGAAAACAAGGCATAGTGTTAGGTTGCGGAGGATACCCCGGCCCAGATACGTACGGAGCCCACGGGGTCCCCGCCCAGTCATACGGCGGAGGCATCGGCTGCTCCAGTGGCCGCGCCCACTTTGGGCCGAACCTGTTACCCGGAGGGGGTTTGGCAGAGTTGATGGCACCTCGAACCACACCAGCGAAGGGTCCTGCCAGGCCGGAGGTACGTTCAGCTAGTATGGGCTGAAGCCTCCCACCGGGGAAGTCCAACACGGCGCGGGGTTTGGCCATTGGGGGCCGAAGTTGTTGTATAGGGGACCCGACCACTGGGGCTCGAAGCTGCTGTACGGGGGGTTCAGCCGTTGCGGCTCGAAACCACCGTGTGGAGCATCAGGCCACCGTGGCCTGAAGCCTTCGTGCGGAGGGTTTGCCCGCTTCGGTCCGAAGCCACCCTTCGAGGGTCTTGGACCCTTCGGCTGTTTTAGCTTAGCGTGTGGACCTGCTTCCTTGGCCCTCCTCTAATGCTTGTTCAACAGCATGTTATATGTTACCTTCGGCCTCTTGCAAGCCTTAGCCGAAGGGGTATCAATGTTCTATTTCCACACTCCTACCTCAGGATTCTTTGGCACGAGTGTGCGAGTGCGTGGTTCTCCAACAATTACACCTTTCCCTCTAGCCGACTCGGCCTGTTCTGGCTGAATCAACACCTTCTTTTCGCCGAGGTCGACGGCGTTGGCTAGAAAAGGATCTTTATCCAGCTTCATCTTCGGATCATGGTCTATCTTCAATCGTCCTTCTTCTATGGCTGATTGTATCTGCCATCAGAAAACATTGCAATCATTAGTATTATGTGAATGTGAATCATGCCACTTACAGTATGGATGCTTCTTTAACTCGTCGGCAGGTGGAATAACTTGACCTTTAGGTAACCTGAGAAGCTGGCTTTTTAAGAGAAAATCAAATATTTTATCACATTTAGTTATATCAAACGAGTACTTAACCTCACTAAGCCGATTCTTTATGGGGGATGGTCGTAACTCAGAGCAGGTGACAGGTTTATTTTTAGCATTCCAAACCCATTCGGCCACGTACATGTCGGCCAAATCCTCCTCCTCTCACTTCTCCTCATCAGAGCGTTCCATGATGTGGATTTCGGCCCTAGGCTTGCTAAACATCTTAATAAACTTTTTATCTTTGGCTCGGCCTTCCTGGACCAGAGCCTGCTGTAAAACTTGGCTAACTTCTAAAAAGTTTTGGTTATCTAACCTCTCTTTAATTTTGGAACGCAACCCGTTAAAAGCTAGTTCCACAAAGTCCCTTTCTGAAATATTAAGGCTAAAACATCGGTTTCTAGTATCCCTAAAATGCTTGATGTACTCAGAGGCGCTCTGACTAGATTTCTGCTTAACCAATGTCAAATGCAAAAGCCTAAGTTCTGTTTCGCTTGTATAAAATTAATCATGGAATTTCCGCTCCAAATCATCCCACGTTTGGATGGAGTTCGGCGGGAGCGCCGAAAACCAAGTGAAAGCGGTGCCGGATAGCGAGAGAAAATAATCTAACCTTCAGAGCATCTATCCCGCTAACTTCCCCACACTGTGCCAAAAATTGACTAACGTGCTCTAGTGTAGTCTTGCCACCCTCGCCATCGAACTTAGTGAATTCAAGGATTCTATAGCCGCGGGGGTAGGGCACTGTATCAAGATGGTTGGGGTATGGCTTACGGTAAACCCTAACCCGTCCCATGGGCACGAAGCCGGCACACTCTCTAAATAGTGCGCGGACTCGCTCCTTTATGTCATCTTGGTATGTTCCTTGTGTGCGCCTCTCATGCGGGGGCGTGACATGCGGTGGGATATCAGCGTGTCGGCCATGGGTCTCTTCCCTGCACGCTATTTGTATGGCATGTTCGTGTCCGGGTGCCTGCGCATGCGGTGCGGGCAGTGCAGGTATCAGCGCAGGTGGTGGTGCATGGTATGCAGTGTTAGTCTGACCATAGGTGTAATGATTGGCCTCGGCCATAAGTGGTGAGGCCAGAGACATGATTGTGCATGTGTTGTCGTTAGTCCTACCGTATATGTGGTTTGCCGGTGGTGCACTAGCAATGGGAACCGGGGGTACGGCCTCAGTAAAGCCGAACTTCCTAAGAGTTGCCTCTACCTGGGAGCTGACTACCGAATATAAACGGTTGGCTAGCGAAGCGCTAACGGCTTGATTTACTGATGCGGCTATTTTCTGCTCAATTTCTAAAGAAGATAAACGAGGCGATACAGGTGTTACCTGGACCTGAGCGAGGTCGGGGGTGATGATGTCATGCTTGATGAAGCCCGCGCGTGTCTTGACGTAGCCCCCAAGCATCATGTCTTGGAGCGCCTTCAAATTTGCCTCGATCTCTGCTCGGTCTTCTGTGGGGATATCTTCAAGTGTAGGTGATAATATGTTGCGGTTGTCGATATCCGCACCTCCTATTGTGTTCATCAGCGGTGTAGACGTAGTAGTCGACGTAGATGTACTGGTCATGTTGGCGTAGCCTTCCCCAGCGGAGTCACCAAAAAGTGTGTTGACATGGAAACATGCCCCCGCACTTGGGTCAGTTCGACAATCCAAAAGTGCACAGATACTTAGGGACAAGCCTAAGCGTGACGTGGCACCGACATCGCGTTCCGACTACCTTAGTAGTGATAAGGGAGGTGGAGTTGCCAAGCAACCAGATTACACAAAATAAACCAATTAGCCAAAAGAAATAGATTAAACAGAATAAAACCAGCAAACCAGTTGGAGCCCGTCTGGTTCGAAGTCTGGTGCGAAGGGGTCACCGAAGTGTACCTTCGGCGTCTGGTGCGAAGTGCTCCGTCGAAGGGTGCTTCGGCATTCGGACTGATCCGACCGAAGATGGACTCCGAACAGATCTCGACGCTGCGATCACCTCCAAACAGCGTGGTTCAGCATGAGATCTCCGATACAGCAAACTACGGAATAATGACGCGACGGCCACGCGCGAGCGCAACTTCGTCCGGTGCGGAGTATGGTCGTGGCGAAGCCCGTTGCGACGAAGTTTGCTGGCGAAGCCTGTTACCGGAGCCTGCAGTCTCGTCGAAGGGTGTCCTGGGGACCTCCGAAACCGATCTCTCAACTTCGGACACCTCTGACGAAGTGGCTCTGAACGTGCGAACCTGCAACAAAGATAATTTGAAGTACCAATTTGGCCTAAGGACTGAATTTTCTAAGTGATGCATTAGTAGCGAAGGTAGCAATCTGTTACACAGATTAGCGGATACTTCACAAGCAAAGTAACAAGGCGATAGCAATCTATTACGTAGATTAACGGATACTTCACAAGCGAAGTAACAAGGATTAACACTGTTCCGTAGTGGCCGGCGGAGGGCTTCGAGGTAAACCCACGAAGAGGTACAGGAAAATAAAGGTAAAGTAAATATGATCAAAGCATGGGGCTTTAGTTTGGTTTCAGTTGGGGGGGTGTCTCTACGCCGGCCTTTCCCTTCTATTTATAGGGGCTTAATTCCTAATCTAATCTGCTATTAATCCGGCCAGATAGAGATAAAGATTGAGATGGAAACGTATGCAATTCCACCTCTGCCGAAGTGGGATTCGGCCAGAACCGTCGAGGCCTACTCCTCGGGCCGAAGCTTCGGTAGCGTGGGCCTCCGAAGGCTTCCCGGCCGAAGCCCATGGGCTGGCTAGAGGCTTTCGGAGCACATAGCTCAATGGACTTCGGCCCTGTGGGGCTTCGGACCGACCCTGGACATGTGTATTTTTGTCCCAAATCACCAAATTGATATTTTTGACGATCTAGCCATTAATGCCATCTTTTGCTATCAACACCAGGTCATATTCTCAACATCCACTTCAGGCGTGAACCAAACACCCATCAACCAACAAAAAAACTAGATGGAATAATCACATCTAAGTTCACCTAGAAAACATAACGTGAACTTAGATCATATCTTCAATTGCATTACCCTACCCTAGCCCCTCCACAGATTTAATAAGATCATCAAATCCTAGCACATTATAACTCTAATACGATACGGGTGAATATCCATTTAGCCTTATCTGACTTTTCATGAGTATTGGGGGAAAATACTTCATCCTCAGGGTCTCTACAGTAATAAGACAAAGCCACTCTACTAAACTGAAGTTCCAGTATTAACTCAGGCTTAGTACATGATCAATCTCTAAGAATCCATGCGGACTTCTGTTCGGAGTATGACTTCGAAGGTTGAATCTTCAGAGAGCTTATCTGCCAGCGAGGATGGAAGACTTATCTTCTTTCTGATTAGATTAGTCTTTTACCATTTTAACCCTATTCGGGGTACCGAATAGTTTCCACTATGTTGGTTGTAATTGAGGGGTAAAAAGGTCTTTTCCTTAAGATTTTTACCTATTAATACCCCCCTTCTTACCCTGTAACAAGGATCGAATACTCAGTTATTCAATACTCAACTTCGAACTACTTCGAGATTTTATCCAATTCAGAGGCTTGAAATAGTCCGCTTTACAAACACTTCATTTGTTAGTTCTTAATCTCCAAAAACATGTTAGCGTAATCTTTTACGCCAACAGTTGGCATCGTCTGTGGGAAACCTAGTTCAAAAAACTTCATTCTCTACCAAGCTCTTAGTACCATGCCTCCTAAACTGAGTTCAGGTGGTAGTCCTACTCGGAGGTCCCCCGGACCTCCGGAGCAAGATCTTCGAATACAGTCGAGATCGGAGGACCTTCAGTAGTTCCTCAACCTTAGACCCATGAAGGGAATTCTCTTCGTTGAGCATACGGAGTCCCTCCAACTCCATCTATGTTTCGGCAAGACGGAGTCCCTCCAACTCCGACTATGCTTCGAACTAATATGTATAGTTCTCAAGACTCGGAAGATCCTTCTGGAAGAAATGAAGACAGTCTTGGCAACATGGCGACCCAGATGGCCAGTCTCGAAGCTGAAGTGGCGAGGTGGAGGCAAGAAGCCGCATATAGGCTTCGTTCTCAGGCAACCCCGGTCATTCCTGAAGTGCCTCAAGATGACGACTCTCTTCTTTATCCCGAAGCCCCAGAGAACGCTTCCTTCGATAGCGAGTCTCCGCAGCATCCCGAGTTACAGAAAGTGCGCTTCGACCCTAAGTTTAAAACTTCGAAGCTCTGTAAGTACTCCAGAGAAGTGGATATGGGGGAGTTCTCCCGTTCGTATGCTTTGGAAATTGAGGCCAGTGGAGGAGTCTGAGACACCATGGCCAAGTGTTTCCCCTTGCTCTCGAAGGGGTAGCTTTGCGTTGGTTCTGGTCCTTGAAGCCGAGATCAATTAGAACCTGGGAGCAGTTAAGGAGAAAGTTTATAAGTAACTTTCAAGGTACCTTCGTACCCCCTATGTCTACGGGAAGACTTTTCCAGGTGAAGCAGCTACCCGGGGAAACTTTGAGACAATTTTTCAAGCGCTTCGCTCATACGAAGTCACAAATACGAGGGTTGTCTACGTCGTTCGTTGTTGATGCAGCCCGAGAGGGAGTTACCCATGCGGGTCTCCTTGATAAACTTCATCGGAAACAGCTATCTTCTGTAGCACAACTGATAGCCTATTTTGAAGAATATGCTAGGTCGGAAGAAAGATGGCTCCAAAGAACAGCTTCAACTCCATCAATCCTGCAAGAAGTCAAGCTCGAAGTGAAGACTTCAACACCTTCGCAGGGACCTAACATCGATGTCCTGCATGACATGCGTCGAGGGCAGAAGCATCCTCGCTCCGAAGTCCTGAACATTGCTCCTCCACAGAAATTTGCCCCTAGAAATCCACAAGCTTCGGGAAGAAAAACCAGCGGCTGGAGGCCGCTAGGGAAGCCGGCTGGCAAAGGTCAGGCCTTCTTCTGCTACGTTCATGGTTAAAATCAGAGTCATGCTACTGATGCATGCAAGTCTATATTCGCTTTAAGAGGTGAGTACCTTGAAAGGACCTCTGGTCGAGGCACTACTGACTGAGTCCCTTCCGAGGCACGTCCGGAGCCTGTGTAGGTTGTGGCACGTGTAGACAACTTCGACCCCGCAAGACAACCTCTAGTGGTCAATATTATGCCACCTCCGAAGCAAGAAGATGGCCAAGATTGGGGCAAGAGAGTAGTCCTCGCCATTTCTGGAGGAGGGACCCTCAGCAGTATGTCGAAGAGACAGCGAAGAGAATATGTCCGGGAAGTAGGCCATATTGGAACTTCAATGTGCACACACACCCACGACAAACTGAAAACGTGCGCACACACCCTCGATACTCTCTCTCGTTTACTTTAACGTCATTCTCGTCATTGTCCAGACCTCCATATGTACCCATTGGGGTCATCTGTGGCTTCAGCTCTCCACCAAAATCAAATTTCTTTAGCATGTCCCATGTGTACTTACCCTGGTGGATGAAAATGCCATCCTTGATCTGCTTGATCTGGAGCCCTAAAAAGTACTTGAGTTCTCCCATGAGACTCATATCAAACTCGCTATGCATCTGCTCAGAAAACATGGACACAATCTCATTAGTAGACCACTAAAAATAATATCGTCCACGTAAATCTGAGCAACCAATAAGTTTGAGCCATCTCTAAGCAAGAAAAGAGTCTTGTCCACAGAACCCATCACAAAACCTTTTTGCAACAAGAACTGCTTCAGGCGATCATACCAAGCCCTGGGGGCTTGCTTCAGACCGTATAAAGCCTTCTGCAACTTGAAAACATGTCGAGGAAACTTAGGGTTCTCAAAACCGGGGGGCTGCTTAACATAGACCTCCTCCTCTATATACCCGTTTAGAAAAGCACTATTGACATCCATTTGAAAAAGCTTAAAACCTTTGGAAGCAGCAAAGGCCAAAAGAATACGAATGGACTCAAGACGGGCAACAGGGGCGAAGGTCTCCTCAAAATCAATACCTTCTTTCTAGCGGAAATCCTGTGCCACTGATCAAGCTTTGTTGCGCACCACAACTCCATATTCACCTTGTTTGTTCTTAAACACCCACTTGGTGCCTATGGTGTTGCATCCAGGTGGCAGCTCAACAAGTGTCCAAACCCGATTGCGAACAAAATTTTCAAGCTCTTCTTGCATGGCGTTTATCCAGTTTGAATCAGAAAGAGCATGAGAAACATCTCTGGGCTCAAAAGTAGCAACAAACGCATACTCAGCAAACATAGCAAGAGAACCAACTGAAGACCGTAAGGATCTCTCAGTAAGGTCACTGATGATGAGCTCTGAGGGGTGATCACACTGAACTACTCGGGATCCTAGGTGATCTGAAGTCACCTCACTAGAGTCTGCAACTGGCTCCTCTGGACTTGGCTGAGAGGTCATCTCACCGGAGTCAGCACCTAGCACCTCTGGACCCGGCTGAGGAGGCTCGATCGAAGTAGAAGGAGTGATCAGAGGTCCATCCTCATCCTCGGTCGAAGTCTCAGAAGGTGTGGGGTCTGCAGGCGGTGTAGAGGGCCCACCTTCATCATCAACAGGAGTGTCATCATCTTCCTCGAAGATGGACTCTCCAAGCTCATCATCTCTAGAAAGCTCAAAATAAGGAGTTAGTGAAGGCATGGACTCATCAAAAGAAACCTCAAAAGTCTCGACGAGAAGCTGAGAGTCTAGGTTCCAAACACGAAAGCCTCGAGAGTGCAAGGCATAACCAAGAAAGACTTCATCCCAACAACGAGACTCAAACTTGTCCAAATGCCCTCCCTTCTTAAGCACAAAGCACTTGCATCCAAAAGCTCGCAAGTGACTCTCCTTAGGTTGTCTGCCAAATCGTAACTCATATGACATCTTACCTAAGTAAGCTCTAAGAAAAATGCGGTTGGCAAGATAGCAAGTTGTGTTCATAGCTTCAGCCCAAAAGCGCCTAGGAGTCCTATGCTCATCAAGCATCGTCCTGGCCATCTCGACAAGCGTGTGGTTCTTTCGTTCCACAACATCGTTCTGTGGGGGAGTGTAAGGAGCAGAGAACTGATGATCAAGACCCTGATCACTACAGAAACTGACGAACTGAGAGTTCTTAAACTTAGAGCCGTTGTCCGAACGAATTGCTCGCATCAGACCATTGTTCTCGTTCTTCAGCTTCAAAATTAGGTCATGAACATACTGAAAAGTCTCATCCCTAGACTCTAGAAAGTAAAACCACGAGAATCGAGAAAAATCGTCAACTATCACAAGGGCGTACCACTTCCCACCGACTGAGCGTACTCGAGCTGGACCTACTGTATCCATGTGCAACAGCTCTCCTGAGTATGAAGTCATCACCTGAGTCACAGGTGCGTGGGAAGCGGCAACCATTTTCCCATGACGACATGGATGACACACTAGATCCTTCTCCATCTTAAGCTTGGGCAATCCTCGGATAAGGTCCATAGAACTCAATCTAACAAGCAGATCAAAGATCAAATGACCTAACCTTCTATGCCACTTCCAGAGCTCAGAGGAGGATCCGGCCATCAGACAGCGAGAAGGGCCAGAAGAACTAGAGAAATCAATACGAAAAACTTTACCGAAAGGTAAGATCCGGCAAACTAAAGATCCTATAGAATCAACAACAGAAGACATGCCCTTCTTAAAGCGAACCTCTAGACCATCCTCAAGAAGTTGCGAAACAGAAATTAGATTAAAATTTAGATTTCCAACTAAAGCAACATTCTTTAAAGAGAAATAATCAAAGATGTGAATCGACCCAATACCTTGTACCTTCCCTTGACCACTGTTCCCGAAAGTGATGTATTCCTTGGAGCTCGGGGGAGAGAGGCTCGAGAACCATCTGCGGTGTCCCATCATGTGGCGAGAACATCCTGAATCCATGATCCACACGTCCTCCAATCCTCGATCCTGCAAGATCAATGGTCATGAGTGGGAGCAAACGGTCGAACACCAGGTTTAGCAAAGGTACTAAACCAGTGTCGAGTCATCTGCTCGTATGTAGGAAAGCAGAAGGAATCATATGAGTCTGGACCAAAACGCGGCTCAAAGCGCGGTTCTCTGTTCTTCCTAAAATCACAGCCACGAGGTCCAAAACCGTATCCATAACGATCTGGAACTCTGCCGAACGAAAACCACCCTTAGAAGCATGGTCATAAAAACCGTCTCCTCTACCACCACCAACACGATGTGGCTTGGCCTCTAGCCTCTCTCTACATCGAGGAACTCTCTATTTACCACCCTACTGGTAGAACTGCTCCTGCCCACCTCGAGCTCTCTCTCCTCGCTCAACCCGCTTCCTCTTGAAGCAAAACTCCTCAAGATGCCCGTCTCTCTGACAAAACTCACAGTGATAGGTAGGCTTCTTGGGATGTGATTGAGGCTTGGGATTCTTAGGCTTGGTGGTGTTGGCTGTAGTATCTTTGGTGTGAGAGGCTCCAGTAAAAGAATCAAGAGAAGTGTGGAGAGGTTTAGGCTTTGGGACCCAAATTTGCTACTTAGGTGGAGCTTTAGGTTGTTCTTGAAACACTCCATCCTTGGGCTGACTATCTTTAAAGGACTCAGTTGAGTGAGTCTTGGGATATCTCTGTTCAGGAGTCATCTTACTCCACTCCACTTCTCGGCTAATGGCACTCTCAAAATCATCCTTGGTATAGGTGTAACCTACCACAAACCCATCTTGTCTCTTGAACTGCTGGATCATCATGCCGAGTTGTGGCTCTCTCGCACTAATACAACTCAGGATTTGACGGAGGTAAAAGTTCTCATTCTGAACATCAGCTAGCTCCTCTCTCAAGGAAGCTAACACCTCCACCTGAGACAAGCAGATCTCACACTCTCTATCAACTTCGACAGACTTCTCAGCTTTTAGCTTGATCAACTCCATTCTCATGGACAAGCAGTTCTCACAAACAGTAGGTGGAACTGATAGGGTCTCAAGCTCTAGTTTAGTCTGCTCTAGCTCAGCTCTCACTCCAGCTAACTCACCCACCTGCTCATCACTCTTGGCACTCAGCTCAGCTATACTAGCTAAATGGGATGGGCAGTCTACACAAGATACGACGACAGTGGCATGAGCATTTTTCAGCTCCAGTTGAGCGCTTTCAAGTTCAGTGGCCATAGCGTCTCTCTCATCTACTCTCTCTGTGTACCTAGACTTAAGAGTCATCAGGTCACACAACAACACCTCACAGTTAGGGCACTCACTACTATCACCCAAGTAAGGAGAAGAAGACAGACTCACAATCTTGTCATTCGCCATGGCAAGCTCACTCTCAAGCTCATCTATCCTCTTTTTAGCCCCTCTAAGCAATTTCTCCCGATACTTCAACTCCTGGCGGTTCTGTTCTAGTAAATTAATAACTTCTTGTTCATAGGAAGATACCTTCTCATCATCGTCATCGGAGGAGTCCTTTTCTTTCCTATCCCCATGAGCCATTGAACAGAAGCTCTTGCGGGGTCTTCGGCTGTGACGCGAGCGACTCTTCAGCTTGTCCCCGAAAGCCATGAAGTAGAGGCCCGCCGGATCGTCCCTGTCCTTCCCCTTCCTGATCACGATATCTTCATCACTTGAACTCGAAGATGAGGAGGAAGACGAAGATCTCTTCGAGTAGATTTTCTCCATCTCGGCGAAGAAGGCCTTGTCTCGCTTCTTGTTCTCACGCCTGTAGTCCTTCAGAGCCTTTCGAAAGAATCTTGTCTTGGGCTTGCCCTTTGTGGAAGTGGAGTTGTCGTACTTGCTGGAGTCATAGGAGTTGTCACCGGTTCCCTTCTTGTAATTCTTCCGCTTGGGGCAGTCGGCGATGAAATGACCTGGATCACCACACTCAAAGCATTCAGATTTTGTGTCGTGTCTTTTAACCATTCATTTATCATAGACAAGTCGCACTCGGTTATTAAACAAACACAGATCATCATCTCCTAGCGAATCAAGCTGTTCCTCGGAGATAGACATCAAGGAAAAAGCAATACAACTCAAGGCAGTAGGATCAGCAGACGGTGTCGCAAGAGCCAGAGTCTTTGAGCCAGAACTAGTGAGATTTGATCTCAACTGGATATCGACCTCTGAGGCCTTGAGCTTACTAAAAAGCTCTGCGATAGTCAAGGTATCATAGGAAGCGCTCTCAACAATAGAAGAAACCTTGATCTCCCAGATCTTAGGGTCCAAAGTATGAAGAACCTTGAGCGCTTGTTCATGATTTGAGACCAGCTAATGACGCTCGGCCTTGTTGACCCGAAGCTTGTTAATGATCGATTGAAAATGACCAAACAAAGCCTCAACAGTCTCACTCGGCTTCTCTGAGAAATTTTCATACTCACGCCGGTAGGTCTGATAGAGCCTAGTCTTGACCTGAGCTGTCCCCTCATGATGTGCCTAGAGGGTAGCCCAGATCTCTCGTGCAGTAGTGAGATGGCTAACATGCTCAAACTCACTAGGACCTAGACCAAAGAATAAAATGTTCACCGCGTTACTATTGTTTTGATGCTGGGCAATTACATCAGCAGAAGTACCCTCAGCAATAGGCACTATGGTGAAAGTAGGATGAACACAAATATCCCAAATGTCCGAGCTCTAGCTCATAAGATAGGCTCGCATGCGAGTCTTCCAATAAGTGTAGCCAAATGCTTCAAGGGACGGGATTTTACCAGAGGACGACATGATCACTACCTGGGTTTAGAACCAGTTAAGGTATGAGAAAACCCTAACCTTGCTCTGATACCACTTGTAGGACCGAAAGTAGCGACCAGAGGGCGGTGAATGGGTGCCTAAAATATTATGCCACCTCCGAAGCAGGAAGATGGCCAAGATCGGGGCAAAAGAGTAGTCCTCCCCATTTCTGGAGGAGGGACCCTCGGCAGCATGTCGAAGAGACAGCGAAGAGAATATGTCTGGGAAGTATGCCATATTGGAACTTCTTCGTCTACAGCTACCATGCCCGAGTGGTCCCATGTGCCGATATCTCTCTCTGTAGACGATGCAGCTGGCATAAAGTTTCCACATGTAGATCCCCTTGTTATTACTACCAATATAGCAGGGACTGAAGTCCGGAGAGTGCTGATTCACGGAGGAAGTTCAGCAGATATCATCTTTATTTAAGCCTTTGATCAGCTCTGTATCTCCAGGAAACATCTCCTCCCTGCAGCTTGTCCCTTGCAAGGCTTTGCAGGACCTCCTCTTGATGCCCTCGGCTAGATAGGTCTGGAGGTTGCTTTTGGAGAGGGGCTCCTGGCAAGGACGGAGGAAGTAATCTTCGATGTTGTAGATGCCCCTTATGCATATAATGTTATCTTCGGAAGGGGTGTTAAATCAGTTTGGATCCGTGGCGCATCATAACTATTTATGTATGAAGATGCCCACACAAGCAGGAGTACTCACTGTCTTCGGAGATCAAGCCACTGCGCGAAGAGCAGAATATGGTCATGGCCCCCTCTCGACCCGAGACAAGTGAACAATGTGCAAGGCAATTCAGAGGATATCTCTGCCCCAGGCGAACCTTCGAAAAAGTCCTTCCCAAGACCCAGCCCGGCGGAGAAATTACAACGAAAGTTATTATAAAAGATGGCAAAGACTATTCTTTTTAGTTCGGCAAAGATTTGCCTCCAGAAATCGCTACTTCGTTGGAAAAGGTAGTTGAAGAAAATTTGGATGTCTTTGCTTGGTCTGATGAAGACATTCCGAGAGTCAGTCGAGATATCATCGAGCATAGCTTGCTTGTGAACCTGAGGGTTTGACCTGTTCGACAAGGACTTCGGAAGTTATCCGTAGAGAGGGCCATCCTTGCTAAAGCAGAAGTGGAAAAATTACTGAATGCTGGGATCATCAAAGATGTAGCTCATACGGAGTGGTTAGCTAACCCAGTCTTCGTCAGGAAAAAATCCTCCGGGAAGTGGCGCATGTGTATTGATTTTACATCTTTAAATAAAGCATGCCCACGTGACCCCTATCGCATGCCCCGAATTGATCAATTAGTTGATTCCACTGCTGGTTCGGAGTTATTAAGCTTCCTCGACGCGTATTCTGGCTACCATCAAATATGGTTAAAGTGTGAAGATGAAATCAAAATAAGCTTTGTAACTTCTTCGGGAGTCTTCTACTAGGTAAGAATGCCTTTTGGCTTAATAAATGTCGCGGCAACTTTTTCGAGGTTAATTGCTAAAGCTCTAGGTCATCAAATAGGCCACAATGTAGAAGCCTATATGGATAATATTGTAATAAAGAGTGCTTTAAAGCACCAACATAGCCTAGACTTAGCAGAAACGTTCGATAGCCTTCGGGCATGTGGAGTCCGTCTTAACCCCGAAAAATGTATCTTCGAGGCTCAGGCTGGAAAGTTGCTAGGGTATCTAGTTTCGAGTAGAGGGATTGAAGCTAGCCCTACTCAAATAACTTCATTGCAAAGGATGGCTCCGCCGGAAAATTTAAAGCAGGTGCAAAAGCTAATTGGTCGTCTAGCAGCACTTAGCAGATCTCTATCAAGGTCTGCTGAATAAAGTATGTCTATTTTCAAAGCATTGAAAGGGTCCGAAGATTTTGCATGGACACCGGAGTGTCAAAAGAGTTTGGATGATATTAAAAATTATCTCAGCAACCTTGCTACACTCACTATGCCCGTTGCAAACGAAAACCTACTCCTTTACCTTGCAGCTACTGGTTCCGCTGTCAGTGCAGTCCTTATTAGAGAAGTTGATCTCAATGGGAAGTTGGTGTAGAATCTAATTTATTTTGTATCTGAAGCTTTATCTGGAGCAAAAAAAAGATATTCCGAGCTTGAGAAGATCACTTATGCTCTGATAATGGCTTCGAGGAAATTGTGACATTATTTTCTAGCACATAATGTAGTTCTACCAACTTCGTATCCCTTAGGAGATATGCTCCGAAGCAAAGATTCTACGGGAAGAATTGGAAAATGGGCTGTTGAGCTAGCACCCTTCGGCATCTCCTTCGTAGCAAGGATAGCAATCAAGTTACAAGTGGTGGCATATTTTGTGGCAGAGTGGACTCCATCTGTAGTATGGGCTCTGGAGAAATAAAATGAAGGAATTTGGACTATATACTTCGACGGGGCTTTCCAAGCGTCAGGAGCAGGCATCGGAGCAGTAATAATTTCGCCTTCAGGGCAAAGAGCAATGTACTCCGCCAGGCTCAACTTTAAGTCCACCAATAATATAGCGGAGTATGAAGGAATTTTGTTAGGACTTCGAAAAGAGCATACTTTGGGTGCTACAAGAGTTGTTATTAAAACAGATTCTCAAATTGTAGCAAGGCACGTCGATAAAAGTTTTCAAGTCCGTCACCCCCAGCTTGCAAAATATTTGTAAGAGATCCGTAAGATCGAAGCAGCATTCGAAGGGATTTCCATTCGAAGTATACCAAGAGCTAAAAATATGCAAGTTGATACCTTAGCAAAAGCTACAGCCGGAGCTATGGACATTCCAAAAGGAGCCTTTTACGAAGAGTTTACTTTGCCTTCAGTGCCACAAATCCCTTCTACGGAGGTTCTTTGCATTCCAAGCACTGATTGGCGGAGCTCAATTATAGAATTGTTGCAAAGTGAAGCAAATTTGCATGAAGGGCCACAGCTTTCGAGGTTGAAGTTAAGTGTCATTCATTTGAACCAATTTTGCGGACTTCAAACCACTGGTTCAAAGTTCCGACGAGGTGGGAAAGTCACAGACAAACGGGTTCCAAGCCACCGGCTTGAAAGCATCCGTAAAAAGAATCCAAGGGGACCAAATGATACGGATTCCAAGCTCCGGCTTGAAAGCATCCATAAAAAGAGTCCAAGGAGACCATTATGCGAATTCCGAACCACTGGTTTGATAGCATTCGCAAAAAGAGCCGAAGGAGTCCAAACAAAATAGACTTTGAGCTGATAGATTAGAACGTCTGTAAAAGAGTCCAAAGCGACAAATTGTTTTGGATACTAAGGTATCCGAAAAAGAGTCCGAAGTGACTACATTCAAACAAAAGATACTAAGTTACCAGTTTTCAGACTTTAAGTAGTCGAAAACATTTTTTAAGATTTTAATCAATCTTTAAGTTGTTAAGGGGCTCTGAGCCTCCAAAATTGTACTCCTAACTAAAGTTATTTTTGTTGCGTGTAGACCTTCGACGAATTTCGAAGTGGCTTACACCCAAAGAGGGGTTGGGAAGTAGGGAGACAATTTTGAAACTTTAATCTTATCATTCGAACAGATTACATTACATCATGAAAAGTCTGTATCTATACCAAGAAGGAAACGAAGACCTCTTCGATCCCTAGAACTACCGCTAAAGCCAGAATGACTAGTTCCGAAGCCGGTAGTTTTAATAACTTTACGTTTAACTCTTCTCCCTTCTTTCGAAGCTCGGAAATCTTTTTGTTCCTGCTGGAGTTCAGCCCAAGTTCGAAGTCACTCGGGGCTTCTTTCCCAGCTTCGAAGTTGTTCAGGGTTTTTCTTTGTCTGTTCTTCGGCAGTATTTTCTTCTTCGGACCATTCAATGTCTTCAGAAGATGAAGTTTCCAAGTTAACTTCTTTTTCCTCCTCTTTAATGTAAGATAATATATCTTTGCATATTTCGGGCGCAATTACACAGGAGCTTTCTCGAGGAATTGAAAATGGAAGGCGTTTGTGAGGTCTTGAAGTTTCGAAGGTAGCCCATAGTAGGCGAAGCTCTTCGTTAACCTCTAGCACTTTGAGATCATCCATAAAAAGTCAGAAAGCCTAAAAAAATTTCCAAATAAGTCATTTCATTCATAAAAGATGAAAGCATAAACTTTTACATATTCGGAGCCCTAAGCAAAACTAAACCTTCGGGTCTAGTGGGGGCTGGCTGCTTGAAGCTTGCGACCGTGCTTGCTTCTGGCGAAGTCCTTCATCAATCCAAGCCTTGATCGCTGATCGACCTTCGGCTCTCCAAGATGCTTGGAAGGCTTGCCAAGCTGCGGCTACGTCCTCGGAAGGGTTTAAGAGCCAGTTGTCGTCGAAGGTAATGGGAGCCGCCCCTGAGTCTGGTGCTACTGATAGCCCTAGATCCTTGTAGTAGCGAAGTACTCCGAGAGCAGATACATGGCCGGAGATTTCTCCATACTGAATACCCATTGTCTTCATCATCTTTGTTGTTGCTTGGATCATCTTCAACCTTCGCAGCAGGGGGACGTCGCCAGTTGAAGGTAATGTCCAATAAGCACCGAAGTATTCCAAGAAACCCCGAAGGTTGTCCATGGTCTCTAAAGCTACCTTCTCGGACTTCACCTTGACTTCGGACAAAATATCCCTTGACGAAGACAGCTCGTCTATCAAACAAGATAGCCTGGCTGCCTCCGTAACCAAGGAGTTCTTCAGACCGAGCAAGTTGTTGGCCTCTTCCATTGACTACGCCTGCTCCTCCCGGAGCTTGACCAGCTCGGCCCCTGTGGTCGCTTGCTCCGTTCCCATTCTTTCTACTTCAGCTCGAAGCACGATTTGTTCGGCTTCGAGCTTCCGATTAGCAGCTTCTAGACCAAGTCTGGCTTTCCTTTCCGCTGCTACCATCTCGTCCAAGCTAGAAGTTCAAATTCCGGAGCTGTCAAGACTCCCTTGGAGGGCAGTTATTTTCTCCTTAAGACGATTGCATTCCCGCTCATTAGAAACAGCCATAGCTCGAGCCAAGACTATTTGCTGCGAAGGAAAAAGCAATGTGAGTAAACTATTTACAAGTTGAAACAAACTCTATTATTGCAGATACTTCGTACCTGGTATGCTGCCCACTCCAAGGCTGCATCTAACTCCAACCCTTCGGCTTCCACGAGTATAGCCACCAAGTCAGTCTCCTCGACTTCGCGATTAGCTCGAGCCAAAGGCTCTAGCAGAGTCCGAAGCTCGGTCCTTCACTCTAGGAAAGGAGCTAGGAGGGGGAGCATTGACAAGGCTCTTTGATCGTCTTCATTGGGTGAAGGGCCGGAGCGCATTTCCGCATCACCGGAGACATCGGTGGATTGGCCCCCTTCCGTGGATTGGCCTCCGTCTGTGGATTTCGACAGGGTTAATCTAGAGTTCGGAGCATGAAAAGGATCCACTTTCTCTTTACCTTTTTCGGGCCCCATTTTTATAACCTCCTCTGGAATTGACTTTGGAGATGTCGAGGTTTTAGGCGCAGTCTTCGCGGTAGGGGTCGTCTCCATGGGGGTTGACCCTACAAAATCAAAGGTATTATATATTGCATAATTTTGCAGGACACGAAGAGAAAGGTATTCTACTGAGGCTTACCTTCGAAACCCTGTCGAAGAACGAGTATGGGACTACTTGGAGGCTCGAACGACCCTTCGAAGTCTTCCTCGGATTCGGAGTTGGGAACTAAAGGATTAGCTGCTGGAACCTCTCCCGGAACAGCACTCATCACTTCGTCCAGAATCGAAGCTTGATCATTTGCTACTTCGACTCCACCTTCAGCGGGAGGGGCCTCTTGGCTTGGCAGGACATTCGAAGTCCCTGCTTGTTTGAGGTTGTCTTGCGCAGTCAGCACGGCCGTTGTGTCACCTCTAGCCGGGACTTCGACATCTGCCTGCGCCTCTTCATCTCTGGTAACAAGGTCTATAAAGATCCTTTGCATTTCTTTGTCTCCTTCATCCTCAAATGAATCTGAAGACGAAGTAGCAGACTTGGAAGGGGCTACGTTCTTGGGTTTATGGGCCAACTTCTTCACGGGAGTCTTGGCTGGCGCCGAAGTCCCAGCCTCGGGTTTCCTCTTCTTCGGACCAGCCTAGGAAATACCCCAGTCTGGAAGAGAAGGGGCGATTACTCCGAGTACGCTCCATACCCGGTTGAATCGCTCCCAACTGCCTACCAATTTCACCCTCCATTCTTTTTCAGCGAGGGTAGGAGCTCCGAGGATCTTTTTCAAAGCCCGTATGACTTGCTCCGAAGTCAATGAGGCTTGTGGAGCTGAAAGATAAGTTTTTATCTGTTATATCATTTTTTTATGAAATTATCATACATGAAACATTTTTATAGTTTTCGAAGTTACCTGCAGAGCTCGAACTCGAATAAATTTTTTGGAGTCCACCCTCCGGATCCTCTTCAAAGTTAACAGGCCAGTTAGCCATTAGAGGCAGAATTTTGAGCCCGATGAACTCCTCCGCTAAGTCCCGCATGCTCATGCGGCAACTTATGGTTTGTAGCAGATTGAGACGAGCTTCGAGTTGGGCGGGGTCTGGATGAACTTTGGCTTCCCTTCAGAAATGTATATCTTGTAGAGGCCCGGCCAAACTGCTATCTACTCCCACTTCGGCATAGAACCACCGAAGAATCCAATCTGTGTACCATCTGGCGTTGATGGCCTTCGTTGGAAATCGCATTTGGTACTCGTCTTGGATTCTGAAGTTAATACTGCCGAAGGCAACTACGATCTTCTCTCCTCCGTAGCCCTGGTAAGTCTTCGGCTGGCAGGAGGCTTTGTGAAGTGCTACGAATATTTCTGCTCTCCCTTCGCAGCCTTCGGCTCACAGTGCCCACTCGAAGATAGTGAGGCGTGCTATCGCATTCGGAGAAAGTTGAGGAAGAGTGACGTGGAAAAGCTCAAATACCTCCGATAAGAAGTTCACCGCTGGAAGCCCTAACCCCGCCTCGAAGAAGGCTTCGAAAACGACTACTTCTCCAGGCCGAGGCGAAGGGATGGCCTCCTGCCCAGGCTTGCGGATCCTATCTCCAGGGCTAATCTTCCCTACAACTGCTGCAATCATCTTCTTCTTGCACGTTGATGGCCCTAGTTTGTAGGATTGGTCCGAGTACTTGGAGGAAGCCGGGAGAAGGTCGTGGAGGCTGGCTTGTGGGGGATTCCCTGCAGTTGCTGCATTTGCTGCCGCCGCCATGGCTTGCTGCCTGGCCAAGGTCGAGGCTATCCCGGGAGCCTTGAAGCTTGTCTTTGCCATCGAACGGAATGAGGAGTTTGGACTAAAGCTCTGGAGGCTAAATGGGAGATTGCGCGAGAACAGTGAGAAAAGTATCTCAGATGTCTTTTACTCCTCTATTTATAGACTGAACTCACGATTTTTTACCATTCATACTCAGCGTTCCATCTTTTGTACCATTATTATTTACGAAATTAAAGCAACGTTATAGCTTCTTCTGAAAGGAAAAAGATAACGGCTATTTTTCTGAGTCTAATGGTCTCTTCAACTTCGCAGAAATTGATTTCGGAGCTGTTCGAATAAGACCTTCGCTTGGAAATCGATTCGAAGTTCTAAATTTTTGAATATTTCGAAGGTTGATAAATTTTATTAACCCCAGAGCATGATTATTTTTCTTGCATATACTTCTCTCCTAACTTTACAGATCACTCGGAGAAGCGTATTCGAGGGGCTACTGTTGGGGGAAAATACTTCATCCTCAGGGTCTCTACAGCAACAAGACAAAGACAATCTACTAAACTGAAGTTCCAGTATTAACTCCGATTTAGTACATGATCAAGCTCGAAGAATCCATGCAGACTTCTGTTCGGAGTATGACTTCGAAGGTTGAATCTTCAGAGAGCTTATCTGCCAGCGAGGATGGAAGACTTATCTTCTTTTTTATTAGATTAGTCTTTTACCATTTTAATCCTATTAGGGGTACCGAATAGTTTCCACTATGTTGGTTGTAATTGAGGGTAAAAAGGTATTTTCCTTAAGATTTTTACCTATAAATACCCCACTTCTTACCCTGTAATATGGATCGAATACTCAGTTATTCAATACACAACTTCGAACTACTTCTAGCTATTATCCAATTCGGAGGATTGAAATAGTTCACTTCACAAACACTTCGTTTGTTAGTTCTTAATCTCCGAAAACCTGTTAGCGTAATCTTTTACGCCAACAAGCGCGAAGATGAAATCAAAACAAGCTTTGTAACTCATTCGGGAGTCTTCTGCTATGTAAGAATACCTTTTGGCTTAAGAAATGCCGGGGCAACCTTTTTGAGGTTAATTGCTAAAGCTCTAGGTCATCAAATAGGCCGCAATGTAGAAGCCTATATGGATAATATTGTAATAAAGAGTGCTTTAAAGCACCAACATAGCCTAGACTTAGTAGAAACATTTGAGAGTCTTCGAGCATGTGGAGTCCGTCTTAACCCGAAAAAATGTATATTCGGGGCTCAGGCTGGGAAGTTGCTAGGGTATCTAGTTTTGAGTAGAGGGATTGAAGCTAGCCCTACTCAAATAACTGCATTGCAAAGGATGGCTCCATCGAAAAATTTAAAGATGGTACAAAAGCTGACTGGCCGTCTAGCAGCACTTAGCAGATTTCTAGCAAGATCCGCAGAACGAAGCTTGCCTATTTTCAAAGCATTGAAAGGGTCCGAAGATTTTGCATGGACACCGGAGTGTCAAAAGAGTTTTGATGATATTAAAAATTATCTCAACAACCTCGCTACACTCATTGTGCCCGTTATAGATGAAACCCTACTCCTCTACCTTGCAGCTACTAGCTCCGCTGTTAGTGCAGTCCTTGTTAGAGAAGTTGATTTCAATGGGAAGTTGGTGCAGAATCCAGTCTATTTTGTATTCGAAGCCTTATCTAGAGCAAAAACAACATATTCTGACGTTGAGAAGTTCACTTATGCTCTGATAATGGCTTCAAGGAAATTACGACATTATTTTCTAGAACATAATGTAATTGTACCAACTTCATATTCTTTGGGAGATATGCTCTGAAGCAAAGATTCTACGGGAAGAATTGGAAAATGGGCTGTTGAGCTAGCACCCTTCGGCATCTCCTTCGTAGCAAGGACAGCAATCAAGTCGCAAGTGGTGGCACAGTGGACTCCATCTGCAATATGGGCTCCGGAGAAATCAAATGAAGGAATTTGGACCATATACTCCAACGGAGCTTTTCAAGCGTCTGGAGTAGGCATCGGAGCAGTAATAATTTCGCCTTCAGGGGAAAGAGCAATGTACTCCGCAAGGCTCAACTTTAAGTCTACCAATAATATAGCAGAGTATGAAGGAATTTTGTTAGGACTTCGAAAAGCACGTGCTTTGGGTGCTACAAGAGTTGTTATTAAAAATGATTCTCAAATTGTAGCAGGGCACATTGATAAAAGTTTTCAAGTCCATCATCCGCAGCTTGCAAAATATTTGGAAGAAATCCATAAGATCGAAGCAGCATTCAAAGGGATTTCCATCCGAAGTATACCAACAGCTGAAAATGTGCAAGCTGATACCTTAGAAAAAGCTGCAGCCGGAGCTATGGACATTCCAGATGGAGCCTTTTACGAAGAGATGACTTCGCCTTCGTTGCCACAAATTCCTCTTGCGAAGGTTCTTTGCATTCTAAGCACCGACTAGTGGAGTTCAATCATGGAGTTATTGCAAGGTGAAGCAAATTTGCCTGAAGGACCACAGCTTTTGAGGCTGAAGCTAAGAGTTCAGAATTATCATGTAATCAATGGTATTCTCTACAAGGCTGGAGTATGTTCCCCCCTACTCCGATGTATATCTCCAGCCGAAGGTCAAGAGATACTCCGAGAAATTCATGAAGGCCTTTGTGGTAGCCATCTGGCCCCTTGGGCTTTAGCAGGAAAAACACTTCACCAGGGGCTTTATTGGCCTACAATAGTGGTTGATGCGGAGAGCTTAGTCCGCACTTGCCAAGGTTGTTAATGGATGAGAAGACGAAATCATCGTCTGCCAATGACTCTTCAAGTCATTTCTCTAGTTTGGCCCATGGCTAGATGGGGCATGGATCTCATTGGCCCCTTCCCAGTAGCAAAAGGAAATCTGAAATTCGCAGTGGTAGCAATTGAGTATTTTTCCAAGTGGGTCAAAACAGAACCCCTCACAGCTATCACTTCGAATAATGTACAAAAGTTCTTTTGGAAGAATATTATATGCAGATTCAGAGTGCCTCGACAGCTCACAGTCGACAATGGGACACGATTTGATGTAGAGCCCTTCAGGAAGTTTTGCGAAGATCTTGGCATACAAATATGCTTTGCAGCTATGCGCCATCCTCAGTCTAAAGAGCCATCGAATGGGCTAATGGTAATATTCTATCAGGGCTGAATCAAAGAATAGTAGGGTTTGCAAAGGGGTTGTGGACCGAAGAAGTCCTGAAGATTTTATGGTTCATTCAGACCACTCAAACAAGGTCCACAGGTGTTACTCCTTTCAGATTATTAATCGGAGATGAAGCTATGACACCGACAGAGCTTAAAGGAGGATCTCTTCACACCACCGAGCTTGAAATAGAAGGAGAAAGGCAAGCTTCACTTGATTTAATAGAAGAGACAAGGCTTCGAGCTATGGCTAATTTGTCAAAATATCAACAGCAAATGAAGACTTGGTATGACCCGAAGGTTAAGCTCAATGAACTTAAACTAGGTCACTTAGTGTTGCGAAGCGTCATAGCACCAGGGAAATTAGGAAATAAGTGGGAACGTCCATTTATCATTCTACGTTCAAGACGGCTTGGTTCTTTTAAACTAGCTAATTTAGAAGGCAAAGAGTTAAAGCATGTCTGGCATGCGGAGCACTTAAAGCGATATTTCACATAGGGGTTCCTTGCAATCATCTGTAAACACCTTATGAATCAATAAAGTTCATGGTTCAGATAATGCCTATCTCTCAAACACTTCATACTTCTAGTGGACGCACTGGAGGAACAAAGTTGGCTGTGAGGAAAGTGTCATTCATTTGAACCAATTTTGCGGACTTCGAATCAGTAGTTCAAAGCTTCTGACGAGGTGGGAAAGTCATAGAAAAATGGATTCCAAGCCACCGGCTTGAAAGCATCCGTAAGAAGAGTCCAAGGAGACCAAATGATACAGATTCTAGGCTCCTACTTGAAAGCATCCGTAAAAAGAGTCCAAGGAGACCACTGTGTGAATTCCGAACCACTGGTTTGATAGCATTCGCAAAAAGAGCCGAATAAGACCAAACAAAACAGACTTTGAGCTAATAGCTTAGAATGTCTGTAAAAAGAGTCCAAAGCGACCAATTGTTTTGGATGCTAAGGTATCCGAAAAAAGAGTCTGAAGTGACTACATTCAAACAAAAAGGTACTAAGTTACTAGTTTTCAGACTCCGAGTAGTCGAAGACATTTTTTGAGATCTTAGTCAATCTCTAAGTTGTTAAGGGACTCTGAGCCTCCAAAATTGTACTCCTAACTAAAGTTATTTTCGTTGCGCGTAACCACCTTCGACGAATTTCGAAGTGGCTTACACCTAAAGAGGGGCTGGGAAGTAGAGAGACAATTTTGAAACTTTAATCTTTATCATTCAAACAGATTACATTACATCATGAAAAGTCTGTATCTATACCAAGAAGGAAACGAAGACCTCTTCGATCCCTAGAACTACCACTAAAGCTAGAATGATTAGTTCCGGAGCCGGGAGGTTTAATAACTTTACGTTTAACTCTTCTTCCTCCTTTCGAAGCTCGGAAATCCTTTTGTTCCCACTAAAGTTCAGCCAAAGTTCGAAGTCGCTCGGAGCTTCTTTCCCAGCTTCAAAGTTGTTCAGGGTTTTTCTTTACTTGTTCTTCAGCAGCATTTTCTTCTTCGGACCATTCAATGTCTTCAGAAGATGAAGTTTCCAAGTTAACTTCTTTTTCCTCCTCTTTAATGTAAGATAATATATCTTTGCATATTTCGGGCGCAATTACACCAGAGCTTTCTCGAGGAATCGAAAATCGAGGGCGTTTGTGAGGTCTTAAGGTTTCAAAGGTAGCCCATAGCAGGCGAAGTTCTTCGTTAACCTCTAGCACTTCGAGATCATCCATAAAAGGTCGGGAAGCCTAAAAACATTTCCAAATAATTCTTTTCATTCATAAAAGATAAAAGCATAAATTTTTACATATTCAGAGCCCTAAACAAAACTAGACCTTTGTGTTTGGTGGGGGATGGCTGCTCGAAGCTTGCGACCATGCTTGCTTCTAGCGAAGTCCTTCATCAATCCAAGCCTTGATCGCTGATCGACCTTTGGCTCTCCAAGATGCTTGGATGTCTTGCCAAGCTGCAGCTACGTCGTCGGAAGGGTTTAAGAGTCAGTTGTCGTCGAAAGTAATGGGAGCCGCCCCTGAGTCCGGTGCTACAGATAGCCCTAGATCTTCATAGTAGCGAAGTACTCCGAGAGCAGCTACTTGGCCAGAGATTTCTCCATACTGAATACCCGTCGTCTTCATCATCTTCGCTGTTGCTTGGATCATTTTCAATCTTCGAAGCAGAGGGACGTCGCCGGTTGAAGGTAAGGTCCAAGAAGTACCAAAATATTCCAAGACACCCTGAAGGTTGTCCATGGTCTCTAAAGCCACCTTTTCAGACTTCACCCTGTCTTCGGACAAAATATCCCTTGACGAAGACAGTTTGTCTATCAAAGAAGATAGCCTGGCTGCCTCCGTAACCAAGGAGTTCTTCTGACCGAGCAAGTTGTTGGCCTCTTCCATTAACTTCGTCTGCTCCTCCTGGAGCTTGACTAGCTCGGCCCCCGTGGTCGCTTGCTCCGTTCGTAGTTTCTCTACTTCAGCCCGAAGCACGATTTGTTCGGCTTCGAGCTTCCGATTAACAGCTTCCATACTAAGTCTGGCTTTCCTTTCCGCTGCTACCATCTCATCCAAGCTGGAAGTTAGAATTTTGGAGCTATCAAGACTCCCTTAGAGGGCAGTTATCTTCTCCTTAAGACGATTGCATTCCCGCTCATTAGAAACAGCCACAGCTCGAGCCAAGACTATTTGCTGCGAAGGAAAAAGCAATGTGAGTAAACTATTTACAAGTTGAAACTAACTCTGTTATTGTAGATACTTCGTACCTGCTATGCTGCCCGCTCCAAGGCTGCATCTAACTTCAACCCCTCGGATTTCCCAAGTATAGCCACCAAGTCAGTCTCCCCGACTTCGCGATTAGCTCGAGCCAAAGGCTCTAGTAGAGTCCGAAGCCCGGTCCTTCGCTCCAGAAAAGGAGCTAGAAGGCGGAGCATTGACAAGGCTCCTTGATCGTCTTCATTGGGAGAAGGGCCAGAGCGTAGCGCCGCATCCCCGGAGACCTCAGTGGATTGGCCCCCTTCCACGGACTGGCCTCCGTCTGTAGATTCTGATGGGCTTAATCCAGAGTTCAGAGTAGGAAAAGGATCCACCTTCCCTTTACCTTTTCCGGGCCCCATTGTTATAACCTCTTCCGGAATTGACTTCGGAGATGTCGACGTTTCAGGCGCAGTCTTCGCGGCAGGGGTCATCTCCATGGGGGTTGACCCTGCAAAATCAAAGGTATTATATATTGAATAATTTTGCACGACACGAAAAGAAAGGAAAAGTACTCTACTGAGGCTTACCTTCGACATTTTGTCGACGGACAAGTATGGGACTGCTCGGAGGCTCGAATGCCTTTTCAAAGTCCTCTTCAAATTCAGAGTTGGTGACCGAAGGATTAGCTGCTGAGATCTCTCCTAGAACAGCAGTTATCACTTCGTCTGGAGCCGAAGCTTGATCATTCGCTACCTCGAGTCCGCCTTCAGCGGCAGGGGCCTCTTGGCTGGGCAGGACATTCAAAGCCTCTCCCCGCTCGAGGTTGTCTTGCGCAGTCGGCACGGCTGCTGTGTCACCTATAGCTGGAACTTCGACATCTGCCTGCACCTCTTCATCTTCGGTAATAAGGTCTATTAATACCCTTTGAATTTCTCTGTATCCTTCATCTTCAGATGAATCCAAAGACGAAGTAACAAACTTGGAAGGGGCCACATACTTTGGTTTATGGGCCAACTTCTTCATGGGAGTCTTGGCTGGCGCCGAAGTTCGAGCTTCAGGTTTTCTCTTCTTCAGACCAGGCTCAGAAGTGCTCCAGTCCGGAAGAGAAGGAGCGACAACTCCGAGTATGCTCCATACCGGGTTGAATCGCTCCCAACTGCCTACCAATTTCACCCTCCATTCTTTCTCAGCGAGGGTAGGGGCTCCGAGGATCTTTTCCGAAGCCCGTATGACTTGCTCCGAAGTCAAGGAGGCTTGTGGAGTTGAAAGATAAGTTTTTATCTGTTATATCATTTTTTGAAGTTACCTGCAGAGCTAGAAGAGATTTTTTGGAGTCCACCCTCCGAATCCTCTTCAAAGTTAACAGGCCAGTTGGCCATCAGAGGTGGAATCTGGAGCCCGATGAACTCCTCCGCTAAGTCCCGCATGCTCATGCGGTGACTTATTGCTTGTATCATATTGAGGCGAGCTTCGAGTTGGCCGGGGTCTGGATGAACTTCGGCTTCCCTTCAGAAATGTATGTCTTGCAAAGGTCCGGCCAAACTGCTATCTGCTCCCACTTCGACGTAAAACCAATGAAGAATCCAATCTGTGTACCATCTGGCGTTGTTGGCCTTGGCCGGAAATCGAGTTTGATACTCGTCTCTGAGCCTGAAGTTGATACTGCCGAAGGCAACTACGATCTTCTCTCCTTTGAAGCCCTAGTAGGTCTTCGGCTGGCAAGAGGCTTTGTGAAGCGCTGCGAAGATTTCTGCTCTTCCTTCGCAACCTTCGGCTCGCAACACCCACTCGAAGATTGCAAGACGCACTATGGCGTTCGGAGATAGTTGAGGAAGGGTGATGTGGAAAAGCTCCAATACCTCCGATAAGAAGTTTACTGCTGGAAGCCCTAACCCCGCCTCGAAGAAGGCTTCGAAAACAACCACTTCTCCTGGCCGAGGCGAGGGGATCGCTTCCTGACCGGGTGCACGGATCTTGACTCCCGGGCTAATCTTCCCTGCAATTGTTGTTGCGATCGTCTTCTTCTTGCAGGTTGATGGCCCCAATTTGTAGGATTGGTCCGAGTACTTGGAGGAAGCCGGGAGGAGGTCGTGGGGCCGGCTTGTGGGGGATTCCCCGCAGGCGTTGCCGCTGCTGCCGCCGCCATGGCCTGCTGCCTGGCCAAGGTCGAGGCTGTTTTGAGAGCCTTGAAGCTTGTCTTCGCCATCGAACAGAACAAGAAGCTTGGAACTAGAGCTCTGGAGGCTAAATGAGGGATTGCGCGAGAACAGTGGGAAAAGTATCTCGAATGTCTCTTGCTCCTCTATTTATAGCCTAAACTCACGATTTTTTACCGTTCATACTCGATGTTCCGTCTTCTATACCGTTATTATTTCCGAAATTAAAGCAACGTTATAGCTTCTTCTGGAAAGAAAAAGATAACGGCTATTTTTCTGAGTCTAACGGTCTCTTCAGCTTCGCAGAAATTGACTTCAGAGCTATTCAAATAAGACCTTCACTTGGAAATCGATTCAAAGTTTCTAAATTTTTGAATACTTCCAAGGTTGATAAATTTTATTAACCCATGCGCATGATTATTTTCTTGCGTATACTGCTCTCCTAACTTTACATATCACTCGAAGAAGCGTATTCAAGGAGCTACTGTTGCGGGAAAATACTTCATCCTCAGGGTCTCTACAGCAATAAAACAAAGCCACTCTACTAAACCAAAGTTCCAGTATTAACTCCGGCTTAGTACATGATCAAGCTCGAAGAATCAATGTGGACTTCTGTTCGGAGTATGACTTCGAAGATTGAATCTTCAGAGAGCTTATCTGCCAGTGAGGATGGAAGACTTATCTTCTTTCTGATTAGATTAGTCTTTTACCATTTTAACCCTATTCGGGGTACCGAATTGATGAGGACATCACTTCACACGATACACACATGCACCAGCATGATACACAGATGCACCAGCATGATACACACATGCACCAGCATGATACACAGATGCACCAGCATGATACACACACGCACCAGCATGATACACACATGCACCATCAACCTACAATTCAATTACAGGGACCAATCACACGCGCCCGCGCCCGTCGCTTGAAGCATGAGGTTAATTCTTTCCTTAGCAACTATGTTAATATTTGTTTGGATGGGATGCTACTGAATACTAGTGATATTTTGTTGCTTAGGAACATGGGAGATGGAATAGAAGAGTTGGAGTTGAAGACGGAGTCGCACGGATGATTTGAAGTCAAGAATTCGCTGGTTCGGACTACATCAACCACCATGCACCAAAATAGGCATAACTTCCTCATACAAAGTCCGATTGGCGTGTTCTTGGACTTTTTGGAAAGCTAAGGAGAAGACGGATCTTTTGACGCCGGTTTCGCCTCATTTGGAGTCTCGAGTCGTCCTGTGTGACTGAAATAGTCCTGCGTGACGGAACTTGGCCGAGTTGGACCTTGTACTGAGTTGGAGGCCGTGTTGGCCCATAATCCGAGTCGTGTGCGCCTCCTACAGGCTGCCCACGCCCTATATAACTCACGCCAGCCGCCATTAGGGTTAGGTTTTGCTTTGTTTGCATCTACACTTATGTGTTTAGATCCCGCTCCTGCACCGGACCAATTGGCTGCTGCATCAGCGTTTGTGAAACCTCTCCTCATCATAGTTCATCTGTGATTTGGCATTCGACTTGTGTTCTTCCTGTTCTTGCTTGTGTTCTTGGGTTCGCTTGCAGGAACTAGCCTTCGTGACGAGGTCAAACGCGCCCTGTGTGGTTGATAACCAACGGAGACGGTGGTGTAGCGATTGCAAGGTTTTGATCCGCCGGACCGGAGCCTTGGATCGTCAACGTCGAGATTCTCCCCCAATCCAAGTTATCCTTACTTAGCGGAAGATCGGGACCAATCCCCCATTACGAATAGTTTCCACTATGTCAGTTGTAATTGAGGGGTAAAAATGTCTTTTCCTTAAAGATTTTTACCTATAAATACCCCCCTTCTTACCTTGTAATAAGGATCGAATACTCAGTTATTCAATACTCAACTTCGAACTACTTCGAGCTATTATCCAATTCGGAGGATTGAAATAATCCGCTTTACAAACACTTCGTTTGTTAGTTCTTAATCTCTGAAAACCTGTTAGCGTAATATTTTACGCCAACAATGAGTGACCTAACACCAACACATAATACTAAACTTAAATTTCTTTAGTTTAATTATTAGTTAAAATTTACAAATTTTAATTTTTCTTAAAAAGTAAATGTCTTGTATTTCGAAATAGAAGTATTTTTTTGTGGAAAACAGCAAGTGACCTTTGCAGTAATAACCGTCTGCCTAGTAAGCACGGTTTTGTTAACCGTCGTTGTTCCACCGTAATAAGACGACAATTATGTTCAGTCAGACTCGCAAAAATATTGACAATCATATTATTTGTGGGCGCATTTTATGGTTGTTTGGTATTTGTGATTTTACATATTCCTTGGTAACAACACGATAATTTTGTTTTGTTTGAATTTGAGCTCTTCAACCTTGACTATGAGAACAAATATAATTTTAGCATCAGTATGACCCGGCCAAGAATTCGGGTCAGAAATCTTGATATGCATGTAGATTCTATGGGAGATATCTCAAACGAGGGGAGGACTTCAGCAGTGTCCTTACTCAAACTAATTTTTAAGAGCTCGGAGAAAAATCGAGATTCAATAGAATATCTACTCGTCTCTTAAAAATAGAATGACTCTCAAAAGAAGCCACCAGACCATTACCCCAAGGGTCTACTATCCCGCCTCTCATAGCTTCCTACTTATTAAAATTTGAATATTTGTATTTACATTTAAAAAATTAAATATTTAAATACGATAGATGATTATGTTCTTATTGTTTAATACAATAGATGATTATGTTCTTCTATTTAAATTTGAATATTTTTATTTGCATTTAAAAATTTGAATATTTAAATATAATAGATGATTATGTTCCTATATTTAAATTTGAATATTTGTATTTGCATTTAAAAATTTGAATATTTACCTATTATTTAATAGGATAAATGATTATGTTCCTATACTTAACTTTGAATATTTGTTTTTGCATTTTAAAATTTGAATATTTAAATACGATTGATGATTATATTCCTATATTTAAATTTGAATATTTGTATTTACATTTAAAAATTTGAGTATTTAAATATGATAGATGAATATGTTCCTATATTTAAATTTGAATATTTGCATTTGCATTAAAAAATTTGAATATTTAAATATGATATATGATTATGTTCCTATTGTTTAATACAATAGATGATTGTGTCTCTATTGTTTAATACGGTAGATGATTATACTTCTTTATTTAAATTTGAATATTTGTATTTACATTTAAAAATCTAAATATAGTCATTAATTATTGAACAATAAATAATTTATTATGTACCATGTTCTTATCAAATACATGTGCATAATGTATCAAGAAATTGTAGAAATTGAAATAGAGACTCTATTTTGAAAACTACTACCGGAATACTAGAATAGAACCTAGAAAACAAACCTCTCAAAAAATAGAGGAGTCCTCAAATCAAAAGTAGAGATCCTGATTTGAAGACTAATTTGAAGACTATCGCTGAAGGTGCTCTCACAGTGACCAAGTGAAGAATGACCGCAGTCAGTCGTCCAGCCAACACTGAACTGCTCCTCTGCTACAACATTCCTATGGATTTTTTTCAAAACCATGCAGCTTTTTTTGTGTTTACGGTGGAACAATAATCAGTAAAAACCAGGAACAGAATGAGCTAAATATCCCTTATGACGGGCCATCCTTTCTTAGCAATTTCATCAATCTTGGAGTTTATTCTCTTCTGGGTTTTTGTGGGGCAGAGCTCAGCAGCGTATGCATTCAACTTTGCAGCTAGTGTTGAGGACAGGAGCTCCTCCTCAGCCAGGTTCCCAATCAATTGCAGGAGGAACGGCTTGCGCTTCAGCTCAAATTTCTAGCATGAAAATTATTTTGAATAGGTACAAAAAATAGCTACAAGGAATGAAACATAGATTTCCATCCAGAGTTCGGATTGTCAGATGGGATTGTTACCTGATGTTCTGGTTCAGCTGGATAAAATGCTCCCATTGGTTGGATCTGTGTGGTAATAACACTGTGCCGATCCTTGGCTTGTTCTTTTTCTTTGCTAAGAGCAGCCAATCTAGCTTCAACGGTTCCATTTGTGAAGATGATGGATCTGTGAGCACAAAAGTGAGGCCAGCATTAAAACTGATCGACACTTAACAGTACTATTTGAGTATCCTATTAAATTAGTGTAAATGACAGTTACAACTTTGAACTTTCACTGACAAATTATGCTTAGCCATCAGGGCAACAGTATGTACCCATAGGTACTTGTTTGAATTGGTATAATAAACAGGTATTTGAACATTCAGTCATGAAAGTGAAATGTACACCTGTCAGTTCACACTCAGTTTTGTAAAACAGTAAAAGATTCAAAACATGGAGAGATAATTGTTTATTTATGAAAAATATCAAATAGCATCTCCCAAATGCTGTTATAAATGTTCTTCTATGCCAATAAACTATAATCACAACCTTAATAGATAATATGACCATGATAAACCATGAACAAAAGGATCCATTGAACATAAAGGGATTAAGTTTAGAAAACTCAAGCACCTGTACTGATTGCCAACATCTGGTCCTTGCCCAAAAACCTCCCGTGGATCATGACTTGCCCAGAAGACATCTAGAAGCTGCTGGTACTGAATCGACCGGGGATCATATTCAACCTAGATGGTTCAAAAGAGCGCAGTAGACAATGTCAATCATCCTTGTCCGGGTAACAGAACACCTAGTTATACACGACAATTATTTTTCATCTATAGAGCTCCGTCTTGTATTCCCCCATGGCTTATCCGCAAGGCCGTTGTATGTAGATTTCGTAAGAGATAGAATACTCTATATTACTAGATCTTATATGATAGATAAGTTATTTCCTAGTTAAAAACTTAACCAACTCAACCCATTAACCATAACTCCCACGTATATAAGGTGAACTTAGGGATCCCATAGGAGCAGTCCAACTCACCAACTCAGATCTAACACATTGATTACGACCTCAAAACATAGATCATGATGGATATACCCAAGAAAATTCCGTGTATCGGAAGTTCCGATATGTAGTATCAGAATTTCCGATTATTTTCGGAACACGAGTCAGAGAGCGAAACCAATTTCGAAAGTTCCGATGGTTGGGTTCGCGACATGAATCGGAAATTCCGGTTTGGAATCGGATGTTCCGATTATTTTCAAGACTCGAGTCAGAAAGCAAAAGTTGCTTCCGAAGTTCCGATATGGTATCGGAAGTTCCGACGATCCGGAAGTTCTGATTTTGGAATCGGGAAAATTGTGCTGGTCGGAAGTTCCGATATGTGTATTGAAAGTTCTGAGGTGAGCGAAAACAGATTGGATCTGTTACGGTACCGTACTGAATCAAGAGACCAATATACCCTGTCAAAAGTTCCAGTCTAGGATCGGAAGTTCCGACGTGGGTAAAACAAATTAGATCTGTTGCAACACAAATCGGTTAACAAATTGGTTGTAACCGATTTGTGGGTTTCGAAATGTGGATGACCAGGGGCTCTCAAGCCTATATAAAGAGAGGAGGTATTTGAGGACAAGCTTAAGCATAGTTTAGACCTAACCACCAGAGACTCCTCTCCTCCCTTTCTCGATCTCAATAGTTGAGGTCGAGGATTTCCCGTCTCTCACGTGCAGTGCTAGCACGCCGCCGTGGAAGGAACTCCATCCCTGTACGTGTGGATATCGTAGAGGCGTTGCTCCAATAGCGACGCTCATGGACTTCATCACATGAACAACTACGTCGTCTTCACCGATTGGATTGGTAAGGAACGACCGAAACAAAGCAAGGATAGCCTTAACGCGCTTCTTCAACATTTTCTTCCGCTGGACCTAGCATGTCTCGTGCTAAAAGGTAACTATCTATAATCTCACACACGCATGAGTCTTGGGCTTAAGGCGAAAATTTTGAATTTGCTGGCTAGCGAAGCTCCCCTATTCGCCAACAGTGGTATCAGAGCTACATGCATAGTATTCGATATGGATCCCTCATGTATGAAGATACATGATGGAAAAACATATTAGATATGCTTCTGTCCGCGGCAAATCGGAAGTTCCGATATCGAATAATGATTCGATACTGAGAGCAATTGTTGCTACCAAGAATTCCAATATCGATCGGAAGTTCCGATGCCAAATCAGAAGTTCTGACCCATTCGAATTGAAATTTTGAGCCTGTTGAGCAATGAGTTTCAGATCCAGAATCCAGTCATTTGTAGATTGCTCACCTAACTTTATTTGCAGAGAATGTTGTGACTGGCATGACATTGGATAAATGTGATGCATGAGATGCATACAATGAATGTAAATTAAATATGGCCTACAAGTCATGGTTATTTATAGCCCAAGGCTGATGTAAATTTATTACGGCTTGCATGTCGTTTCCACGGTGCTTCGGCCCATGTAACTAGTATAGGCTATGCAAGATAGACTAGGACACTTCATGGAAGTCAGGAGCACACACTCGATGACGGGAGCCATGGAGATGGAGATCGCTATGTGAAGAGGGTCATGCTATGTCACAGTTAATATGATTGCCTGTGATTCTTTCTTATGTTCCTGTTATACTATTTTTACATGTTCGTATGCGCTAGGGACGTTAACATGCTAGAATAGTTTTCCTTCAGAAAATTAAGTATTGATGCTTTTTCCAATAGCTACACCCACCAAGGATCTTGCTCATCGATAGTAGGTCTGCCAAAGCAAGGTGCTATCTTTTATCTTGATCAGTTAGGGCCATAGTTGTTATGGCGACGCGGCGATGCGCGGCGACCTAGCACCTTCACAACTTTACAGCGCTTATGGCGCGCGGCGTGGCGTCGCCATAGACACATCGGCGTGGCGACCAATATGGAAAAATAGCTTATAGAATTTAAGGATTTTAAAATATATATCAATATATAAGTACTAAATTGCAAATAAGAATAGTAATATAGTATTATAAAAATAGCAATTTCATATCAAGTTGCAATAATGTTAATTTATATATCTTATAAAATAAAATTATATAATTAAAATTGCAATAAAATATATAAAATTATGTCTAATATTATATATAAATGTTCATTTAATAATCTGTTTTATAAATTTGATCCAATAGCCCATTTAAAGCCCAGTCTAAACTAAAGCCCATTTCCTAACCCTAATTTTCTCAACCCCTCCCTTTCTCTCTCACCTCCCATTCCCTCCAGCCGCCTCCCATTCCCTCCAGCCGCCGCCACACAATCCCCTCCCCCCCCCCTCGCCGCGCCCTCGCTGTGGAGCCCCCTCGCCGCGCCCTCGCCACGCAGCGCCCTCGCCCTCGCCGCGCCGCGCCCTCGCTGCGCAGCGCCTTCGGCCCTCGCCGCGCATCGCCCTCGGCCCTCGCCGCGCAGCCCTCGCCGCGCCGCACCCGCGCCGCGTCGCGCCCAGAGCCCCAGACAGTGGCTGCGGCGGCGGCTGTATATGGCGGGCGCCACGGCCGTGGCGGACGCCACACAGCGCCATAGCGACGCCACACGACTGTGGCGCTCGCCATAAGCCTTCGGCGATATGGCGTGGCGTGGCGAATTGCAAAAAACCGCCACGGCGATATGGCGACGATATGGCGACGATATGGCGACGCCATAACAACTATGGTTAGGGCGGAAGTTGGACTTCTGCACGTATAGTGTTGGTTTACTTAACGGGGCTATCAAAATGGTTTTGAGCCTTGGAACATAGAGTTGGCGTAAAGTATAAGATGTTTCTCCAACCACAAGAATCACATACGATGTGATTATCAAAGCATTGCTTACCTATGTCACCTAGCTTCTAGTAGTGATGTCAAAGCTCACTAGGAGCTAGAATGAATATGGATCTTGCGCCACTATTAGTCATTAGAGAAAAGTGATTGGTTTTTAAATAGTGGAACATCTTTTTTATTGGATAGAAGATAAACATTGCATAGTGTTGAACCTTACATTAAATCTTTTGTAGATCATGGCACCTACTACTTCTTCTGTTAAGAGCACTTCAGTTTTTAATTTGCGATTTATTCTTGAACGTGAGAAATTATATGGAACAAACTTTATGGATTGGTATCGAAATTTGAGAATCATTCTTAAACAAGAGAAAAGATTATGTTCTAGAGGAACCTCACCCCGATGAACCAGGAGAGGATGCTTCTGCAACAGACAAGCGTGCTTACGAGAAGAATGCTGGTGATTCTGTGGATGTCAACTATCTGATATTTGCCTGCATGTTCTCTGAGTTTTAGAAATAATATTAGGAACGCAATGCTTACGATATGATCGTAGGTCTCACGGGCATGTTTTAGAACCAGGCAAGGGAAGAAAGATACAATGTGTCTAAGTCCTTGTTTGGGAGTAGGCTGGCTGAAGGGAGCCCAGTGAGTCCTCATGTGATCAGGATGATTAGTTACATTGAGACTCTAGAGAGACTGGGTACCCCACTAAATCTGTACCTAGCTATTGATGTCATTCTCCAGTCGCTCCCACTGAGCTTTGAGTCGTTCATTATGAATTACAACATGGTTGGACTAGATAAGACACTAGCTAAGTTGCATGAGATGCTAAAAACTGCTGAGGAGAGTATTAGGAAGTCTCCTAATAATGTGATGATGGTTCAGAAGGAGGGAAAAAAGAGAAAGAGGAAGGGCAAGGCTAAGACTACAGATTCAATCTCTAGTGCGAAGTCTAAACCGGCTAGAAAATCCAAATCGGGTATTGCGGGCTCTAATGTGTGCCGCCACTGCCACAAGCCTAGGCATTCGAAGCGCAATTGCAAGGTGTACTTGGAAGAGCAGAAGAACAAGAAGGGAAGTGTGACTTCCACTTCAAGTATTAATGTTATTGAAATTGATCTTGCTACTCATCCAAATGATTCATAGGTATTTGATACCGGATCAATGATTCATACTTATAAATCATTGCAGGGGCTGAGTAGAGTAAGAGAGTGTGCAAGTAGTGAGCTGGATGTCCATGTTGAGAATGGTACAAAGGTTGCGGCATTGGCCGTCGGCGTTTATTCACTGTCGCTGCCGTTAGGACTAGTTTTAGAGTTGGATAATTGTTATTTCATTCCCGCCTTAGGCAGAAACATTATCTCTTCTTCATGTTTAGAGGAAAATTTTTTGAATTCGTAGTAAAGAACAAGTGTTCTTTAATATTTTCGAATGGCATGCTCTATGGTGTTTGTCCATTAGTGAATGCATTATATATTCTGAGCCTTGAAGATGCACAGGTTTATAACATTAGTATTAAGAAACAACGACTCAATGATTTGAATCCTACCTACGTCTAGCATGGTTATTTTGGTCATATAAATGAGAAGCGCCTGTAGAAGCTCCATAATAATGGACTTTTGGAGTCATTTGACTTTGAATCATATGACACATGCGAGTCTTGCTTACTTAGAAAAATGACAAAGACGTCTTTCACTAGACAGAGTGAGAGGGCAAGTGAGCTATTGGCCATAGTACATACTGATGTGTGGTCCAATGAGTCACACGACTAAGAATGGTGAACTTAGGGAGCCCCTAAGAGAAGTACAACTCACCAACTCAGATCTAACACATTGATTACAACCTCAAAACATAGATCATGACGGATATACCCAAGAAAATTCCGTGTATCGGAAGTTCCGATAGGTAGTATCGGAAGTTTCGATTATTTTTGGGACACGAGTCAGAGAGCAAAACTGACTTCGGAAGTTCCGATAGTTGGGTTCATGACATGAATCGGAAATTCCGATTTAGAATCGGATGTTCCGATTATTTTCTGGACTCGAGTCAGAAAGCAAAAGTTGCTTCAGAAGTTCCGATATGGTATCAGAAGTTCCGATTTTGGAATCGAGAAAATTGTGCTGATCGGAAGTTCTGATATGTGTTCAGAAGTTCTGAGGTGGGCGAAAACAGATTGGATCTGTTACGATATTGTACTGAATCGAGAGACCAATATACCCTGTCGGAAGTTCCGATCTAGGATCGAAAGTTCCAACGTGGGTAAAACATATTGGATCTGTTGCAACACAAATCGGTTGTAACCGACAACCGATTTGTGGGTTTCGAGATGTGGACGATTAGAGGCTCTCAGGCCTATATAAAGAGAGGAGAAGGAGGTCTTTGACAACAAGCTTAAACCTAGTTTAGACATAGCCACCAGAGACTCCTCTCCTCCCTTTCTCGATCTCAATAGTTGAGGTCGAGGATTTCCCGTCTCTCACGTTCAATGCTAGCCGCTGTCGTGGGAGGAACTTCATCCCTGTACGTGTGGATACCGTGGAGGCGTTGCACCAATAGCAACGCTCGTGGACTTCATCATGTGAACAACTGCATCGTCTTCAGCGATTGGATTGGTGAGAACGGCTAAAACAAAGCGAAGATAGGCTTGACACGCTTCTTCGACATCTTCCTCCATGGCACCTAGCGTGTCTCATGTTAGAAGGTAACAATTTATGATCTCACACGCGCATGGGTGTTGGGCTTAGGGCGGAAATTTTGAATTTGTCGGTTAGCGAAGCTCCCCTATTCCCCAACAGATCAAGGCATCAAGTTCTTGTAATTCGCTTTTCTAACCTGCTCCAGACATATACATTTTATCGGTCTAACCTGCTCCAGACATATACATTTTATCGGCTACACCATATTGGCATATAAACATAACATGGGGTGTTACTCTCTCTCTCTCTAGAGAGCCTTGAACCTATATAATTTCTACTGGAATTTTGGGATAGACTCATATGAATATTTTAAAAATTCCTAAATAAATTTCAAAGGTCCGAGCCATGTAAACCATGTAAAGGATTACCACGTGGCCATGTAAATTCCTAGTTGGGACTCGGGGGTTAAGGGTCAACTTGCCAAACCCGACCATGTGTTCCTGAAGGCCGGACTCCTTGCCTTGTGGAGATGCAGTCTTTCCTTTTACTATTTTGATTATTGGGGATCTTGACGAAGTTTATGGGACATGTTTATATGGAAACCAACTTGATTGAGATCGTGATCGCGACACAAGATCTTGTTGCCCTTATATAAATACCCTTCTACCAGGCCGATACCAATGGATGTGAACAGTGATGACAAATATAATAGAACTGAGCTAGAGTTTTGTTTGTCTCTTATCTTTGTTATGCTGTCATCATAATCTAATTTATTCCATCCGTCGGCGTGCACCGGGAACAGGAAAGTATGTCTCTGAAATCTCATGTCCTTAAGATCCTACACTAGGAAAGGGCGAATAAGGTTTTTGGGAAGCGCTCCGCGTGACTGCTCAAGTTCATCATCACGACGCGTCTTCCGTCTACATCCACCATCGGTTGTTGTCGGATGCTGTGATCCGACACCAAAGGGAGAACCTCTGCACCGACTGTGGATTCATCCTCGTCTACCGTACCGATTACTTTTATGTATGGTTTATGATCATGTTTTGCGAAATCATGGTTACTTTGTTTCAATTCACTAGTATGATAGATGTGTTCATGCTAGTAAATGGGATTGATATGATTTATATAATTCAGAATTTAATCGTAAGATTGCTTAATATTCCAACAATTTCTATGTACATGTTGACATGAAAACGTGCCCCTGCACTTGGGTCAGTTTGACAATCCAAAAGTGTGTGGATACTTAGGGACAAGCCTAAGCGTAACACAACACTGACGTCGCGTTCCGACTACCCTTAACCGTGGTAAGAGGGTGGAGTCGCCAGGTAATCAGACCACACAAAAATAATCCAATTAGCCAAAAGAAATGTATTAAACAGAACAAATCAGTAAGCCGAGCAGAGCCTGACTGATTCAAAGTGTTATAGTGCGAAGGGTATCGCCGAAGGATACCTTCGGCGTCTAATGCGAAGTGTCCCGCCGAAGGGTACCTTCGGCGTTCAGACTAATTTGGCCGAAGATGGGCTCTGAACCGATCTGGACCCGACAATCACCTCCGAACAACAGGGTTCCGCGCGAAGTCTCTCGTACAGTAAAATAACTTAGACGCAACGCGCAGGCGTGACTTCATCTGATGCGGGCTACGGGCGTGGCGAAGCCTGTCGTGACGAAGCCTGCTGCGAAGCGTGATGGCGTGCGGGACTCGGTCAAACCGACAACAACGTGATGGTCTGGCACGGGTAGTCGAAGTAGTAGTTCTGATGAGGGGTGCTCTGGCAACCTCCGACGAAGTGGCTCCGAACGATGAAACCTACGACAGAACAGGTATCAAGTGCCAATTCGGCTTGGGGACCAAATCCTGCTAAGTGTTGCACTAGGGGCGAAGGTAGCAATCTGTTACGCAGATTAGCGGATACTTCACAAGCGAAGTAACAAGGCGATAGCAATCTATTACGTAGATTAACGGATACTTCACAAGCAAAGTAACAAGGATTACCACTATTCCGAAGTGGTCGGCGGAGGGCTTCCAGGCAAACCCACGAAGAGTGCAGAAAGTAAAGGTAAAATAAAGTACGGTTCAAAACTAGGGCTTTCTGTTGATTGTGTCAGGGGGTTCTGAACCCGCCTCACCCCTATATTTATAGGGGCTAGACTTGTAATCTCTAAGTCTAATCTGGTATAAATTGGCTTAATCGCGCGTGGAAAAAGACAGTCAAAAATTGGACTCAATCTCTATCTCTTCCCGAAGTGGTGCTTTGGCCAGGGCCACCGAATCCTGCTCCTCGGGCCTAAGCTTCGGCGGGGTGGGCCTCCGAAGGCCTTCGGGCCGAAGGCTGCAGGTTTACTAGCTTTCGAAGCCCATAGCCTGGTGGGCCTTTGGCCCTGTAGGGCTTCGGCCCAACCCGGGACATGTGTATTTTCGGCTCAAATTACCAAAATTGATATTTTGATAATCTTAACTATTAATGTCATTTTTTTCTATCAACAGTGTCATCTCAAGATTGCTTAATATTCCAACAATTTTTATGTACCATCTCAAGGCGAGCAACCCCTTTCATTATCCGTCATATATTCCATCAATCATGTTCGCTCAGAAAACACTTAAATTGTTAATACATTCTCTGGCGCTCTTAATAGTCGCTGGCACATAAAGAAAATCATGCACGATGAATCTCGCCAAGGACAAACATTTCGGGTTGCGTCAAGCACAGAACTTCACATGAAGCAAATCAGGGGGAACGAACCCTACCATTGGATCATATACATTCATTCTAGTTGGAACAAACCAAAGGCGTTAACCAGCAGGATAACAAGCGATTAATTTGTAGTCTCACTTTCGCATTTGAAATGGTCATGGAATTAACCATTTTTTGGTTCTTCACATCGTGGGAGGAGAGCGAGAAGCGCTAGTACTAGAAAGGGACGGATATAAGCACCTTGACGCACTCGGCGTGGTCGGCGAGGTTGCGGTATTCAGGGTGGGCCTTGGAGCCACCGGCGTAGCCAACGGAGGTGCGGATCACGCCGGCGAGGCACCCGAACGCGGCCTCCGACCACCAGAAGCTGCCCAGCGCGAACACCGCCGTGGCCGTCGTTCTCCCGCTTGGCTGCTGCGCCTGGATGCCTGCGTCCCCACCACGGGCCGGAAGGCGCGCGCCCGAGGCTGTCGTGACGACGAGGACGAGGGAAAAGACCACCCTTTCTACTCGGGCAGCGGCGGATGCGGATGCGGATGCGGATGCGGATGCGCGGGCCATCGCGGCGGCCGGAGTTGCCGCAGTGTCGGCACCGGGATCCGGATCGGAGGCTAGCAAGTACCAACCTGTGGTTTGGATGGCCGTTCGGTTTGGGACTTCGACGAGGTGGCGACTAGTGAGGGGGACGTGGCTGTTTAGGCCTGTGGGCCGGACTAGCAGGCTCACATATATGCGTCCTGAAAGGTATAGTTGGGTATACAGATGAGAAAATGCCCGCTTGTTTCTACTTAAAATAAATTGTTTTTTTCTTAAAATGAAGGGGACGCGGCTGATTTCTGTAGGACGAAAGTTAATTTTCGGATAAAATTTTTATATTTTTATTTGTAACAGTTAAAAAAACAAAAGTATTAAAAAAAGTACACTGCAATCTTGTGCTGGCTTCTCTTTCTTATACAACTTACTAACAATTATGAGGGTGTTTTAGTGTGACATATACTGTTATATGTTTCCGACTTTGACCTCTGTTTCGTGATCAATCAGAACCAAAATGTTTAGTTTTTAAGCGAATAATCTATACTAATATATAATTGACGAGTTCGTTTACTCATCTGGACAATCTCCACCATTCATTATTTACTCATACTCATTGAGAAAATCTGTACCGTTCATGCCTGCTTCTCCTCAGCGCTCCCACCACATGCAATCCCCCATCCCACGATCTCCGGAACACACAATCCCCAATCCCACCATCTTCACAGCGTCGTTCGCAATCCGCCGCATTTTCCCACCGCCCGTAATCACCGTCGGCCACACGCCAACCCTAGAAAAAATCGTAATCTCAACTCAGGTCATCCCTTCCCTGCCCACCGCCGCCCTTCCGCTCGCCGCCAACATCTCGCGTGCCACCGCCTCCCTCGCGTGCGCTGCCGCCCTCCCTCCTGCGGCGCTGCCGTGTGTGCACATAGACTCCTCGTCATTGTTGGTTCATCAGAAGTTGACCTCTCATTTTCAACCTCGCTCTGCCCTCTCCCCCCTGTTTCCGCTCCTCCTAAGCATCTCCCTGGAACCACAACTCCACACGCCGCAGCAGGCTAGGGAGGGAGACGAGAGGAGGGTGCTGCCCTGACTTGATCCACGGGTCATCCGGTATATGGCTCCTCTCACCGCCGCTAGCCGCCTGCGATGATGTTCAGGCCAGGTGCTAGGTCTCGCTCGACCAGGCGTTGTGTTCCTTAGGGCAGCGACACCAGCAAGCCGAGATCTTTGAGGTGATCTCCTTCCTGCTACACATTTCTTAGGTTTTCTGCTATTTGTTTCCCTGCGTTTAGGTGGAATTCTTGTTGGTCCTGAACTTTTTCAAAATGGAAAATCTCTTATTTTCATTTACATCTAAGAATTATCCTACTTTGCATATTCAGGGTTTTGTGATAGTATCGACTCTCCTTGTAACCGCACTACTACTATTTAGGGTTATTAGCTTCCATGCCACCGTTATTCTACAGTACGCCAAATATGCCACTGAAATTTCGCTATTAGCCAAGAAGCCATTATTTTTTGCTTCTAGATGCTACTGTGCCATTTTATACATCTTCTGGCACTACGGGCCCACCTGCAGACATCCCACATTTCGTATTGACCTCTTTGCCCTCACTAACAGTTACGCTATCCTCTCTCTCCTCTCCCGCACCAAAAATCCCCCACCAAAATAACCGACGCATCCCCTCTCTTCTCCCTCCCGCGACGAACCCTAGCCCTAGAAATGGCGATGCGGGTTGAATCAAGCCATTCGATGGGCAGCCGGAGCAGTAATCCAGACCCTCTAGGTGAGCATCTTCCTCTGATTGATTGCCCGCAGTGTCGTATTCCCGTCGTTAAGCTTCGAAGCAGGAGGGTGGACACATTTAATCGGGTTTTTTACAAGTGTCCCAATAATTTTCAGGTATGAACTCTTCTGCTGTTGGATTTGGGTATTTCAGTGCTGTTTTTATAAGCTTTTCAACTCATTTTTGCTGTTTTGTGCATAGAACGATGATACCTGTGGGTATTTTTGGTGGCACTCTGACTATGTGAACCTGTTGCGGGTGAAGCAGCAGAAGAAGAGTTTTTTCGGTGGTGAACAAGAGTGGAAAGAAGTCAGTAGAATCTCTGAGGAGAGGGAAGATTTGAGAAAACTTAGCCTAGAAATTTCTGAAGTTAGGCAGCAGATAGAGGAGTTAAAGCAGCAACTTTTCTTAGGGAAAAATGTAATTTTGCTTGCTTTAGCTGTAGGTGTCATGTTTGGTATTTTAGTTTGTATCAGTTTGGGAAGCTAATAATGTTGATTCAAGTTTGAGTCAGTTCAGGAGAAATGTAATTTTGCTGCTGGAAGTGAATCTGTGAGCAAGTAATGTACCTTGAAGCTGGGAAGTGAATCAATTTAGTTGATGCATTTCTGAAGTAATGTTCATTCTTTTGATGTGTCACTGCAATTTTGTTTAGAAATTTGTGAAGTTTATTTCATATTAAACTCTGACATGGAAGTTCAATATGATACATTTTCTCCCACAAACTGCACACATCTGAAACTGCAGACATCACAACAACACATATGATACCATACTGCATACATCTGGAAACCATACTGCATACATCTGGAAACCATACTGCATACATCTGGAAAATTGACACCACTGCAGTGCACACAAACAGACATTTCAGATAGATTGTTCACATACATCTCACATAGTTCATACACATTTCACACAATTGATGGATTCTCAGGGTCATGTTGGATATTAGGGGCTTCAGGATCTGCATCATCGATCTCTGGTTCAGTATGACCACAGGATGGGCCATCCTGTGGGCATTGTTCAGCATGATCACTAGGTCTAGGCTGTTCATCTACTCCAGGATGTGGGTTAGTGGGTACTGATAAGTATATGAACTCATCATCAATCCCCACATATTCCTCCACAGGATCAAATATGTCAGGAAAAGGTGCCTCACTAGGTGGGTTTTTACCCACAGGTGCCTCACTAGGTGCATTGTTTGGTGCCTCAGAAGATGCATTGTTAGGTGGATCACTAGGTGCAGGCACAACTAAAATGGGAAATAATGAATCAATTTCAAGCTCTATATCTGGTCTGTCAAAAACTCCAACAACTATTTCACACCTCATCTCTGTTTTGTATGTTTCAATTAGTTCACTCATGTGTTGCTCACTAAGAACCTTTACATCTTCACCCATTTTTTTGTCGAAAACCCAACATTGACAATATTCAGCGCTTGACAATTTCAGTTCCTTTCTTAGACTAGATGTAAGCATATCTAGTGCAATGCTGCCTAGTTCCATCTCCCATTTGAAGACTTTGTCGACAACAACAGTTTTTCTACCGGTTGAATCAGTTCGGACGATAGCCGGGCATTTAATCTCTAACCCGAACAGTCCGTTCCTAAATGATTTACCAAAGCAATAAATTACATGCATACATACAATAATTCATTCAAAAAACAACATTTTACCCTCTCATGGAATAAGTACGCAGTGATTAAAACAATTGAAAAGCATATTAAAGACCACTAAAATAGCTACTGCAGTGCTATGAAACCCTAACTTTACTGCATTTTCAGTGAATAGAACGGGAGGTCAAGAACAACAATGACTCACATTGCCCACATCGACCACAACATTTCAAAGGGTACCCCATTTCAAAGCATGCATCTTCTTCTAGGGTACCCCTTCTTCTAACCCTAACCACTATTCGGGAAGGGTACCCATTGGGGAATGCTGCTCCTGTGCGCGCGCCGATGGGGACAAGGACTACAGAGGGGAGGAGGGGAAGTGGCCGCGCACCTGGACTCGTCGATCTCCGGTGCCGGCGCGTGGCAAACCATCGTCGGAAGCTAGGGTTCGTCGCTAGGGTTCGTCGCGGGAGGGAGAAGAGAGGGGATGCGTCGGTTATTTTGGTGGGGGATTTTTGGTGCGGGAGAGGGGAGAGAGGATAGCGTAACTGTTAGTGAGGGCAAAGAGGTCAATACGAAATGTGGGATGTCTGCAGGTGGGCCCGTAGTGCCAGAAGATGTATAAAATGGCACAGTAGCATCTGGAAGCAAAAAATAATGGCTTCTTGGCTAATAGCGAAATTTCAGTGGCATATTTGGCGTACTGTAGAATAACGGTGGCATGGAAGCTAATAACCCTACTATTTATATTTGACCACTCTACTGCTTGGTAGCATTATCACTTATCATGACAAGCATATTCATTTATCAGAAATATCCATGTGTTGATAGAAAGAAGAATGACTGATAATCATGCTCACTAGAGAATGGATTTATTTAGCATCACCAAAGAAGGGATGCTATGTGAATGAGCGATATATGACATTGAAGAGTTTTCTGTGTTCTTGGAGCTATGTATCCCCCATCTACTCATCTCTATATGAAATGAGTCACAACTTCACGGAACATTGGGCTGGAATTAGTTCCAGTATTCAATTTGATATTAGTTGTATTTTCCTTTGCACTGACTTTCTTTTAATCTTTTTTACATTAACAGGTGTTATGAGTACAACTTTATATATCTGAACAACTTGGGCAATTGATTGTATCTTTCAGACCAACAATATTCTCTACTTCTATATTGAGATTAGACCAATCACAATCAAGCATCACATCGTGAGTTCCGTGTTGCTTGACCTTCACTTATCACATTGATCCTTTTAATTGAAATTAACAGCCATCTTATTGTCATATTTGCCTTGTAATGTCTTATCTGAAATCAAACAGTTGCGTGTTGTTTTCATTATATGGTTCTCATTTTGCCAGGAGCCTCAGGACAATTTTGCATGTATTCCAATGCCCTCCTTGTCCGAGCTATCTGTTTGCATGATTGATTACTTAGTCATCTATCTTGACCAATAATACATCTAGCAAGGCTCACTGCTCAGTCCCATGATCACACCCTATGGTAAATTCATGATAAGACTGAAGTGATATGTTGACGTTATCTGGTTACTTCATCATTGCTTCATAAGGTAAATGTTTCGAGATTTTCATCTTTAACTAACTTATGTTTCCTTAAACTTTCATACCATCTAATTATTTCTACTATCAAGTACTTCCTGGGTTACTTCCTAAATTCAACTTTCATACCAGGTATGCACTACTGAACAAACTCTGATCGACAGCTCTGTGAATGTGATGACTATTCCACCAAGATTACAATAACCAAAGGGAATAGCCTCTTATCTAACGAATAGTACAGATCATTTTGACAACCAGCAAACCTATACCACATATGTTCTGTAAAACTAGCTTTACATAATTATTATTGCATCCTGAAAGTTGCATCGCTTGTTATATGAGCACATGTGCCACTGCTTATGACAAGAAATGACCATTGTCAAAATACTTGGAATTGTGACACGCTGCTCAGATGTGAAGCCCTTGATACGGGCTGTTGTTTATACATGTGACAAATGTGGCTTTGAGATATACTAGGTATTCCATCTCTCTCAGGTTCTTTTGTTCAGTAAGCAGTGTTGAGTCTTGACGCCTATGTGTTGACTCTATAATTATTCAAGAAAAATGATCATTTGTCCCTCAAGCTTTGAGATATATTAGCCTCAGAGCCACATATTGTTGAGACAATCGAGGTGGAAAGTCCTTATTTTTAGCCTATAATCCTGCACTAATTTAGCTTGTACTTCATTGAATGTTGTTTTTCACTTCATGTTATAATTAATTAATGTACCATTGTATTCCTTGGGCAGGAGTTAGTATTTTTTACATGTCGAGGTGTATTTATATCATTATATGTGCCTTATCGAAGAAAATCTAGAATAACAAGTCACATGGTATTTTCCTTAATTTGACAGGAAGTGTGTGCTAGAGTATTTATGCCTCTCTTTGAATGCCCATCTCAAAGATGCAAGCTGAACAAAGCAAAGAGGAATCTAATTCTAATCCTCAACTGCGGGCATCAAAATTCTTGAAATTTGAGGTAATCGCTCTTCTCCACAATATGTGAACAAGGTGCTCTATCTTTATGGAGGGAAGGAAGTTTTCTTTACGCGATACGCATGTTCCAAATTGAACTGTATTGTAAAAACACAATGTTTTCTTGTAGGTAAAGCTCCAAGAATGAGCAGAGTATCTACCAAAGGGTCACACCCCACTCTGGCTGTTCAACTTAGAGGAGATCTGACTAGAAAAGTACATCAAATTGAACCTTTCCTTTACTTTAAGCAATGCCCTATCTGTTGCTTTAGGAGCAGGACCATGTAGTCCTTGTTTTCCATAGGATCCACGGGTAGATTTGAAAAGAAGCTACGATAAGATATCTGTATTTTGTTTAATAAGATCTTGATGCTGCTACCTATGTACTAAAAGCTTACTGAAGATATCCAGTAAAGTCTCCATAATGTTGTCATTAACAGGTTGCATCCGGAGTCTTAAAGATGTGGTCAATATGTCTATTTTGGATAAGTAGCTTAGGAGCACCATTTTTAAAAATATGATTTGATATGTGAAAATGGTATAAGTAGATCTATCATGAAAGATATTTCCACATAATTATATTTTTTAAATATTTTTATAAATATATAGATATTTTAAATCATGCTGACAAGACATTTATTCTTTCAGTTCTACTACTAAACCTCCTCTCTTTTTTGCAGGATCTGTATAGTCTAATCCTCAATCCTTTACAATGTAGTGAAAGGTAAATTAATTAGTTTATTGATCACCGATCGATTAGGGATTTTTTCTTATTTGGAAATGCTGCATTTGATCTTCATGTACTTGATCATGATGTATCTGTGTCTCTCCTTGATTCTGCAATCCTCTCCTTGATTCTACAATCCAAGGTTGTTGTAGCAATATAGTCTGGATGGCAAACTTCTTATGAGTTGTTATGTATCTATTTTGGTATTTATGCAGAACACACTCTTTGTGGGAAAATCGATAGCGACATCATATGTGAATAATCATCTGATAAATAGAAGCTATATGCATTAGTTTTATTGTTGCAGATTTCAATAAAGGAGATCATGGATATGTTTAGTTTAGCTGGATTTGTTTGGGATGTGTCCATTCCACAAAAGTCTTATGACGAGTATGTTTTGCATTGAATCTTTTAGTGGACAGTGGTTCTACCAAATTGCAAGATATGATAGCTCTGTTACATTCAAGATTTTACAGGACATAAAAAGGATTTGCTTTCGTATCTTTCACACATATAGAGGATGTATTAAATGTCCATTGGTATATATCATATCCAGGAAGAAAAAAATCCGCTATATGTCCTAATATTGTTTTTTCTCTCTCATACATGCTATAAAAAGTGTTACTAGGAAATTAAGTAGTTGCAAAGAGAATTGTAGCTATTGATTGGGCTGTTTCGAAAAAAGTATACACTATTGCTGCAAAATCCAATGCTAAGGATGATGTTCTATATAAACTCTGGATGAGTTATTTTCATTCTTGCCTTTGTTTATTATGTGGCCTACAAGATTTTTATTTACCTTAATGATTAATAATATGCTAAAGAGTTTATTTTATAAAACATGCACCTTTGGTATTTGACAAAAGCACGGTGCCATCTCTTCAATATTGTTCATTAGACAATAAACAAACAGTGGTGCATTGTTTATAATAAACAACTTGACCTCTTATTTTATAACTAAATATTTTCTTTAGGACACTATCATCTTCTAATATTGTCATTGCATTGTGTGTTTTGAACTACTATTTTGGAAGTTGTGATCTCATGATTTTGATGTACTTACAGAGTTAGCAAATGTATCCCTGTAAGGGCAGAGACGAGGACTACTCTGAAGATAATCTTGTTGGAGAATATGCTAGCTATGAACTTGACCAGGAGAATTCCAATCACCCTGCTGACGATGATATCTAAATTGAAGTGGATATTTCGAGGAAGGTTCTTGAAAATCTGATCAATGCATCAGAGAAGTCTGAACCATCTGGCAATGAGGGTTCTGATATTGATACAATTAGTACACGAGAAGATTGATCGTGCACGAAAAGATGGCAGTGTGGTGTTCCAGGATGGATCCTATGAAAATCTAAGCAAAATCAAATGATGCTTTGTATTTTGTGTATACGATTAGGTTATATTTATGATTTATCATTTGTTCTCATGGTTTTCTTGTTGTCAAATGGAGGACTTAACTGCTCGAAAAGTTGGCAGTGGGTGTCAAATATTATTCATCATTTTTTCATTATTTACTTGTTAAGTCATCTTCTAATGTTTCCATTAATTCTGGCCTTCCTCGTGCAGTATGTGTGTCCTGGTGATACACCATAGCTCCATTAGGTGGGGCTCCTAATGCTATTGGTTAGTTCTGCCCTCTTAGGCCACCGGGGTCTTTTGCTGGTCGAGGAAGAGGTGACGGGAGACGTGGTTTTGGTGGACTAGATTTCACACTTCCTCTGCACAAGTAAGCTAATTGGTTGACATGCTAATAATAATAGTTATGTCTAGAACTGTTTATGTTCTCTTACTGGAAATTATGTAGTTGTTGCGAATGACCATCCATTTTATTTTTTTCATGCTCTCTTAGCATAAATTATGCTGTGGGGCTTATATTTACCATATGGTTGCTATTTTATTTGCCATGTTTCATATAGCCTTCATGTAACTTATAAATTTGTTTCTGGTTGACTTTTTTCAGGAGGAGGCAAAGGAAGAGAGTGACGACGACATGGGTTTCAGCTTGTTTGATTGAGCAATTCAAGCCCAGTTGTTAGCCAATTTGCCGATGCTTCACAAGACTATCTTATGCCCTGTCGTTTAGATTTTCTCCAAGTACTCAAGTTTTGAGTTTTTGACAAATAAATTACAACTTTGGACTTTAGTGTGATACTTGAATGTTTTTTAAGACATTTGTTTTAATTTCAACACATTTATTGTTTTTTGATTTTTTTCGTTGCGATAGTCTTGTGAATGGCGAAGTGAGTATATGTATGAAGTATATATATAATTTAAGATGTTGTTTTAATTTAAGATGTTGTTTGTCTACTAATTGTATTCTTTTCTTACAAATAGGTCCTCAGTGCTTATATTCATTGTATAAGGTATGAGGACCATTTACTTCACAGAGAAGATGGAAAGATGGAAAGGTTTTTTTGGAGAACACGTATATTTCGAGCCTGCTTAAGCGTGATGGTAAACCTGACGTGGTCTTAAATTATAAGGATGATGATGATCTCGATAAAAGAGTGGAGACATATTTGCAAGCTGATATGGTAAACTAATATCTCAGTTCATCTATACTGAAATATAAAATCTATCATTGTATAATGTTAATGGAAAATGTCAATGTTTATTAGTGTTGGACCGGAAACGGCGACCAGAGGGGGGGTGAATGGGAGCTTTTAAAATTTCGGGCTAAAAACTTAGCCTACGGTTCGGTTCTGTCTTCTGCGGAACAGGCTTCGAACACTACCTTCGAAGGTCTGGTTCGGAGGTACTTCGACACCTTCGAACACAGGCTTCGGAGGAGCAAAAGTTCGAAGCCAAGAAGACTTCGCTCCACTTACAACCCTCGAAAGTCTACTCTGCTAAGTCAGTGCAGGCTCCGCACACAGGGTGCTTCGAGCAGGCTTCGCACTTCACCCTTCGCAAGAGTGGACAGTCCTCTGAGGACTTCGACCAAGTACTTAGCGACAGCAACTGGTGCTGGGCTTCGTACGCGAAGGTCTACACGCACACAAAACGGACCACGCTAAGGGCTTCGACACAAGAAGCACTACGGGAAAAGAACAGGGCTTCGCTAGTAAGCAGCGAGGTCTTGCCTCGAGTTACACAGAGCGACAGCACACTGTAAAGCACACTTCGCGATAAAAACACCCTTCGCCAAGACAGGCTCCGGTGAACTAATAACTAGCGAGGTATGCAATACGAGCTCAAGCAAAAGCACAAAGAAGCAGGGCTTCGCCGCTTGAACAAGGAACACTGAATAAAATGAACTCAGAATGAATACAGCGAGGTCTGTCTACAGGAGCTCAACAGTAAATGCTCAAAGTGTTAAATGTTACCTACCGAGCCCCCATATTTATAGCCCACGGCTTCATCCTAAGGAAGTGACTACTTTACCCCTAGGGTTTACAACAGATTTGTCTCTACAGAACTAAGGGGTACAAAAGGTAGTCCACCTTTATTTTGGAGGCTTCTCTGTCAGCTGCAGAGGGGACAGTGTCAGCCTTTTTCAGAACAGACAGTGTCAGCCTTTACAGAGTTGACTTCTGGAACCTCCCTTCGCACCCGAAGGTGCGGTAGCTTCGGCGAGAAGCCTGCAGCCTGATGGCCTTCGCTCCGCCGAAGAATTCCTTCGATACAGTGACGGTTTTGAGCCGAAGCCGTCAAAGCCCTTGGGCCTTCGCACCACCACCTCCGGAGTGGATCACCACGGCTTCGCAGCTACTCCGAGCTCGAACACCGTCCGTCCGTGTACCGAAGCCATGCATGGCCGAAGCACCTCAAGTCATCCTCACTCCGAAGCCTCACCTTCGGAGTACCACCCTTCGAAGTCCCTCCTTCGTCCAAGGCCTCCGCATGAAGCATTCCATGAGCACTCCGTCGCAGTGCCTCTTCCCGAGCACACTCCTCGACGAGCCTCACCCGGACCATGCCTTCGATGCGCCTCGACTTCTGAGACCTTCGTCGGGTAACCTTCGAGTGTCTCCTTCCGGAGCACACTTCGAACACCTTGCCTCCGCAGAGGACTTGTTCCACCAACTCCGAAGTCACTCCAATCGGAGTACCTTCGAAGTGCCTCACCTCCGAGGACTTTATCTCGGAGTACCTTCAGCCGGAGCCACGCTCCGCACTCTCTGCCTTCACCTGGCACGCCTCGACCCGAGGACCGACCCGGACCACCTTCGCAGCCACCGTGACGGAGCTCCCCGCTCCCCTGGCATCAAGCCTCCTGCTTGACCCAGGTTCACCCGGCTCGAACCCTGTCCGTCGCCTCCGAAGTCCCTGCGCACCACCGACAAGCAAACAAGTGTATCCAGTACTCCGGAGACCTCTCCGGGTTAGCAACCTCCGGCACACACTCCGGTGTACCGCCCAAAGTACCGAAGCCATCGGTACGAACCCGGTCATCGCGTACTGTCGGACCCCTCCGACAGGCACACTCCGCTGCGCAGCTGCAGCAAGCAAACACCGAACACACTCCGGTGACACACCTCCGAACACCCTTCGGAGGTACCACCTCCGAAGCCCCTTCGGAGGTACCCTTCGAACAGAGGGTAAATAATCCTGTCAATCACTCATCACATACACCGAAACCACCCTTGGTTTCTCAATCTCCCCCTTGATGAGTGCATTGACAACCAAATTGAAGTTCAAGAAAATGTAAAAATTTTCAGCACACAAGTGACCATAAAAACTCAAAAAGAGCCAAAGCATGTCACTTGATAAAAGAAATTTTTCTCCCCCTTTCTCAAAAGAGTAAAAGCCCTTTGGCAAATCTCCCCTTGATAAGAACTCCCCCTGAGTTAAGCAAATTTTTCTCCCCCTTTCCCCTTCAAAATTATGCCTTCTTGCGGCAGAGAACATAGCAAACCTCTCCCCCTTTGGCAATGCAAGCATCAAGGAGCAACCAAAATATGCAAAGCTTCGAAATGAATAGAATTGCAAGGACATATAATGCAAAAATATGCCAACATTAAAACTAATGATCATGTGCTCAGCTCAATTTAACAATATGTGAAACAAGATGATGGCATGTGATTTTGTCATTTTGAAGTAAAAGCATCACAACTTAATCACAGTAGTTAGACATGAGAAGGCAAGGACTGCGCAAAGCTAACAAGTTCTACCCTAGACAGACAAGTCTTGTTCAAAAGGAGCTGTGAAAGCAACCTTGATGAGCAATTAATTTTGTTGTTCTGTTTCTTAATGCCAGGGGTTATTTGTTTGTCCACCTTATACTTTCCAATCAGGCCAAGCCTAGGCAAGAAAGCCATCTGAAGCTTAAGGCGGTGATTTTGGCATACACTACACTATTCCAGTTCAGACCAAAGTGCAATGGTAAGCAGTCTAGAATAGAGTAGTGCGACAAAGAAACCCTCCTGGATCTTTTCATTTAAACCAGACAAATCATGGAATTTTTTTGATTTTGATTCAGATGAATGAAACATTTTGATGAATATCCATGAATAAAGAACACAATTTTTCAAGTTGCAAATTTTAGCATCCAAGGAACAGTGTCTTGCTGTCAAGTAGATAAAAGATAGCTAAAAGCAATCCTGCCTAAACAAACTAGATACACGATTGAGCAGTGAGCAAGTTTTGATTTTAGAAAATAAAACATCATGCACAATCAATGTTCCAGACATATTTCATAGAGCTGAGCTGACATGATTTCTTTGAATTAAAAGCAGGCATATAATAGCAAAAGATGTAAGTGCAATTCCACACATAATGAGCATATGCAAGACAATTAAAATCAGCTCCCCCTCACACAATGCCGTAGGGATGACAAATACCAAGTTCCCCACGCAAGTAAGCAAACCGAGAAGCATCGAGGGGTTTTGTAAAAATATCGGCAAGCTGGTGTTGGGTATCAACATATTGAAGTTCAATATCACCCTTCTCATTGTGATCTCTGAGAAAATGATACCGTACATCAATGTGTTTGGTTCTGGAGTGCTGAACCGGGTTGTTTGCAATACAAATAGCACTAGTGTTATCACAGAAAAGTGGAACACTCTTATAATCTAACCCGAAATCCCGCAAAGTGGAAACCATCCACAAAATCTGAGAGCAACAGCTAGCTGCAGCAACATATTCGGCCTCAGCCGTTGATTGTGCAACACTAGACTGTTTGCGGGAAGACCAGCAAACCAGAGACGTACCCAGAAAATGACAAGTACCAGAGGTACTCTTCCTATCAATTCTACACCCAGCAAAATCCGCATCTGAATAACCTCTAAGACATAAAGATGAAGACGATGAATACCATATGCCAAATTCAAGGGTGTGTTTGAGATACCTTAAGATGCGCTTTACCGCTTGGCGGTGCGAAGCTCGTGGCGAAGCCTGAAAACGAGCGCACAGACACACTGCGAAGTGTATGTCCGGCCTCGTGGCAGTCAAGTAGAGGAGGGAGCCGATCATGCTCCGAAATTCCTTCTGATCTACGGCTTCTCCATCTTCGTCAGGGTCCAATGCTACAGATGTAGCCATTGGAGTGGCGAGGGGCTTCGCATCGGACATGTCGAATTTCTTGAGCAGGTCCTTGGTGTACTTTGTCTGGTGGACAAAAGTACCTTGTTTGCTTTGCTTGATTTGCAAACCAAGGAAAAAGGTGAGTTCACCCATCATTGACATTTCAAACTCCCTGCTCATGGTATCTGCAAACTCGGCAACTAAAGCATGAGAAGAGCCACCAAAGATGATATCATCCACATAAATCTGCACTAGAAGGAAATCTTTGCCATGCTTGAGAGTAAAGAAAGTTTTATCAACAGAGCCCATCAAATACCCTCGCTCAAGCAGAAAAAGACTTAAGTCTATCATACCAAGCCCGAGGGGCCTGCTTGAGTCCATAAAGAGCCTTATGAAGTTTAAGGACTTTATGTGGGTACTTGGGGTTTTCAAAACCAGGGGGTTGTTTTACATAAACATCTTCACCTATGAAGCCATTAAGAAAAGCACTTTTGACATCCATTTGATAGAGTTTGAATCCCCGGGATGTCGCAAAGGCAAGCAAAATCCTAATGGCCTCAAGGCGTGCAACAGGTGCAAAAGTTTCAGTAAAATCAATCCCTTCTAGTTGAGAAAAGCCCTGAGCTACTAGTCTGGCCTTATTTCTAACAATTGTTCCATCCTCCCCTTGTTTATTTTTGAAAATCCATTTTGTTCCAATGAAATGAACATTTGGTGGAGGATCAACTAAAGTCCAGACTTGGTTTCTCTCAAAATTTTCAAGTTCCTCATGCATGGCATTGATCAACTAGAATCAGAAAGTGCATGACTAACATCTAAAGGCTCGAAAGAAGCAACAAAAGCAGCATTAGTGAAATGAGCATGAGAACGTGTTACCCTTTGATCAAGCTCACCAATGATCTGCTCGGGAGGGTGCATCCTTTGGACATGATGTGGAGCCTCGCGGCGGGATGCAGTCTCCCCCTCAACTTGTGCGTTGGAGTGGTCCAAGATGACCGATGTTGAGGTAGTCGCTTCGGGACCTTGTGCCGAAGTAGTTGAAGCGGGGTCAGCTTCGGGGGTTGATGTCGAGGGTAGTAGGGGTTCATCCTCGAGTTCTCCGGGATCTTCGTCTTCGAATAAGGTCTGTTCCATGTCGTGTTCATTTGCCTGTTCAAAAGCAGAACTAACAGAGGGGGTTGATTCATCAAAAGTCACATCACATGACTCGATGACAGTGTTAGTTTCCAAGTTATAAACACGATAAGAATGACCATGAGTAGTATAGCCCAAAAAGATCCCGTCAGAAGATCGCGACTCAAATTTATCCAAGTTACCACGTTTTAGGATAAAGCAGCGACAGCCAAAAACTCGAAGATGAGTAACCTTGGGCTGTCTCCCAAAACGCAGCTCATAAGATGTCAAGTTCAAAATTGAGCGCAAGAAAATTCGGTTTGAGATGTAACAAGCAGTGTTCATGGCCTCAGCCCAGAATTTTCTAGGAGTCCTATGCTCATCAAGCATCGTCCTAGCCATCTCAACCAAAGTGCGGTTCTTCCTCTCAACAACACCGTTCTGTTGAGGAACCCGCGGAGCAGAGAATTGATGTTCTATGCCATGCTCCATGCAAAAGTCAACAAAGAGACTATTTTTGAACTCGGTGCCATTATCGCTTCGAATGAATTTTAATGCACCAGGGAGTTCAGTGAAAAGTCTCAAAGCCAAGCTCCGAAAGTGTGAAAACACTTCGTCCTTGCTGGCAAGAAAGAAGACCCAAGAGTAGCGAGAGAAATCGTCGACAATAACTAAAACATACCACTTGCCGCCTAAAGAACTAACCCGAGAAGGACCTACAGTGTCCATATGGAGAAGTTCTCCGGGCTGTTCAGTCATCACTGTGGTGACTGGCGAATGCGAAGCGGCAATCATTTTTCCATGTCGACAAGGAGCACAGACTAAATTCTTCTCAAACTTGAGCTTGGGCAATCCTCGGATCAAACCTAGGGCGCTCAGACGAGCGAGCAATTCAAAGCTCATATGCCCTAGTCTCCTATGCCACTTCCAAAGCTCAGAAGTCGAATGTGCAACAAGACAATGAGAAGATCCAGACGATTCTGAAAAATCAGCTCCAAAAACTCTCCCAACCCTAAAGATCTTACACACCACAACGCCATCAAAAATGAGCACTTGCGAAGTATCGCGATGAAATCGCACTTCGAAGCCCTCATCAAGCAACTGAGATACAGACAGCAAATTGTATCCCAGGTTCTCAACCAAAGCAACATCTTTGAGAGTGAAGTTCGAATTAATTCTTACCACACCTTTACCTTTCACTCTACTCCTTCGATTGTTTCCGAAGGTGATATGTTCCCTTTGCTTGGTTGTGGTGAGGCTGGAGAACCAAGCTGCATCTCCGGTCATGTGGCGCGAACAACCGGAGTCCATGATCCACGTGCCCTCCAAGCCTCGACCTGTCGCCTACACATGATAGGAACGTCTCGATCGCTCAGTGCTGGGGTGAGTGAAATAATGACGAGGCATCCAGCACTGAGTGACACGAGTAGTAGGCACAGTAAAAGTAGACGGTCTACGCACATAAAAATCAGAATGATGCAAAGTGCGAGGTCTACCTACATGCAAAGAATGCAAAGCATGTCGAGGTCTCCTACTCTGACGAGGTACAAAGCTACTCGCCCGAGGTCTACCACCATATGGAACATGGTGAACACCTCGAGGAGCAAAACCTCTCCGAGAAGCACGAGGAGCCTCGAAAACAGGACGAGAGTAATACTCAGACTCATGCATACCTAAAGATGGGTAATGCATGTCCTGATAGCTCATCGCCTGTGCACGTCGCTCATCCTTGATGCGACGGAAACAGAAACCAATCAAATGACCCGCCCGCTGACAATAAGAACAGTGAAACACTCTCCTGGGGGCACTCTCATGGGTCACAGGAGCAACTCTCACAGGCTCCTTGGGTTTCTTCACAGTGGTTTTCTTGGGAGGATTTTTCTTGGTAGGAGGAGTTGGTTTCTTTGGTGGATGGGTAGGTTTTTTGGTTAATGGGGTGTCTAACAGAGCTCTCTCTTTCTCTAGGGTGGTGGGAGAGGTAAAAACAGTTTTGGTCTTACTGTCTGAAGCTATCCTCTCAAAACCCAAACCTAGAGCTACCCCGGCTCTGTCAGCACACATCTTGGTCTTGGCCAAGAGCAAATCCATCCTACCATTTCCCTCAGTGCATTTGTTTACCACGGAAAGAAGGTATTCATTTTCAGACATGAGGTTTTCAGCTCGCTCTCTAACAGTGCCTAGCTGGTCCTTAAGGGTAATGCAGGTGTCACAAACAGGTTGCACATCCTTAGAACTACCGGCCCTCTCCAATCTAGCCTCCAAATCATGAACATGCTTATCACGTAAATTAATGCTATCGCGTAATAAAGAGCAGTTCATGCAATCAATAACATCATGAGGTCTAGAATCCACCTCCAAAAGCTGCTTCTGTGCAGTCTCAAGCTCAGAAAGAGTTTGAGCATGAACAGAACGCAACTGAGCAAGCTCACTCATGACAACAGAACATGATTCACATTCAGCATCATCAAACTTAGACTTAAGCATGACATATTCAGTAGAAACATTTTCTAGCCTAAGTCTAAGGTCTTTTCTTTCTCGAGCGGCTTGCACAAGCAATCTATCCTGACCTAGCACAACTTCATTCAGCTCATCTAATTTAATTAGAAGCTGGTCAGATGATAGGTTTACCTCAGATGAGTCAAGCTCATCGCCGCTGTGATCGCTGTCGGCCATGAAGCAAAGGCCGGTGAAGTCACGTCCCTTCTTGTCCTTCTTGTCCTCCTTCCTTGGGGACTCCTCCTCCTCAGAGCTCGACTCCTCAGTTGAGGAAGTGTCGATGTCGCTGAGAGCAGCAACAAAAGCTCTGGAAGCGGCCTTGGCTACTTTCTTAGCCATCTTGCCGCGCTTGCCCTTCACAAAGGGCTTCCTCTCCTTTTTGTGGTATTTGGGGCGGTCACTCTCATCTCTCTTCTTGACCTTGGGGCAATTGGCCTTAATGTGAGAGGTGTCGCCACATTCATAGCAACCACTAAAACCACTTCTCCTCTGATCCCGTCTCTCATGATGAAAGCGGGTGAACCTCCGGGCAATGAGAGCAAGCTCGTCATCAGCTAGAGTACCCACCTGCTCCTTTGTGACGGAGACCAGGGAGGACAAAGCAAAACCATCTGCAAGAACACAAGTGCCTGATGTGCTTGGTTCTGCAGTGGTGCCACGGCTAGTGCTAGAAACCAATGCCAATGGCTGTGGCAAAGAGCTTCTGTGCACAGCAAGAGATGCCTTGGCAATCTCTGTGGACTTCAGCTTGCTAAAGAGTTCGTCACAGGTCAATGTGTCATAGCCTGTGGACTCCTCAATGCTGGATATCTTCACCTCCCATATGCTACGGTCAAGAGCATAGAGAAGTTTGATAGCCCTATCGTGATCACTGTAAGCAAGCGTCCCGTTGGATCGCAAGTTACTCACTATTGCGTCAAAGCGAGAAAACATGGCATCTACAGATTCACCAGGTGCCTGCACAAACAGCTGATACTGTTGATTGTAGGTGCTTTGGCGCCTGGCCTTAATCTGAGCAGAGCCCTCATGAAAGACAGTGAGCGTTGTCCAAATTTCCCTAGCAGTCCTAAGGTGCTGCACCCTATCAAACTCACTCCGACTCAAACCAATGAACAGTATGTTCCTTGCCTTCGAGTTGGCAATGTACTGATCTTTTTCGGTTTGAGTGGTGCGGGTATCAGGGATGGAGTATTGTGAGTCCACAATCTCCCAAATTGCATTTCCTTGGCTTAACAAGTAAGCCTCCATGCGCACCTTCCAGTATGCAAAATCTGTCCCATCGAACAGAGGAATTTTACTGCCTCTATCCATGTCGCCAACAGATCACAAAACCGGTTAAGGTCAACTGGTGATCTTAACCCGCTCTGATACCAATTGTTGGACCGGAAACGGCGACCAGAGGGGGGGTGAATGGGAGCTTTTAAAATTTCGGGCTAAAAACTTAGCCTACGGTTCGGTTCTGTCTTCTGCGGAACAGGCTTCGAACACTACCTTCGAAGGTCTGGTTCGGAGGTACTTCGACACCTTCGAACACAGGCTTCGGAGGAGCAAAAGTTCGAAGCCAAGAAGACTTCGCTCCACTTACAACCCTCGAAAGTCTACTCTGCTAAGTCAGTGCAGGCTCCGCACACAGGGTGCTTCGAGCAGGCTTCGCACTTCACCCTTCGCAAGAGTGGACAGTCCTCTGAGGACTTCGACCAAGTACTTAGCGACAGCAACTGGTGCTGGGCTTCGTACGCGAAGGTCTACACGCACACAAAACGGACCACGCTAAGGGCTTCGACACAAGAAGCACTACGGGAAAAGAACAGGGCTTCGCTAGTAAGCAGCGAGGTCTTGCCTCGAGTTACACAGAGCGACAGCACACTGTAAAGCACACTTCGCGATAAAAACACCCTTCGCCAAGACAGGCTCCGGTGAACTAATAACTAGCGAGGTATGCAATACGAGCTCAAGCAAAAGCACAAAGAAGCAGGGCTTCGCCGCTTGAACAAGGAACACTGAATAAAATGAACTCAGAATGAATACAACGAGGTCTGTCTACAGGAGCTCAACAGTAAATGCTCAAAGTGTTAAATGTTACCTACCGAGCCCCCATATTTATAGCCCACGGCTTCATCCTAAGGAAGTGACTACTTTACCCCTAGGGTTTACAACAGATTTGTCTCTACAGAACTAAGGGGTACAAAAGGTAGTCCACCTTTATTTTGGAGGCTTCTCTGTCAGCTGCAGAGGGGACAGTGTCAGCCTTTTTCAGAACAGACAGTGTCAGCCTTTACAGAGTTGACTTCTGGAACCTCCCTTCGCACCCGAAGGTGCGGTAGCTTCGGCGAGAAGCCTGCAGCCTGATGGCCTTCGCTCCGCCGAAGAATTCCTTCGATACAGTGACGGTTTTGAGCCGAAGCCGTCAAAGCCCTTGGGCCTTCGCACCACCACCTCCGGAGTGGATCACCACGGCTTCGCAGCTACTCCGAGCTCGAACACCGTCCGTCCGTGTACCGAAGCCATGCATGGCCGAAGCACCTCAAGTCATCCTCACTCCGAAGCCTCACCTTCGGAGTACCACCCTTCGAAGTCCCTCCTTTGTCCAAGGCCTCCGCATGAAGCATTCCATGAGCACTCCGTCGCAGTGCCTCTTCCCGAGCACACTCCTCGACGAGCCTCACCCGGACCATGCCTTCGATGCGCCTCGACTTCTGAGACCTTCGTCGGGTAACCTTCGAGTGTCTCCTTCCGGAGCACACTTCGAACACCTTGCCTCCGCAGAGGACTTGTTCCACCAACTCCGAAGTCACTCCAATCGGAGTACCTTCGAAGTGCCTCACCTCCGAGGACTTTATCTCGGAGTACCTTCAGCCGGAGCCACGCTCCGCACTCTCTGCCTTCACCTGGCACGCCTCGACCCGAGGACCGACCCGGACCACCTTCGCAGCCACCGTGACGGAGCTCCCCGCTCCCCTGGCATCAAGCCTCCTGCTTGACCCAGGTTCACCCGGCTCGAACCCTGTCCGTCGCCTCCGAAGTCCCTGCGCACCACCGACAAGCAAACAAGTGTATCCAGTACTCCGGAGACCTCTCCGGGTTAGCAACCTCCGGCACACACTCCGGTGTACCGCCCAAAGTACCGAAGCCATCGGTACGAACCCGGTCATCGCGTACTGTCGGACCCCTCCGACAGGCACACTCCGCTGCGCAGCTGCAGCAAGCAAACACCGAACACACTCCGGTGACACACCTCCGAACACCCTTCGGAGGTACCACCTCCGAAGCCCCTTCGGAGGTACCCTTCGAACAGAGGGTAAATAATCCTGTCAATCACTCATCACATACACCGAAACCACCCTTGGTTTCTCAATTAGAAAATGGCAGTGATTAATGCAAATAAAAGTGAGGTACGTATTCTTGATTCAATGGGACTAGAAATAAGAGACCATAGAGACCTCGAAACTACAGTAAGTAATTATTATTTATTATAGATTTTTTATTACGATGGTTTTTTGTTATTATATTATTGTTAATAATTAATATTGTAATGCTATACATTTATCAAAATAGTTGAAAGGGCTAGAGAGACAGATCAAGCTTGTAGCAGAACATAAAATTTTTAATCAAGATAAGTGGCCAAACCACGATGTTGCATCATAGCCGGTTGTAGAAAAGATCATGGAGCAAATACAAACAGATGGGTACAGTTTACGTGGCTTATAACTTAAAAAATTGTTTGAGTTTATTTCTACAATTTATTGTAAGTCATATAATTATTTTATATGTAATAATATAATATCACAATTATTGTGTTCATATTCGTAATAACAATATTTTTTGATCAAAAACAGACCATATCTGATTTTCCTCAAGACCCTCTCCGTAAACCCAAACTAGATGTTACTCGGTTGGCAAAATTGTTTGAATGTTGGCTTGATATGGAGTACAATATTTTAGATTGCAGCGATGTAAGTTATTATCCTTTGTTACATTCGTTATAATCTTCATATTGTAGTTGTATTTATTGCCCTTATATGAAAGGCAGAAAGTATAAAATAGTGTGTATAAATTGTACGTCCTCTTGTTTCTCCTTTTATTTTCTACAAAATTATATTTATAATGTGTACTCCCATGTTTAATTTCTTAATTCAATGTTATTTCGTGGTTATTAATTTATAGTAGCGTACAAAATTTTTTATTGTTGAGTTTGTCATTTTGTAACTATATATCAATGATTGTTTTTTTGCAGATTCTAATACCTTACTCTTTCATGGAACGTCACAACTATTCATCTTTAAAATGAAGGCTAGAAAGGTCATTATAATGGATCCATTGCCTGTACCTACGGGGATTAAGTTTTTTCATCCAACCGTGCATTATACCTACACACTGCTGAATATTGCTAATAATATGAAACTTGCCATGAATTTAGCCAATCCTGAATGGAACGACGATGTATATAAATGGCATCGTGTATTACCAACATGGGTCCCGAAAACATTTGACTGGTAATTACCTCTAAATTATAAATATCTAATTAATTTAATTATTACTTACGTTCAATAACATGTAACATTAATATGTCTTTTGCAGTAATTTAACAGGATATCTGGTTATCAATTATATGCGCTCATGAAATGGTATAAGATTACCATTAATTAGCACAGTGAGTGCCCACATCTTTATATTTGCCTTATGATATTCTATATTACTGTTTTTCTAATAATTATATGTCAAATGCATTTACATGATAAAAATATCTTGAGAACAAAGTTTCTTGTAGAAATACTGAAGTACGCTGAGAATGAATGCAAAGAGAACATTCCTGAAGTAATTCAAGAAATTCTAAAGCGTGTTTAAATATTTCAATTTGTATAGCACTTGAGTGCTTTTTCTTTTTTTCAAATTACAGAAAATTGTAATGGCATGTTTACAAAAATTCCATGATATTATTCCTATATGGTTCTGTACTAAGAAAAATTGATCTTCAGTTTGCATTCCTTTCTAACGTCAGCCCCTAATTTAATTGTCAAACAAATATTTGTGGTTTCAATTCTTCCGTTGCGTAGCACGGGCACACTACTAGTAAATGTTAATGTGTTAAAACTCTTGCAGTAATCTGATTCGGGATCCAGATTCAAACGGATATGGATATGGTATTTGATTTAGAACAAATTGAAATTTGTTAAGTGAAGTGTTCTAGGAATGGATAGGAAAAGGATGATTTTTTTTCAAATTTTAACTTGTAGAGAAGGTGTTTTACCTATTAAATATCTAGGTCTTCCAATAAACAAAACTAAAATTTTAGGTAGAAATTGGAAGAACCGTGAGAATGTGAGAATAAAATTAAAAGTAAATTAAGTTGTTAGAAAGGCAAACTATTGGATATTGGTGGTATACTCACTTTCTTAATGCTTGTCTAGGCAGTGTACCTCTGTCCTTTTATTTGGGTATCAGAAAATACCATCTTGTCAAATGGCATGTGATTTGTATACCTAAAGACTGTGGTGGTTTGGGTGTTTTAGATTTACAAATTATGAATGTGGCTTTGTTGGCCAAGTGGTTGTCGAGATTAGAGAATGAAGATAGAATCTGACAGCTGCTCTGCAGTAAATATTTGCATAACAAAACCTTAGCACAGAGTGCTCATAAGTTTGGTATTTCTCAGTTCTAGAGTGCTTTGGTTAAAGTTAAGTCAATTTATATGTAGTACTGATGGGGACTGTTTTGATGGAATAAATATATTATCTTCCATGTAGACATCCTCAGCTTTCCAAAAAGTCTAAGATCATCTAAATCGGAGCTTCCATGTGAAAGATATGCATGTGTGAATCTTGTGCTCTCCTTGAAGTCCAAGTCTGAGTAACACGCATTGTTTTGATTATTGCAATCTCCTCGGATCTAATCTGGAAGTGTATCTGTATCCGTTGGAAAGAGGACGTCTCAAGCTTTCCAAAAAGTCCAAGATTATCCAAATCGGAGCTGCCATGTAAAAGTTGTGCACGTTTGAATTTGTTGCTGTCCATGTAGTCCGAATCCGAGTCGAAAACGTGTAGAAGTTAATCTCCACTTTCTCTTGGCACATAAATAACGTCTCAAAATTGTATATTATGTTTTTATGGCCTTGACTTGGTCCCCAATCAACTTCCATGATGTTCCATGCCCTTTGTGCGCTCTCAACGTGTCATTTGATCCATGTGAGAATTTCTGTAATTGAAATTAAAAGTATCTCATGGTGTAGCATCCATGGTTCAAATAAATAAAATTTAAATCTAACGTAGAAAGCATGCACCTTAATTTGTTTGCTCACAATCAGGGTCATATCCGAGCTAGTGATGTCCTCATCAAGTACTGTATTAAGAAAATAGGTAATGGTAAAAGAACTTTGTTCTGGAAAGAGAAGTAGCTGGGAAATAAAACTTTAGCTGAACAATTCCCAAGGTTATATCAGATATCTTTCTCCCAGAATGTGTCTGTATACAATGCTTTAGGGAATTAGTTCAACAGTTTGAAGTTTATAAGGGTTTTAATCGGAGATAATCTGATGAATTGGGGAAATAAGGTGAAACTTTATGTGCAAGGATGTTGTCCTGACTGATAAAAATGATACAATTTTTTGGACACTTTCAAAAAAGGCTCTTCAGCGTTAAGTCACTTTATAAAGCTTTGAAAACTCAGATTACGTGTAAACCTTATATCGATGTCTAGTTGTTAAAGGTTTCCCTGAAGATTAAAATTTTCTTATGGCTCTCGAGGAAGAACAAAATCCTGACTAAATGTAATTTGCTGAAACGGGCTGGAAAGGTGGGACAAACAAGTGCCTATTCCGTGGGTTACCATAAACGACACAACATCCGTTCTTTGATTGTAGTATGGCTAAATTTGTTTGGATTTTGGTGAATATGTTTTGATATAGGCCCCTTTGTGGATATGAAACACATGTGGGAGTTTTGGTTTAAAAAATTGAAATATGAGGATAAAAAACGGTGGGAGTGGGTTTAACGGTTATCATTTGAGTGATTTGGAAGCTAAGGAATGATGCTTGTTTCAGGGATAAGAAAATTAATAACCCAATGGAGTATGTTAGCTTTATTTGTTTCTAGATTTTATCTTGGTCTGTGCTTCAGAAAACGTCAGAAGAAAGAGGAAAGCTGGAGCTGGGAGCACGCCTTCTCGAGCGGGTTATAAATGACATCTTCAACATGAAGTATGGATGGACTTTTGCGAGGAATCAGTTGTGTGGGTGAAAACAAAAATAGCGCTTAAAGAAAAATGGATGGAGTTATGTGTTTGTTGGGTCTAATATGGGTTAAGTTCGCTTTGGTTGCTCTATCAAAACTGTTGGTTCAACGTTTTTGTTGTTGGTAAACTCTGGCTCTAACCTGGTTTAGGGCGTGACTGTAATAATTCTTAGGTTGCGGTCTGTTCGTGCAAACTTTCAGTGTCTGTCTGCGACTGTGAGATATTACGATTTGGTCTGGTTTTTGTATAAACTTGGTTGCATTTTTTTAATGGAAATGGGAGAGTGTATCCCCTTTCTGATTCAAAAAAACAAATATTGTATTGCTCTACGTGAAACGGAATGTGAGCACATGACACCGGAACTTATTAAAATTTTAATTGAACACGCTGGAATGAAAGCAATATTAGGATAGTAACCTACTAGGAATATATGTAATATAAGCAGCTGCCACGCATGCTCTTTGGCCAATTCAGCTTGTCTTTTATCACCATAACTGATAGTGTCTATTTTCTGAGGCCAGTCGATCAATAATCATGCACATTAATGTTACATGACTTCTTGCTGCAAAAGTGAAAACAATTCATAAACATCGTATGAATATATACCATCGTAGAATCAACTGTGAGCAATAGAACATGTTTGGTTAGAAGCTGAAAAAATGTCAGTTAAACTAGCAACAATACCTCTAACTGAAAACATGAAACTAGTCAATTTATGCATCCTGCTAATACCATAATTCATAACACACTAATTGTAGGATATGGAGAGGCTACGGTAGCTGGTAATTTTAAATTTTAACCCATTAGCCTAAAAATAATCATGTGCACGAGAGATCATGAATTATTATATTCTAATGCGAAACACGCTAAATGTAGCGGAAGAACTTGTTGAGGAAGCACGTTCTCACTCAACATCGCCTCCCTCCGCCCATTCGCTGGCAATCCAATCGACGTAGTATGGTGATATCCTCATGAAGAAGACGATGAGCACCACTGTTTGAGCAGTGCTACCATGGAGTCTAGGCATACAAGGATAAAATTGATCTCACGTCGGCGTGCTACCACCGATCGTGAGATCCGGGGAGAGAATCCCACTACCACAGAAATATACATTAGTGACGGGTCATAACATACATTAGTGACGAGTCATAACATACATTAGTGATGGGCATGTCCTCTGACACTCTTATCGCGTCCGTAATGTGACATCAATGGTGATGGGTAAACACCCGTGACTAAAGGGTCAACCTCACTTCTATGGGCTCACCTGTTATGACTTTGTTCTTCAGTGTCACCCATCACTAATGTGTTCTTTAGTGACATATGTTTATTAACATATGCAACATCAAAAAGCACATCACGGACAATTCAACATACAAGATTCATTAACCAATTTGTATTACATATATTAACTTCTAACTCGTTATCTAAAAGAAAATGGCTAAACCAAAGATCAATACATAAGATGGTTTCATAGCTTCTAACTTCTTTCGAGTTGATAACCTTATCTAAACACCCAACACACCTCTCAATGGTCAAGCGGAAACAAATGAATTAAACTCAGAAAATTAATGTGCATTAATGCACAAATTGATGCAAACTAATCAACAGCCAGAAAACAAAAACAAAATAAGATATGATTAGATCATGCACTCCCTTGAACAGAGACAAAATTTGGTAGCAATACTTTTAGCCTCTTGCGTAGGAACATTCGTACCATATTGCTCAGGGTTGCATGCAGTAGGAAATCAATATGCATACCATAAACTGATGATCGAAAATTGCATCACCGAATCTGAACAAATTTCCGGCAGCACGGTGAAGAGGTAACAAAACTCAAAACTATCTAGAAGAAAACCATTTGATCGGCACTCTTGCAGGAGAAATTTGTGAATCAGTAGAGAGAAAATTCATGGATTTCAGACATCTCATGCGTGAGCACTAAAAATTGCTAGCATTTTAGAAATAAAATCTTCAGCAGTGGTGCACCAGAAGCTAGTTCGTAGACACTGTGCTTAGTGTGCGAGGTATGCATTAGCTACCAGAAATATCATGACAAGGAAATTGCCGGTGACGTAGCGCTATGCACAAGTGTAGAGATACTGCATTTAACCTCACGCACAAAAGCGACGAAAAAAATTAGGAACCGATCAGTGGATTGATTCCTTGCACGTGAAGGAAAATCGTCGGCAACACTAGAACAAATCAGAGCCGGCAATAGCAGTGTAGAAAATAAAACTAGAGCGAATGATTGGTAGGAAAAATAAAACTGAAAATAGTGAAAATCTCAAAAGACGGACATAGTGTATGCACCGGCCAAGCAGAAGAAGAACAATTTGCAACTATATCTGGAAAACAGAAGTCAAAAACGTTGCGTCGAACAGAAGTATACCAGAAAATTTCCAAGCACGGTAAATAGAAAGAAAATCATCCGCACGGTGTTATCTCAACAAAACCAGCAAAAGGACACACCTGGTGGCCTTCGGTGGCACTCTGGCCTGGCGCAGTGCACGGTGATGAACAGAAGCACGACAATGGAGAAAGGTGAGAAGAAAAGAATCAAAAGACCCAAAAGTAAAAATGGATTTCAGAATTAGATTGCTCTCCCCTAAAATTCCTTCTCAAAAGTTCACCTAAACCCCAAGGCATGGGGTCCCTTTTATAGGCATCCCTATAAAAGTATTTCCCAAAATATCCCTAGGGTTTAATTACAAGGAAATATCTAAAGTACCCTTGTGTATTTTTCAGAATTAAAAATTTAGAAAAATACACAAAGTTTACATCTATTTTATTACACTATTTAACATATTCTTTTAGTATTTTTTTCAAAATAAAAAATTCAGAAAAATACTAAAAGATTACATTTAATCTAAACTACTAAACTGAAAAATAAACTCCTATTTCTTGAAATTTTAAAAACACTTTTTGATATGACGATTTTAGCCGAAACCGACAAATACCTCCAGATCTTCGACATGTGTCACCAATCTGTGAACTCGACCGCCGGCAAGTTTCTCCCGCTCTCGATCCCTCGAGCTGCCTAGTCACTTGCACTAGCCTCCCTTTTACTGACTTAGTCAACATGCTGCCTCGATCATCAATCCATCCATGTCTTTGCTCATCTCCATGTGTACGCCTGAGATCATCCCCAACTTCACCCGGCCTCCTTGACCATCTAGCATCAAGCTCCCTGCTTAACCTTGATCACCCGTTGTTGACAGTTCACTAGCATCTCAATCCTGCATACATGAGACAATCAAAACACGCACCTCCATGCAACCCGTACCATCACACACACACTGATCCCATCGGTGCAACCAATCAGACAATAACTCTTAGCCAAACAGATCAGCAACCTTGTCAATCACTTATCACTAAGATAAAATCATAGTGCAAACCTCACTTGGTTTCTCAATCTCCCCTTTGATGAGTTCATTGACAACTCCAAAACAAAATAAGAGGAAATTGTCAAGTTCAGCGCACAAGTGACCATAAAAACTCAGAAAAGAGCAAAACATGTCACTTGATAAAAGATCTCCCCTATGGCAGAAACAAGACATGAATTCTCCCCCTTTGGCAATGCAAGCATCAATGTGATAAAAATGATGCAAAGAGAGGTGTGAGGGTGAAGTGTAAATGCCAGCTTCTGAAACATGAGTAACAACAATTACAGTACAAAATAAGCATTTGCCTTGAATATTCTCTAAAAGTATTGTATGACAAACTCAGGTGAATACTATTCAAACAACAACATGAGCAAGCATTTTCAGGTTTTAGCAATTAAAAGCATCACCAGACTAGCATACTATACATTGCAAGGCATGAGATGCAAAAACTAACAAATACTAACCATAGAAGCATATCCAAACACAAGGAGCTTCAGCAAACTTGTTATGCAATTAATTCAAGCTTTATGATTTCTTTTTCTTTTAGTGCTAGGGGTTATTTGCATGTCAACTTTATGCTAACCGACCAAGCTAAGCCTAGGTTGAAACCATTATAAGCTTAAAGCATTGGTCTCGACATACACTTCAATGTCCCAGTTCATACCAACGTGCTATGATAAGCAGTCTAGAACAAAGTAGTGCGACAATGCAAACCCACCTGGATCTTTTCAATTTCAGCACAAAAGGCATGAATATCAATCTTATGATTTTTTTATTTTTCAGTACAATATTTCCATGTAAAGCTTTTGAGATGTTCAAGTTGCATGTTTGCATCCAAGTATAAAGGACTTAGCTATTAGGCATGCAGAAGATAGCAAGTGCACTCAACCTATACATGCTAGTTACTAGACTAAGCAGTGATCATGTTTAAATTTTCACAAAAAGCCACGCTTATAACAAATATTAGATGTATTCAACAAGAGCATAATCAATAGGATCATGGACAATAATTCAAAGACATAATGAAGCATGTACTTGTAAAAGCAGTTAATCATATGATAGAAGCTTATGCAATAATACACAACTCCTGCTCACAAAATGCCAGAAAATCTCGAGTGCTTAGTGCTGGGGTGAGTGAAAAACTGTCTAGGAATCCAGCACTGAAAAACTCGAGATTTAGGCAAAGTAGTAGACTGTCTATGCACAAGATATGAATCATGATAAAAAATGTACGGTCTACCTACAAAGTGAGGACCAGAAAAACTATGAGATCTCGCAACCTGTCAAGAATCAAAACCTCTTACACCCGGTCTAGCACCATATGAATCATGGTGAAAACCAGGCTAGGCAAATCCTCTCATGTGAGCACGAAGAGACTCAAGAAAGCGATAACGAGAATGAGATACATGTTCATGTATACCAACTAGTGGCTGATACATGTCCCGTGTCCTCATCTCCTGTCGCGCCTCGATTTAATAAATCAGGACTTTTATTGAAATTCCGGAGAAAATCAATAAACCAAGACGTTCATCAAACGACCACGTACAATACGGGCAATCATTCACGGTTCGTAGACCGCATTAATACAAAAGTGAATGAAAGTGAAGAGAAACTAATAAAATCAAGGGTCCTAGATGAACGCCTCCTTCCAGTCTCGCCTTGACTGGGTCGCTACTCCAGACCTGCATCCTCCTCGTAGTAGACGGGCTCTGATGGTGTAAGTCAACGGGGTGAGTACAGATGTACTCAACAAGCCACCGAATGCAAGTATAATGCAAGGTAATAACAAGGGAGATAGTGGCTAGTTTTGCGGAAGCGAGTAATTTGTAAAGCAATTTAATGTGAACAATTTATTAGTACTGAAACGTAAACATGTGTATGCATCATCATCTTCTAACTCGAGGGGTACAGTCAGCCCCACCTCGCTCAATAGTCCTTACATGCCATGAATAACTCAACCATTCAAACAATTGTAAGCTAACTGCGAGTAGTCACACAACCCGCCCTTGACCGTGGGTTCGGCTTTTCGAAAAGATTAAATTACTCTGATCAGAGATGTACCGCTGTACCCACAAGGCACGCACTCATCACCTACACCAAAGTGTAACGAGATGACCCATTTCACGGGAACTCGTGCCAAAACCTTCCATATAGTCCTCCCCGACTCAACAGCACCCTCTTATAGGTTTCATATGGTGTCCCGACGCGTCGGAGCCCCACCATACCCCCCCTCGAGCCTCGTCGGTACAAGTCGCCCGTAGGCTTGCCCCTTGCCCCCTCCACTATGGTGCATCAAGTCGGAGCATTCCATACTTCCGGTTAGGACTTACCCATTAGACTTGTGGTTGGTACGGAAGTGCTTTGCAACAGATCTCGCAGATCGGTCCTTATAGTGCCCTGGGTGCGACAAACCAATGCCCGAGCTTGCACCCGGAACCCACCATACTTATATCTTAGCCAACTCCAACAGAGTCCAGAGACGAGAATAACAGGGAAATTCATATACAGAATCTAGCTATCTACGACTCATTCTTTTTATCCTATAGCAGTTGTGCCGGTACATTGGGCACTAGCTAATAATTTTATAGTAGAGTGACAAGGAGTTAAGGCTCAATAAGCATGGCTTGGGTTTGCACACAAGGACGGGGATCTAATAAATATAAGTGTAAGGCTTGACATTGGACTAATGCAATATTAACCTATGAGTTATAGCGATAATTTATTAAAACATGGGCTCAATGATGATCAACTATTTCCACAGGGGTGGTCGATGACTTGCCTTGATCAGCAAATGGGGATAGAGGAACCTCGGGGTAGAACTCCGGCTCCTCGACGAACTCGTAGTCTTCTCGATACGGAAAAAAAAATAAACAACATATTTCAATACATTATCACAAAACATAAGCAAACAAGTTTTGTAGTTTAGATATGTGAATTGAGCTTTATTGTGCTGAGGTTATATTTAATATCATTAAAAGTTACATTTTAAGTGTTTTTACTAATTTATTTCCTGAATTATTAATTTATCCCTAAGGGGTTTTTATTCATTTAATTACTGAGATCATTTTGTGCCAAAGTAACATACTGTTTTATTGCATTAATGTGTAGAGAATAAATTGCTGAATTTAACAAAATTTGAATGATGAAATTTGGAGTTAAAATGAGTAAGTTATGAATTTTCAAAGTTTAAATCAATTTCTGGAATTTTATTTAAACTGGAAAATGGGTTTGAGTCCACGGTGAGCCAGGCTCACGGTGGACAGGGCTACTGTGCGCGTGGACCGACGGCTGCGAGGCGCGAGGCGGCCAGGCGCGAGGCGGGTTCCTTTAAGTGAAAACGGACGACTGCGATTAGATCCTGCGAATCGGTACAACGCGGACGCACCAGATCGCTCCAGCGCCTTAAGTCATGATCGACGGTTGTGAACGCACGGTACCGCTTTGACCAGATCTGAGGGCCCTGATTAAATCCAAAAGGGATTTAATCGTAGCCCTCCGATCGTGATCGGACGGCCAGGGCGCGATCCGGCACGGCACGACGTAAGGGGCGCGTACCCCCCTTCGTCTCCGGCGACGGTGGCCTCGGGTGCGATGGCAACGGCGGCGGCGAGGTCCTAGAAGCCTAGGTCTCGACGGAAATGGAACGAGGAGGCGATGGCGGTTCCAGCCGTACCTGCGGCGGCGAAGATGGGCGACGGACGGCGACCGGCGTCGAGGGTAGACGGCGATGCCTCCACGAGAGCTTGACGGCGACGACGATCCGGCGGTGTTCACGGCCAACGGGGGGGTGGCCGAGGACGGGCGGGCGACGATGGACCTGACGGTGGCGGTGGCTGGGATCGACGGCGAGGGCTCGCCGGAGGCGAAGCAGAACCGAAGGCCAAAAAGAAGGCGGCGGCGCTCGGTTTTCGCTCTAGGATGGCTGCGTTGGCGTGGGCTGAGTGCGGAGGCCGGAGGGGGTTTATAAAGGGGGTCGCCGGCGTCTAGATGGCAAGGAAATCGGAGGAAACCGAGAGGGTTTCTAAACTCTCCGGTGAGGTTTCCAAATCCTCGGATATACTTCCATAATCACGAAACCGCGTGGGCTATGGATGGAATGGGGTCGGTGATGCTCGGGGAAGGTGATCCGGGGGCGATCGGGTGGGATCGGGCGGCCGACGGCAAGAAATCCGAAGGGGATCACCGGGGAAAAGGAAAGGGGATCCCCTGCCCAGGAAGAAGACGAACCTGACAGGTGGGTTCCACCTGTCAGTGGGCGGGCGGGAAGGAGAGCGCTGACAGGCGGGACCGAGCGGTCAGAGGGCGAAGGCGGGCGCAAGTGGCTGCCATGTGGGGCCGGGGCGAGCGCGGGCGGGAGAGAGAGGCGGGAAGCGGCGTCGACAAGCGGGCCCCACTGGTCAGTGAGTTACGGCTGGGCTGGGCTGGGCTGAGGGTCAATTCGGGGTTGCGGCCCATTAAGGTTTTAAAATCTTTTCTGATTTAAAATAATTCCAGTAATTCATATATTTGTTTTAGGGTTGAATCACTGTTGCTAAAAATTTGTAAAAATTCCTAGAATTATATTTTGGCCTCTAGTTTATCTCATAAAATTTTCAAGTCCAAATTTTGTATATTTCTCCCTGTTTGGCTTTAATAAGGCTCTTAAAGGTTTTTTCTTTAATTATAAATTCTAGAAATGTATTTAATAATATTTTTCCTTTATTTTAATTCTTTTTAAATTCTGGGGTGTTACATCTCCCAAGCGCGTCGCTCATCTTTCATGCGAGGAAAGCAAAAATCAACCAAATTCCCAACCCGCTAACAATAGGAGCAATGAAAAACTCTCTTAGAGGTAGGAGCATAGGTCTCAGGAGCAATCCTCACATGCTCTCTTGACTTTGGCTGAGGGGCTTTCTTTGGTGGAGGTAGTGTTTTCTTTGTAGGTTGAGTAGATTTCTTAGCTTTTTGAGTGGTATCTAACTGAGCTCTCTCTTTCTCAAGGGTAGTGGGCAGAGTGAACACAGTTTTGTTCGGAGTATTTGAAGTGGTTCTATCATAACCAAGCCCAAGAGCTAACCCTGCCCTATTAGCACACATTTTTGTTCTATCCAAAAGAAAATCCATTCTACCCTTCCCTTTAGTACATTTATCCACCACGGAGAGAAGGTAATCATTTTCACTCTTGAGTTTTTCAGCTGCTCTCTAGCAAAGTTGAGTTGGTCCTTAAGGGTGATGCAGGTGGGATAAGCTGGTTGCACATCCTCAGAACACTCAGCACTCTCCAATCTAGACTCTAATTCATGAACACGCTTGTCCCTCAAATTAATGCTTTCAATAAGTAAAGGACAGTTCATGCATTCATTAGCAGTAGTAGGTCTAGACTCCACCTCCAAAAGCTGCTTCTATCTAATCTCAAGCTTACCAATAGTCTGACCATGTACAAAACACAACTGAGCAAGATCACCAATGACAACAAGACAAGACTCACATTCAGCATCATCAGACTTAGATCTAAGCATGGAAAGTTCAGTAGAGATAGATTCTAGCCTGAGTTTGAGTTATGTTCGACCGGAAACGGCGACCAGAGGGGGGGTGAATGGGAGCTTTTTAAAATTTCAGACTAAAAACAGCCTTCTATTTTAATTCTGTCTTCTGCGGAACAGGCTTCGAACACACCCTTTAATGTTCTGGTTCGGAGGTATTTTACAGCTTCGAACACAGGCTTCGCAAGGAGCAAAAGTTCGAAGCCAAGAAGACTTCGCTCCACCCACAACCTTGAAAATTCAGCTTCTGCAAAGTCAGTGCAAGCTTCGCACACAGAGTGCCTTTGAGCAGGCTTCACACTTCACCCTTCGCAAGAGCGGACTTCCCTCTGAGGACTTTTATCATCTTCGCTAAGTCAGTGCAGGCTCCGCACACTGGGTGCCTTCGAGCGGGCTTCGCACTACAGACTTCGCAAGAGCAGACTTCCCTCTACGGGCTTCGACCAAATACTCAGCAACAACAACTGGTGCTGGGCTTCGTACTTCGAAGGTCTAAACGCACACTAAACACCCTTCGCCAAGGGCTTCGACAAGGGAAGAAAAACAGGCTTCGATCAGTGCTTCGCTAGTAATCAGAGAGGTCTAGCCTCCAGTTTACACAGAGCGAACAGACACTGAAAAACACACTTCGCTCAAACACACTTCGCTCGAAACATGCTTCTCACACACCGCTCCAGAAAGGATTCAGTGCACCCACTCAACTCAAACAAAGTGATACAAAAGAGATCAAAGCATGCAGCGAAGTATGCATACAAGCTCAAGTAGTAAATGAACACAGAATAAAAGCTTCAATGCTTGAACAGGGAACACAAAATGAACTCACAGATCTGAATACAAAGTATGTCGTGGCTAGTACAGGAGCTCAAAAATGAATGCTCAAAGTGTTGATGTGACCTAGCCAGCCTCCACTATTTATAGGCACTATTCAGCCCTGTGAATAGACTACTTTACCCCTAGGGTTTACACTGTTTTTGTCTAATCAGAACAGGGGGTACAACTGGTAGTCTACTTTATTTGGAGGCTTCTTTTGTCAGCTTCGCAGAGGGGACAACACCAGCTTTTGCAGAGCAGATGCTGTTAGCCTTTGCAGTTTTGGACCCTTCTGAAGCCCCCCTTCGCATGTGAGGGGTGTGGTAGCTTCGGTGAGAAGCATTGAGCCTGACGGCCTTCGCTTCACCGAAGTCAGCCTTCAATACAGTGACGGTTTTGAGCCGAAGCCGTCAAAGCCCTTGGGCCTTCGCACCAACACCTTCGGAGTGGACCATCACGGCTTCGCAGCTTCTCCCAGCTCGAACTCCGTCAGTCCGTGTACCGAAGCCATGCAAGGCCGAAGTACCTCAAGTCAACCTCACTCCGGAGCCAGCCTCACTCCGGAGCTTGCTTCACTCTGGAGAAGACAGCTTCGCTCCGAAGCCTGCTTCACTCCGGAGAAGCCAGCTTCGCTCCGAAGCCTGCTTCACTCCGAAGCCTGCTTCACTCCGGAGAAGCCAGATTCACTCCGAAGCCTGCTTCACTCCGAAGCCTGCTTCACTCTGAAGCCTGCTTCACTCCAGAGAAGCCAGCTTCACTCCGAAGCCTGCTTCACTCCGGAGAAGCCAGCTTCGCTCCGAAGCCTGCTTCAATCCGAAGCCCCACCTTCGGAGTACCACCCTTCGAAGTCCATCCTTCGTCCAAGGCCTCCGCATGAAGCATTCCATGAGCACTCCGTCGCAGTGTCTCTCCCCGAGCACACTTCTCGACGATCCTCACCCGGACCATGCCTTTGATGCACCTCGACTTCTGAGACCTTCGTCGGGTATACCTTCGAGTGTCTCCCTCCGGAGCACACTTTGAACACCTTGCCTCATTGCTGAGGACTTGATCCACCATACTCCGAAGTCACTCCATTCGGAGTACCCTTCGAAGTGCCTCGCCTCCGAGGACTTCGTCTCGGAGTACCTTCACCCGGAGCCAGGTTCCGCACTTACTGCCTTCTCCCGGCGCACCTCGACCCGAGGTCCGACCTCGACCCCTTCGCAACCTTCGTGACGGAGCTCCCTGCTCCCCTGGCATCAAGCCTCCCGCTTGACCCAGGTTCACTTGCTACGAACCGTCCGTCGCCTCCGAAGTCACCTGCGCACAACAGACAGACAGACAAGTGTATCCAGTACCCCAGAGACCTCTTTGGGTAACAACCTCCGATACACACTCCGGTGTACCGCCCAAAGTACTGAACCCTTCGGTACAACCCAGTCATCGTGTACTATCGGACCCCTCCGACAAGCACACTCCGCTACAACAGCTGCAGCAACCAGACCCACCGAACCCTTCGGTGAAACAGCCTCTGAACACCTTCGGAGAACCAACCTCCGAACCCCTTCAGAGAGACCCCTTCGAATCAGAGGGTAAAATCTGTCAATCACTCATCACAGACTCTGAAACCAACCCTTGGTTTCTCCATCTCCTCCTTGATGAGTGCATTGACAACCAAATTCAAGTTCAAGAAAATTTGAAAAATTTCAGCACACAAGTGACCATAAAAACTCAGAAACGAGCCAAATCATGTCACTTGATAAAAGAATTTTCCTCCCCCTTTTTCAACAGAGTAAAAGCCCCTTCGGCAAATCTTCCCTTTGCAAGATAAAACTCCCCCTGAGAGATAAAACTCCCCCCGAGTTATTTTACCCCTTGCTACAGAGAACTCCAAAATTTCTCCCCCTTTGGCAATGCAAGCATCAAGGAGCATTCAAAAGATGCAAAGCTTCGAAATGAGCAGAATTGCAAAGACATATAAAGCAAAAATATGCCAACATTAATACCAATTTTTCATGTGCTCAGCTCAATTTAACATTCTCTAAAAACATGATGACAACATGTGATTTTATCATTTTGAAATAAAAGCATCATCACTCAATCAAGGTAACTAGACAAATAAAAGCCGGGACTGCGCAAAGCTAGTCAATTTCTACTCTAGACAGACAAGTCCAGTTCAAGTGGAGCATTGAAAGCAAACTAGATAAACAATGAATTTTTGTTGTTCTTTTTAGAATGCCAGGGGTTATTTGTGTGTCTACCTTATACTTTCCAATCAAGCCAAGCCTAGGCATGAAAGCCATCAGAAGCTTAAGGCATTGATTTTGGCATACACTACACTATCCCAGTTCAGACCAATGTGCAAAGGTAAGCAGTCTAGAATAGAGTAGTGCGACAAACAAACCCACCTGGATCTTTTTCGCTTGTATCATGCAAATCATGGATTTTTAAATGTTTAATTAAGTGAACAAATTGGTTAGCACTTGATGAATATCCATGAATACAATTTTTCAAGTTGCATTGTTTAGCATCCAAAGAAAAAGTGTCTTGCTATCAAGCAGATAAAAGATAGCTAAAGCAGTCCTGCCTAAACATGCTAGATTCAAGACTAAGCAGTGAACATGATTTGATTTTGGAAAGAAAAATCATGCACGTGATGTTTCAGATATATTAAATAGAGCTGAGCTGACATGATTCATGAATTATAATTAGGCATATAAGTGCAAAAGATGTAAATGCAATTTCACACATGATGAGCATATGCAAGACAATTAAAATCCGCTCCCCCTCACAAAATGCCGTAAGGGTGACAAATACTAAGTTCTCCACGCAAGTAGGCAAACCAAGAAGCATCGAGGGGTTTTGTGAAAATATCGGCTAGCTGGTGTTGGGTATCAACATATTGAAGTTCAATATCACCCTTCTCATTATGATCTCTGAGAAAATGATATCGCACATCAATGTGTTTGGTTCTGGAATGCTGAACCGGGTTGTTTGCAATACAAATAGCACTAGTGTTATCACAGAAAAGTGGAACACTCTTATAATCTAACCCGAAATCCCGCAAAGTGGAAACCATCCACAAAATCTGAGAACAACAGCTAGCTGCAGCAACATATTCGGCTTCAGCCGTCGATTGTGCAACACTAGACTATTTGCGGGAAGACCAGCAAACCAGAGAAGTACCCAGAAAATGACAAGTACCAGAGGTACTTTTCCTATCAATCCTACACCCAGCAAAATCCGCATCGGAATAACCTCGAAGACACAAAGAGGAAGACGCAGAGTACCAAATGCCAAATTCAAGGGTATGTTTGAGATACCTAAGAATGCGCTTTACCGCTTGGCGGTGCGAAGCTCGTGGTGAAGCCTGAAAACGAGCGCACAGACACACTGCGAAGTGTATGTCCGGCCTCGTAGCAGTCAAGTAGAGGAGGGAGCTGATCATGCTTCGGAACTCCTTCTGATCTACGGCTTCTCCATCTTTGTCAGGATCCAATGCTACAGATGTATCCATTGGAGTGGTGAGTGGCTTCACATCAGCCATGTCGAATTTCTTGAGCAGGTCCTTGGTGTACTTCGTCTGGTGGATGAAAGTATCTTGTTTGCTTTGCTTGATTTGCAAACCAAGGAAAAACGTGAGTTCGCCCATCATGGACATCTCGAACTCCCTGCTCATGGCATCTGCAAACTCGGCAACCAAAGCATGAGAAGAGCCACCAAAGATGATATCATCCACATAAATCTGAACTAGGAGGAAATCTTTGCCATGCTTGAGAGTAAACAGGGTTTTATCAACAGATCCCATCAAATACCCCCGCTCAAGCAGAAAAGACTTAAGTCTATCATACCAAGCCCGAGGGGCCTGCTTGAGTCCATAAAGAGCCTTATGAAGTTTAAGGACTTTATGTGGGTATTTAGGGTTTTCAAAACTAGGGGGTTGTTTTACATAAACATCTTCGCCTATGAAGCCATTAAGAAATGCACTTTTGACATCCATTTGATAGAGTTTGAATCCCCGAGATGTCGCAAAGGCAAGCAAAATCCTAATGGCCTCTAGACGCGCAACAGGTGCAAAAGTTTATTAAAATCAATCCCTTCTAATTGAGAATAACCCTGAGCTACAAGTCTAGCCTTGTTTCTAACTACAGTCCCATCCTCCCCTTGTTTGTTTTTGAAAATCCATTTTGTTCCATTGAAATGAACATTTGGTGGAGGATCAACTAAAGTCCAGACTTGGTTTCTCTCAAAATTTTCAAGTTCTTCATGCATGGCATTGATCCAACTAGAATCAGAAAGTGCATGACTAACATCTAAGGGCTCAAAAGAAGCAACAAAAGCAGAATCAATGAAATGAGCATGAGAACGTGTTACCCTTTGATCAAGCTCACCAATGATCTGCTCGGGAGGGTGCATCCTTTGAACATGATGTGGAGCCTCGCGGCGGGATGCAGTCTCCCCCTCAACTTGTGCGTTCGAGTGGTCCAAGATGACCGATGTCGAGGTAGTTGCTTCGGGACCTTGTGCCGAAGTGGTCGAAGCGGGGTCGGCTTTGGAGGTTGATGTCGAGGGTAGCAGGGGTTCATCCTTGAATTCTCCGGGATCTTCTTCTTCGAAGATGGTCTGTTCCATGTCGTGTTCATTTGCCTGTTCAAGAGCAGAACTAACAGAGGGGGTTGATTCATCAAAAGTCACATCACATGACTCGATGACAGTGTTAGTTTCCAAATTATAAACACGATAAGAATGACCATGTGTAGTGTAACCCAAAAAGATCCCGTCAGAAGAACGCGACTCAAATTTGTCCAAATTACCATGTTTTAGGATAAAGCAACGATAGCCAAAAACTCGAAGATGAGTAACCTTGGGCTGTCTCCCAAAACGTAGCTCATAAGATGTCAAGTTCAAAATTGAGCGCAAGAAAATTCAGTTTGAGATGTAACAAGCAGTGTTCATGGCCTCAGCCCAAAATTTTCTAAGAGTCCCGTGCTCATCGAGCATCATCCTAGCCATCTCAACCAAAGTGCGGTTCTTTCTCTCAACAACACCGTTCTGTTGAGGAACCCGCGGAGCAGAGAATTGATGTTCTATGCAATGCTCCATGCAAAAGTCAACAAAGAGACTGTTCTTGAACTCAGTGCCATTATCACTTCGAATGAATTTCAATGCACCAGGGAGTTCAGTGAAAAGTCTCAAAGCCAAGCTCCGAAAGTGTGAAAACACTTCATCCTTGTTGGCAAGAAAGAAGACCCAAGAGTAGCGATAGAAATCGTCGACAATTACTAACACATACCACTTGCCGCCTAAAGAACTAACCCGAGAAGGACCTACAGTATCCATGTGGAGAAGTTCTCCAGGTTGTTCAGTCATCACTGTGGTGACAGGAGAATGCGGAGCGGCAATCATTTTTCCATGTCGACAAGGAGCGCAAACTAAATTCTTCTCAAACTTGAGCTTGGGCAATCCTCGGATAAGACCTAAGGCACTCAGACGAGCGAGCAACTCAAAGCTCATATGCCCTAGTTTCCTATGCCACTTTCAAAGCTCAGAAATAGAATGTGCAACAAGACAATGAGAAGAACCAGATGATTTAGAAAAATCAGCTCCAAAAACTCTCCCAACTCTAAAGATCTTACACACCACAATGCCATCAGAATTGAGTACTTGCGAAGTATCGCGATGGAATCGCACTTCGAAGCCCTCATCAAGCAACTGAAATACAGAAAGCAAATTGTATCCCAGGTTTTCAACCAAAGCAACATCTTTGAGAGTGAAATTCGAGTTAATTCTTACCACACCTTTACCTTTCACTCTACTACTTCGATTGTTGCCGAAGGTGATATGTTCCCTTTGCTTGGTTGTGGTGAGGCTGGAGAACCATGCTGCATCTCCGGTCATATGGCGCGAACAACCAGAGTCCATGATCCATGTGCCCTCCAAGCCTCGATCTGGCGACTACACATGATAAGTAAATCTCGATCGCTCAGTGCTGGGTGAGTGAAAATATGACGAGGCATCCAACACTGAGTGATACGAGTAGTAGGCACAGTAAAAGTAGACTGTCTACGCACATGATAATCAAAATGATGCAAAGTGCGAGGTCTACCTACATACTGAGATCTAAAAGCATGACGAGGTCTCCTACTCTGACGAGGTACAAAGCTACTCGCCCGGGGTCTACCAGCATATGGAACATGATGAACACCTCGAGGAGCAAAACCTCTTCGAGAAGCACGAGGAGCCTCGAAAACAGGACGAGAGTAAAACTCAGACTCATGCAAACCTAAAGATGGGTAGTGCATGTTCTGGAACCTCATCGCCTGAGAGCGTCGCTCATCCTTGATGCGACGAAAACAGAACCCAACCAAATGACCCGCCCTCTGACAGTAGGAACAATGAAAAACTCTCCTAGGGACACTCTCATGGGTCATAGGAGCAATCCTCACAGGCTCCTTGGGCTTTTGCTGAGTATTTTTCTTGAGAGGGATTTTCTTGGCAGGAGGAGTGGTTTTCTTTGGAGTTCGGGTAGGCTTTTTGGCTGAAGGAGTGTGAGAAACCAAGGGTTGGTTTGGAGTCTGTGATGAGTGATTGACAGGCTTTTACCCTCTGTTTCGAAGTGGTACCTCCAAAGGGGTTCGGAGGTTGGACCTCCGAAGGTGTTCGGAGGCTGTTTCACCGAAGGGTTCGGTGCTTTGGTTGATGCAGCTGTTGTAGTGGAGTGTGCCTGTCGGAGGGGTCCGACAGTACACGATGACTGGGGTTGTACCGAAGGTCTCGGTACTTTGGGCGGTACACCGAAGTGTGTGCCGAAGGTTGCTAACCCGGAGAGGTCTCCGGAGTACTGGATACACTTGTCTGCTTATCTGTGGTGCGCAGGGGACTGCGAAGGCGACAGACGGTTCGTAGCAGGTGAACCTGGGTCAAGCGGGAGGCTTGATGCTAGGGGAGCAGGGAGCTCCGTCACGGAGGCTGCGAAGGGGTCTAGGTCGGACCTTGGGTCGAGGTGCACCAGGTGAAGGCAGTAAGTGCGGAGCATGGCTCTGGGTGAAGTTACTCCGAGACAAAGTCCTCAGAGGCGAGGCACTTCGAAGGGTACTCCGGAAGGAGTGACTTCGGAGTATGGTGGATCAAGTCCTCTGCGGAGGCAAGGTGTTCGGAGTGTGCTCCGGAGGGAGACACTCGAAGGTACCCGAAGAAGGTCTCAGAAGTCGAGGTGCATCGAAGGCATGGTCCGGGTGAGGCTCGTCGAGGAGTGTCCTCGGGGAGAGACACTGCGATGAAGTGACCATGGAATGCTTCATGCGAAGGCCTTGGACGAAGGAGGGACTTCGAGGGGTGGTACTCCGAAGGTGGGGCTTCGGAGTGAAGAAGGCTTCGGAGCGAGGCTAGCTCCGGAGCAAGGTTGACTTGTGGTACTTCGGCCATGCATGGCTTCGGTACACGGACTGACGGAGTTCGAGCTGGGAGTAGCTGCGAAGTCGTGGTGGTCCACTCCGAAGGTGGTGGTGCGAAGGCCCAAGGGCTTTGACGGCTTCGGCTCAAAACCGTCATTGTATCGGAGGCTAACTTCGGTGAAGCGAAGGCCGTCAGGCTTAAGGCTTCTCACCGAAGCTACCGCACCCCTCGCGTGCGAAGGGGGGCTTCAGAAAAGTCAAAGACTGTAAAGGCTGACAATGTCTGCTCTGCAAAAAGCTGACGCCGTCCCCTCTACAAAGCTGACAGAGAAGCCTCCAGAATAAAGTTGACTACCTTTTGTACCCCTCTGTTCTGTAGAGACAAAACCAATGTAAACCCTAGGGGTAAAGTAGTCAATTCACTTGGGTGAATAGTGGCTATAAATATGGGGGCTGTGTAGGTAACATTTAACACTTTGAGCATTCACTGTTGAGCTCCTGTACTAGCCACCACACTCTGTATTCATCCTGTGAGTTCATTTATTGTGTTCCTTGTTCAAGCAGCGAAGCCCTGCTTCTGTGTTGAGTTTCTGCTTGAGCTTGTTTGCATACCTCGCTAGTAGTAGTGCACCGAAGCCTGTCTAGGCGAAGTGTGTTTTGTGCGAAGTGTGCTTTTCAGTGTGCGTTCGCTCGGTGTAACAGGAGGCTAGACCTCGCTGCTTACTAGCGAAGCCCTGATCGAAGCCCGTGTTTCTTATCAGGTCTAAGTCCCTAGCGAAGTCTGTTAGTGTGCGTTTAGACCTTCGGTGTACGAAGCCCAGCACCAGTTGCTGCTGCTAAGTACTTGGTCGAAGTCCTCAGAGGGTAGTCCACTCTTGCGAAGGGTGAAGTGCGAAGCCTACTCGAAGCACCTTGTGTGCGGAGCCTGCACTGACTTAGCAGAGTTGGTTTTTCGGGTTTGTGTGGAGCGAAGTATTCTTGGCTTCGAACTTTTGCTCCTTGCGAAGCCTGTGTTTGGAGCCGTCAAATACCTCCGAACCAGAACTTTGAAGGTTGTGTTCGAAGCCTGTTCCGCAGTAGACTGTATTAAAACTGAAGGCTAATTTTAGCCTGAAATTTTAAAAGCTCCCATTCACCCCCCTCTGGTCGCCGTTTCCGGTCCAACAATTGGTATCAGAGCAGGTTAAGATCACCAGTTGACCTTAACCGGTTTTGTGATCTCTTGGCGACATGGACAGAGCTAGTAAAATTCCTCTGTTCGATGGGACTGACTTTGCTTACTGGAAGGTGCGCATGGAGGCTTACTTGCTAAGCCAAGGAAATGCAATTTGGGAGATTGTGGACTCACAATACTCCATCCCTGAGACTCGCACCTCTCAAACAGAGAAGGATCAGTATAATGCCAACTCCAAGGCTAGAAATATACTGTTCATTGGTTTGAGCCGGAGTGAGTTTGATAGGGTGCAGCACCTTAGGACTGCTAGGGAAATTTGGACAACACTCACTATTTTTCATGAGGGCTCTACACAGATCAAGGCCAGGCGCCAAAGCACATACAATCAACAGTATCAGCTGTTTGTGCAGGCACCTGGTGAATCTATAGATGCCATGTTTTCTCGCTTTGATGCGATAGTGAGTAACTTGCGGTCCAACGGGACGCGTGCTTACAGTGATCATGACAGGGCTATCAAGCTTCTCTATGCTCTTGATCGTAGCATATGGGAAGTGAAGATATCCAGCATTGAGGAGTCCGCAGGTTATGACACATTGACTTGTGATGAGCTCTTCAGCAAGCTGAAGTCCACAGAGATTGCCAAGGCATCTCTTGCAGTGCACATAAACTCTTTGCCACAACCATTGGCATTAGTTTCTAGCACTAGCCGTGGTACCACTGCAGAACCTAGCACATCTGGCACTTGTGTTTTTGCAGATGGTTTTGCTTTGTCCTCCTTGGTCTCCGTCACTAAGGAGCAGGTGGACACTCTGGATGATGATGAGCTTGCTCTCATTGCAAGAAGGTTCACCCGTTTCCATCATGAAAGACGGGATCAGAGGAGAAGTGGTTTTAGTGGTTGCTTTGAATGTGGCGACACTTCTCATATCAAGGCCAATTGCCCTAAGCTCAAAAAGAGAGATGAGAGTGAGCTCCCTAAATACCACAAAAAGGAGAGGAAGCCTTTTGTGAAGGGCAAGCGCGGCAAGGTGGCTAAGAGAGTAGCCAAAGCTACTTCCAGAGCATTTGTTGCTGCTCTCAGCGACATCGACACTTCCTCAACTGAGGAGTCGAGCTCTGAGGAGGAGGAGTCCCCAAGGAAGGAGGACAAGAAGGACAAGAAAGGACGAGACTTCACCGGCCTTTGCTTCATGGCCGACAGCGATCACAACGGCGATGAGCTTTACTCATCTGAGGTACCACTATCCTCTGACAAGTTTTTAATTAAACTAGATGAGCTGAATGAAGTAGTTCTTTGTCAGGATAGATTACTTGTGCAAGCCGCTAGAGAAAGAAAAGACCTTAGACTTAGGCTAGAATCTGTTTCTACTGAGTATGCCATGCTTAAGTCTAAAGTTAATGATGCTGAATGTGAATCTTGTACTGTTGTCATGGGTGAGCTTGCTCAGTTGCGTTTTGTACATGCTCAAACTCTATCTGAGCTTGAGACTGCACAGAAGCAGCTTTTGGTGGTTGATTCTAGACCTCATGATATTATTGAATGCATGAACTGTTCTTTATTACGCGAGAGCATTAATTTACGTGATAAACATGTTCATGATTTAGAGGCTAGATTGGAGAGGGCCTGTAGTTCTAAGGATGTGCAGCCTGTTTGTGACACGTGCATTACCCTTAAGGACCAGCTAGGCACTGTTAGAGAGCGAGCTGAGAACCTAATGACTGAAAATGAATACCTTCTTTCTGTGGTTAACAAATGCACTGAGGGAAAGGGTAGGATGGATTTGCTCTTGGCCAAGACCAAGATGTGTGCTGACAGAGTAGGGTTAGCTCTAGGTTTGGGTTTTGAGAGGATTCCTTCAGATAGTGGAAACAAAACTATTTTTACCTCTCCCACTACCCTAGAGAAAGAGAGAGCTCTGTTAGACACCCCATCAGCCAAAAAGCCTACCCGGACTCAAAAGAAGACCACTCCTCTTGCCAAGAAAATCCCTCCCAAGAAAACCACTCAACAGAAGCCCGAGGAGCCTGTGAGAGTTGCTCCTAGACCCATGAGAGTGCCCCTAGGAGAGTTTTTCATTGTTCCTACTGTCAGCGGGCGGGTCATTTGGTTGGGTTCTGTTTTCGTCGCATCAAGGATGAGCGACGCTCTCAGGCGATGAGTTACCAGGACATGCATTACCCATCTTTAGGTATGCATGAGTCTGAGTTTTACTATCATCCTGCTTTTGAGGCTCCTCGTGCTTCTCGGAGAGGTTTTGCTCCTCGAGGTGTTCACCATGTTCCATATGGTGGTAGACCCCGAGTGAGTAGCTTTGTACCTCGTCAGAGTAGGAGACCTCGTCATGTTGTTCGTTCACAACATGTAGGTAGACCTCGCACTTTGCATTATTCCGATTATCCTGTGCGTAGACAGTCTACTTTTACTGTGCCTACTGCTCGTGTCACTTAGTGCTGGATGCCTCGTCATTTTTTCACTCACCCCAGCACTGAGCGATCGAGATATTCTTATCATGTGTAGGCAACAGATCGAGGCTTGGAGGGCACATGGATCATGGACTCCGGTTGTTCGCGCCAAATGACCGGAGATGCAGCATGGTTCTCTAGTCTCACCACAACCAAGCAAAGGGAGCATATCACCTTCGGAAACAATCGAAGGATTAGAGTGAAAGGTAAAGGTGTGGTAAGAATTAATTCGAATTTCACTCTCAAAGATGTTGCTTTGGTTGAAAACCTGGGATACAATTTGCTATCTATATCTCAGTTGCTTGATGAGGGCTTCGAAGTGCGATTCCATCGCGATACTTCGCAAGTACTCAATTCTGATGGCGTTGTGGTTTGTAAGATCTTTAGAGTTGGGAGAGTTTTTGGAGCTGATTTTTCAGAGTCATCTGGTTCTTCTCATTGTCTTGTTGCACATTCTACTTCTGAGCTTTGGAAGTGGCATAGGAGACTAGGGCATATGAGCTTTGAGTTGCTCGCTCATCTGAGTGCCCTAGGTCTGATCCGAGGATTGCCCAAGCTCAAGTTTGAGAAGAATTTAGTTTGCGCTCCTTGTCGACAGGGAAAAATGATTGCTGCTTCGCATTCACCAGTCACCACAGTGATGACTGAACAACCCGGAGAACTTCTCCACATGGAAACTGTAGGTCCTTCTCGGGTTAGTTCTTTAGGTGACAAGTGGTATGTTTAGTCATTGTCGATGATTTCTCTCGCTACTCTTGGGTCTTCTTTCTTGCTAGCAAGGATAAAGTGTTTTCAAACTTTCGGAGCTTGGCTTTGAGACTTTTCACTGAACTCCCAGGTGCATTGAAATTCATTCGAAGTGATAATGGCACCGAGTTCAAAAACAGTCTCTTTGTTGATTTTTGCATGGAGCATGGCATAGAACATCAATTCTCTGCTCCGCGGGTTCCTCAACAGAACGGTGTTGTTGAGAGGAAGAACCGCACTTTGGTTGAGATGGCTAGGACGATGCTTGATGAGCATAGGACTCCTAGAAAATTCTGGGCTGAGGCCATGAACACTGCATGTTACATATCAAACCGAATCTTCTTGCGCTCAATTTTAAACTTGACATCTTATGAGCTACGTTTTGGGAGACAACCCAAGGTTACTCATCTTCGAGTATTTGGCTGTCGCTGCTTCATCCTAAAATGTGGTAATTTGGATAAATTTGAGTCGCGATCTTCTGACATGATCTTTTTGGGTTATACTACTCATGGTCATTCTTATCGTGTTTATAATTTGGAAACTAACTCTGTCATCGAGTCATGTGATGTGACTTTTGATGAATCAACCCCCTCTGTTAGTTCTGCATTTGAACAGGCAAATGAACACGACATGGAATAGACCATCTTCGAAGAAGAAGATCCCGGAGATTTCGAGGATGAACACCTACTACCCTCCACCAAATGTTCATTTCATTGGAACAAAATGGATTTTAAAAAACAAACAAGGGGAAGATGAGACTATAATTAGAAACAAGGCTAGACTTGTGGCTCAGGGTTATTCTCAACTAGAAGGGATTGATTTTACTAAAACTTTTGCACCTGTTGCTCGCCTTGAGGCCATTAGGATTTTGCTTTCCTTTGCGACATCCCGGGGATTCAAACTCTATCAAATGGATGTAAAAAGTGCTTTTCTTAATGGCTTCATAGGTGAAGATGTTTATGTAAAACAACCCCCTGGTTTTGAAAACCCCAAATACCCACATAAAGTCCTTAAACTTCATAAGGCTCTTTATGGACTCAAGCAGGCCCCTCGGGCTTTGTATGATAGACTTATGTCTTTTCTGCTTGAGCGGGGGTATTTGATGGGCTCTGTTGATAAAACCCTATTTACTCTCAAGCATGGCAAAGATTTCCTCCTAGTTCAGATTTATGTGGATGATATCATCTTTGGTGGCTCTTCTCATGCTTTGGTTGCCGAGTTTGCAGATACCATGAGCAGGGAGTTCGAGATGTCCATGATGGGCGAACTTACATTTTTCCTTGGTTTGCAAATAAAGCAAAGCAAACAAGGTACCTTCGTCCACCAGACGAAGTACACCAAGGACCTGCTCAAGAAATTCGACATGGCCGATGCGAAGCCTTCGCCACTCCAATGGCTACATCTGTAGCATTGGACCCTGACGAAGATGGAGAAGCCATAGACCAGAAGGAGTTCCGAAGCATGATCGGCTCCCTCCTCTACTTGACTGCTACGAGGCCGGACATACACTTCGCAGTGTGTCTGTGCGCTCGTTTTCAGGCTTCACCACGAGCTTCGCACCGTCAAGTGGTAAAACACATTCTAAGGTATCTCAAACATACCCATGAGTTCGACATATGGTATTCAGCGTCTTCCTCTTTGTGTCTTCGAGGTTATTCCGATGCGGATTTTGCTGGGTGTAGGATTGATAGGAAGAGTACCTCTGGTACTTGTCATTTTCTGGGTACTTCTCTGGTTTGCTGGCCTTCCCGCAAACAGTCTAGTGTTGCACAATCGACGGCTGAGGCCGAATATGTTGTTGCAGCTAGCTGTTGCTCTCAGATTTTGTGGATGGCTTCCAGTTTGCGGGATTTCAGGTTAGATTATAAGAGTGTTCCATTTTTCTGTGATAACACTAGTGCTATTTGTATTGCAAATAACCCGGTTCAGCACTCCAGAACCAAACACATTGATGTGCGATATCATTTTCTCAGAGATCACAATGAGAAGGGTGATATTGAACTTTAATATGTTGATACCCAACACCAGCTAGCCGATATTTTCACGAAACCCCTCGATGCTTCTCGATTTGCCTACTTGCGTGGGGAACTTGGTATTTGTCACCCTTACGGCATTTTATGAGAGGGAGCTGATTTTAATTATCTTGCATATGCTCATCATCTGTGAAATTGCATTTACATCTGTTGCACTTATATGCCTAATTTTAATTCATGAAATCATGATAGCTCAGCTCTTTTTAATTTATCTGAAACATTAATGTGGATGATGTTTTCTTTCCAAACTCAAATCATGCTCACTGCTCAATCTTGTATCTAGCATGTATAGGCAGGACTGCTTTAGCTATCTTTTATCTGCTTGATAGCAAGGCTCCTTTTCTCTGGATGCTAAACATTGCAACTTAAATTTTTTTTTCTACTTACTCATGGATATTCATCAAGTGCTAAAAATTGGTTCACTTAATTAAAATCAAAAACTCCATGATTTGCATGCTTCAAGTGAAAAGATCCAGGTGGGTTTGTTTGTCGCACTACTCTATTCTAGACTGCTTACCATTGCACATTGGTCTGAACTGGGATAGTGTAGTGTATGCCAAAATCACCGCCTTAAGCTTCCGATGGCTTTCATGCCTAGGCTTGGCTTGATTGGACAGTATAAGGTGGACAAACAAATAACCCCTGGCATTATGAAAAAGAACAACAAAATTCATTGATCATCAAGTTTACTTTTAATGCTCCATTTGAACTGGACTTGTTTGTCTAGAGTAGAGAGAGCTGCTCTAGCTAAGGACGAAGTTGAAAAACTGTTGAAGGCTGGGATTATCAGAGAAGTGGCTCACACAGAATGGTTAGCCAACCCAGTCTTCGTCAGGAAGAAGTCTTCCAGGAAGTGGCGCATGTGCATTGATTTCACATCCTTGAATAAAGCATGCCCACGTGACCCCTACCCCATGCCCCGAATTGATCAACTAGTTGACTCCACTGCAGGTTCGGAGTTATTAAGCTTCCTTGACGCGTATTCTGGTTATCATCAAATATGGTTGAAGCGCGAAGATGAAATCAAGACAAGTTTCGTAACTCCTTCGGGAGTCTTCTGCTATGTAAGAATGCCCTTCGGCCTAAGAAACGCCGGGGCTACTTTTTCAAGATTAGTTGCTAAGGCTCTAGGTCATCAACTAGGTCGCAATGTGGAGGCCTATATGGATGATATTGTAATAAAGAGTGCTTTAAAGCACCAACATAGCCTAGACTTAGCAGAAACATTCAATAGCCTTCGGGCATGTGGGATCCGTCTTAACCCCGAAAAATGTATATTCGGAGCTAAGGCTGGAAAATTGTTAGGGTATTTAGTTTCAAGCAGGGGAATTGAAGCTAGCCCTACTGAAATAACTGCGCTGCAGAAGATGGCTCCTCTGGAGAATTTAAAGCAAGTGCAAAAGCTGACTGGACGTCTGGCCGCACTTAGCAGGTTTTTATCAAGGTCTGCGGAGAGGAGCTTGCCAATATTCAAAGCTTTGAAAGGGTCCGAAGATTTTGCATGGACACCGGAGTGTCAGAGAAGCTTCGAAGATATTAAAGATTATCTCAGTAATCTTGCTACACTCACGGTACCTACTGCGGACGAAACCCTACTCCTGTACCTTGCAGCTACAGGTTCAGCTGTCAGCGCAGTCCTTGTCAGAGAAGTGGATTTCAATGGGAAGTTGGTCCAAAATCTTGTCTATTTTGTATCCGAAGCATTGTCAGGAGCGAAGACAAGATACTCCGAACTTGAGAAGTTCGTTTATGCTCTGATAATGGCTTCGAGGAAGCTAAGGCATTATTTTTTGGCTCACAATGTAATTGTACCAACTTCGTATCCCTTAGGAGATATGCTCCGAAGCAAAGATTCCACTGGAAGGATTGGAAAATGGGCAGTCGAGCTAGCACCCTTCGGCATATCTTTCTTGGCAAGGACAGCTATCAAATCCCAAGTCCTAGCAGACTTCGTAGCAGAGTGGACTCCACCTGCGAATTTGACTCCGGAGAAATCACATGACGGAGTTTGGACTGTTTACTCCGATGGGGCTTTCCAAGCATCCGGAGCAGGCATTGGGGCAGTGTTGATTTCACCATCAGGACAAAGAGCAATGTACTCCGCAAGACTCAACTTTAAGTCTACCAATAATATAGCGGAGTACGAAGGGATTTTATTGGGACTCCGGAAAGCACGTGCTCTAGGGGCTACAAGAATAATTATCAAGACAGATTCTCAGATAGTAGCAGGGCACGTAGACAAAAGTTTTCAAGTTCGGCATCCACAGCTTGCCAAGTACTTAGAAGAAATTCGCAAGATCGAAGCACATTTCAAGGGTATTTCCATTCGGAGTATACCAAGAGCTGAAAACGTGCAAGCGGACATTTTAGCGAAGGCTGCAGCCGGAGCTGTGGATGTGCCCGAAGAAGCTTTCTATGAGGAGCTCAATATACCTTCGGTACCACAAATTGCCTCCGCGGAGATTCTTTGCATTCCTAGTGCAGATTGGAAAGATTTGATCATAGAACTCTTGCAAGGAGGAACAAATTTGCCCGAAGAGCCCCAGTTGTCAAGATTAAAGCTCAGAGCAAGAAATTATCAGTTAATCAACGGTATATTATACAAGGCCGGAGTATGTTCCCCTCTACTTCGATGTATATCTCAAGCCGAAGGCCAAGAAATTCTTCGAGAAATTCACGAAGGCCTTTGTGGAAGCCATTTAGCCCCTAGAGCTCTGGCAGGAAAAACACTTCGCCAGGGGTTTTATTGGCCCACAATAACAGCTGATGCGGAGAGCTTGGTCCGCACTTGTCAAGGATGCCAGTGGATGGGTCGACGGAGTCATCGCCCACCAACAGCTCTTCAAATCATTGCTCCGGTATGGCCCATGGCCAGATGGGGTATGGATCTAATTGGTCCCTTTCCGTTAGCAAAGGGAAATTTGAAGTTCGCAGTGGTAGCTATTGAATATTTTTCTAAGTGGGTGGAAGCAGAGCCCTTAACAGCTATCACTTCGAACAATGTACAAAAATTCTTCTGGAAGAACATTATTTGCCGGTTCGGAGTTCCTAGATACCTCACAGTTGATAATGGAACACAGTTCGACGCAGAACCCTTCAGGAAGTTTTGCGAAGACTTAGGCATTCAGCTTTGCTTTGCTGCAGTGAGGCATCCTCAGTCAAATGGAGCCGTAGAGCGAGCCAATGGAAATATTTTATCAGGGCTAAATCGAAGAATAGTAGGATTAGCAAAGGGGCTGTGGACCAAAGAGCTTCCGAAGATTCTATGGTCCATTCGGACTACGCAAACAAGGTCCACAAGTTTTACTCCGTTCAGACTACTATTCGGAGATGAAGCTATGACTCCAACGGAGCTCAAAGGGGGATCATTTCGCAGCACCGAACCGGATATTGAAGAAGAAAGACAAGCTTCGTTAGATTTGTCAGAAGAAACAAGACTTCGGGCTGTAGCTAATTTATCAAAGTATCATCAGCAGACGAAGACTTGGTATGACCCGAAGGTTAAGCTCAGCGAGTTAAGGCCGGGTCATCTTGTTCTACGAAGCATTATAGCACCAGGGAAGTTAGGAAATAAATGGGAAGGTCCATATCTAATTGTTCGCTCAGGGCGCCCTGGTTCATTTAAATTATCTAATTTAGAAGGTGAAGAGTTAGCACATACTTGGCATGCGGAGCAACTAAAGCGATACTTCGCATAAGGGCTCCTTGTAATTCGCTTGTAATCACCTCTGAATTAATAAAGCATATGACCCTGATAGTTGCCTTCCCCTCATAGACTTCCAGCTTCCGAGTGGACGCACTGGAACCGCGGGGTCGACCGAGAGGGAAGTGTCATTAAGCTGGGTTGTATTTTCGGACTTCGAACCCATAAAGTTCGAAGCCTCCGACGTGGGGGCTGACATAATCCGGAGCCCAGGCCACTGGCTTGTAGGCATCCGTAAAAGAGCCCAAAACCACATTCTACGGAGTCCAAGCCATTGGCTGGTAGACTTCCGTAAAAAGAGCCGAAGGTGGCCAAAATCTACGGAGTCCAAGCTGCAGCTTGCAGACTTCCGTAAAAAGAGCCGAAGGTGGCCAAAATCTGCGAAGTCCAAGCCATTGGCTGGTAGACTTCTGCAAAAGCCGAAGGTGGCTAAATTATACGGAGTCCAAGCCATTGGCTGGTAGACATCCGTAAAAAGAGTCCAAAGAGACCATTGCAAACTCCGAACCATTGGTTCGTCAGAGATCGCCAAGACAAGCCGAAGGTGGCTAAAACAAAACAACATTTGAGCCATGAGCTTCGAATGTATGTTAACATAGTCCAAAGTGACAAATTTTTAAGACACTAAAGTGTCCTGAAAGTTATCTCAAGTGATTTCTTTCATAAAACAAGGGTACTAAGCTACCATTCTTCTGACTGCAAAAAGTCAAAGACATTTCATAAGATTTCAAAAGATCTTTAAATGACAGAGGGGCTCCGAACCCCCAAAAAATTGTACTCCGAAGTTTTTTCTTTGCGCATAACCATCTTCGAATACATTTTGAAGTTGCTTATCCACAAAGAGGGGCTAGTAAATATGGAGACAATTTTAAATCGGCATTCACTATTGAAATAAATGTGTTTACAAATTACACTATGAAAAATTGGTATCTATACCAAGAAGGAACCGGAGACCTCTTCGGTCCCGAGAGCTAGGGGTGAAACGGCTAGTTCCAACATCGGAAGTCCTAAGAACTTTACGTTTAACTCTCTTCCTCCCCTTCGAAGCTCTAAAATCCTTCTGCTCTTGTTGGAGCTCGGCCCAAGTTCGAAGCCGCTCGGGACTCCTTTCCCAGCTTCTAAGATCTTCAGATCTTTTATTTCGAGCTTCACCCTCGCCTTCAGACCAATTAGTGTCTTCAGAAGACGAGGTGTTTGCGTCAACCTCTTTATCTTCCTCTTTAATATAAGACAATACGTCTTTGATTACTTCGGGCGCAATTACGCCGGAGTCATCTCGAGGAATAAGAAATCGAGGACGCTTATAATTCTTTAGAAGTTCGAAGGTGTTCCACAATGAGCGAAGTTCGTTGTTAGGCTCTAACACTTCGATATCTTCCATAAGAGGCAAAGCCTAAAAATATAACAAACAAGATTTTCATTGATGAATGTTTACAAGCATAAAGCTTTACATGCTTAAAAATCCTAAAATATTCCTAAACCTGCGGGTTCGAAGGAGGTTGACTGCTCGAAGCTTGAGTCCGACCGTGCTTCTGGCGTTGGCCTTCGTCGATCCAAGCCTTGATCGCAGAACGACCTTCGGCTCTCCAGGAGGTTTGGAAGGCTCGCCAAGCAGCAGCCACACCTTCGGAAGGCTTGAGAAGTCGCTCGTCGTCGAAGGTGATTGGACCCCCTCCTGCGTCTGGAGTTATTGATCGGCCCAGATCTTCGTAATAGCGAAGTAGACCAACAGCAGACACTTGTCCGGAGAGTTCTCCGTATCTAATGCCCGCCGTCTTCATCTGCTTCGCCACCCCTTGGATCCTTTTCAACCAGCGCAGAAGATTGATGTTATCATCAGAAGGGAGAGTTCCAGTAGTACCGAAGTACTCCAGGACATCTAACAACTGACTCATAACCTCCGCAGCCACCTTCTCAGACTTCAACTTGTCTTCGTTCAGTGCATCCTTCGTTGAGGTGACTTCATCCAAAGCCCCAGAAAGCCTAGCATTTTCAGTGGTCAAAGTGTTCTTCTGGTTTAACAGTTGGCTAGCTTCCTCTTCGAGTCGGACGAGCTTGGACCCCGCAGTAGCGTGCTCCGCCCGCAGTTTCTCAACCTCTGCTCGAAGCACAATCCTTTCTGCTTCGAGCTCTTTCTTCGCAGCTTCCAAGCTTTGCCTGGCCCTTCGCTCTGTTGATATTATATTATCCATTTGAGCCACTCGACTTTCGGAGATGTTAAAATTCCTTTGAAGAGCACTATTTTCTTCCCGAAGCCGAGCGATTTCTTCGTCATTGCATATATTTGCAGCTCGGGCCAAGACAGTTTGCTGTCAAAATAAAAAAAACTAAAGTAAATATTTATTCGAAGACGAATTCTATAATATTTCGCAGTTACTTCGTACCTGGTAGGCTGTACGTTCAATAACGGCATTAAGTTCCGTCCTGTCAGCCTTGCTCAGGATGGCCACTAATTTGGTCTCCCCTATGTCACGGCTAGCTCGATCCAAAGGTTCGAGCAAAGTCCGAAGACCAGTTGTTTGCCCTAAGAAAGGAGCCAGCAAGGGGAGCATGCTTATTGCCTGTTGGTCATCTTCGTTCAACGAAGGACCGGAGCTTTGGCCTATAGTCTTCGGAGCCACTGGAGATTGACCCTCCCTGGAAGATTGGCTCTCGTCTGTTGAATCAGACGGAGTTGATTCAGAGCTTATAGCAGGCAGTGGTTCTATTTGTCTTTTGCCTCTTCCAGGTCCCTTTTGAGTAATTCTCTGGGCTGGCTCCGAAGTCGTCGAAGGCCCAGGAATTATTTCCTCTTGATGGACTTCTTCCATAGGAGTGGACTCTATAAAATAATAAAAAGTATTATACATTGTATAAATACTCAAATAAACACGAAAAAGTTATTCGAAGTCTACCTTCGACATTTTGCAAAGGAGTCATCGTCGGACTGTTTGGTGGATCGAAGGCTAATTCTTCATCCGAATCAGCCGTTAAGTCTTGGACTGCAGGAGCATCATCCTGGGCAGTCCTCGTTGCTTCTTTGGGAATCGAAGTTGTAGTGACTTCGACTCCACTTTCATTCACAGGAACTTCGTCCTGAGTTACATCTTCTTGAACTACCGAAGTCCTTGGTTGATCAACATTATCTCCGGACTCCGGTACGTTCACAGGTACTTCGGCTTGTGCGGCCCTTTGAGTTTCATTCTCTTCCATCAGGCGCACAAGCAATCTCCCCGTTTCTTCTTAGGAGTCGGAAACCAAGGCTCTTGAGCTCGAAGGTGCAGGATCTGAAGGTGCGAGGTTTTTTGGCTTCCGAGCCACCTTTTTCACCGGAGTTTTTGCTGAACTCGAAGTCCCAGCTTCGGCTTTCCTCTTCTGAGGCCCTTTCTCCAAAGGCACCCAATCCATCAGAGGGGGCGGAGACAGCTCCAGCATTCCCCATACTCTGTTAAATCTCTCCCAACTCCCAACAAATTTAACTCGCCATTCTTTCTCAGTCGGAGTTGGGGCACCCAGAATCTTCTCCGAAGCCCTTATAATTTGTTCTGAAGTCATAGGGGCTGAAGAAGCTGCAAAATAAATAATTCAAGTTAGTCTTTCTTCGAAGTAAATATGTATAATGCATGTTGGTTTCGAAGTTACCTGCAGGGCTCGAAGTTAAGTTGATTTTGCGAAGACCGCCTTCTGAATCATCCTCGAAGATGATAGGCCAGTTGGCCATCAGCGGAGAAATTTGCAGGCCGATGAATTCTTCAGCTAAGTCTCGCATACTTAACCTTCGGCTAACTTTTTGGAGCAGGTTCAGGCGAGCTTTGAATTGACCTTCGTTAGGCTGCACCAAAGCTTCCTTTCGGAATTGGATTTCCTTGAGGGGCCTAGCCAGAGGATTGCCTGCCCCAACTTCGGCATAGAACCATCTTAGAATCCAATCAGTGTACTATCTGGCATTGATGGCTTTGGCGGGGAATTGGAGGGCATACTCATCCCGAAGCCTAAAATTGATACTACCGAAGGATACCACCACCTTTTCACCTCCGGAGCTTACGAAGGTTTTCGGTTGGCATGTTGCTCTATGCAATGCAGCGAAGATCTCTGCCCTTCCTTCACACCCTTCGGCTCTCAAGGCCCATTCAAAGATAGCTAATCTAGCTACAACATTCGGAGATAGTTGGGGGAGGGTTACATGGAACAGATTAAGTACTTCGGCTAGGAAGTCCACAGCAGGGAGGCCCAAGCCTGCTTTGAAAAAGGCTTCGAATACTACAACCTCTCCGGGTCTTGGCACTAGAATCACTTCTTTGCTTGGCTTCCTAATCATAACCCCCGTACTGATTTTTCCTCCTACTGCGATTGCCAAGGATTCTCTTTTGCAGGTCGAAGGCCCCAACTGGAAAGACTGATCCAAGTATTTGGTCGATGGGGGGCACAAACCTTGATCATCAAAGATTTGAGGATTTCTCCCTCCTGCCGCCATAGAAGTTGTTGCAGATGCTGGAGGTGTCATCGCCAAGGTTGCCGCCGCTGCTGCTGCTGCCGCCTGTTGTCGAGCCACGATCGACGGAGGCGCTGATCCTTTGGTCTACACCATTGCGATCTCTGGATTGTCTTGGAGAAACTGGAGGCTAGGGCTCAAGAACTCAAGGGGCTCAAAAAGCTTTTGACTGTGAGAAAGCGGTGAAAAGGTAATCGGGTAAGTTTTAGGCCCTCTATTTATAGCCTAAGTGTCCCGCTTGTTACCGTTTTGGCTCTGCCTTTTCGCATTCTCGCCCGTTATTTTCCTCCAAAAATAACACATCGTATAACTTTCGTTAGAAGAAACAGGATAACGGCTATTTCTTCTAAGTCTGGAAAGTCTTCAGTCTTTTTAAAGATACTTCTAAGTCACTTCGAATGTAATTTCTTCGAATACCAATTCGAAGCATATATCTCCACATAATTCGGAGATGATATAAATCTGTTAACCCCTACTCATGATTACTTTTCTTGCGTATACTGCTCTCCTAAACGTTACAGGTTAAAACGGAGAAGCGTATCCGAGGGGCTACTGTTGGGGGAAAATATCTCATCTTCGGGGTTATTGCCGAAGCAACATAAAGGCAGACAACGGATTCGAAGGTTACCAGACGATCATCTTCGGAGATACTCGGAACCAAGTTCGAAGTTCGAAGATAGGCATTAGTTCGGAGTACATCTTCGAATTAAAGGCCTCAGAGATCTTTTCTGCCAGCTAAGATGGAAGACTTATCTTTTTTCTCATTAGATTAGTCTTTTACCATTTTAGCCCTATTAAGGGTATCGCATAGTTTCCACTATGTCGGTTGTAATAGAGGGGTAAATAGGTCTTTTCCTTAATGTTTGGGCCTATAAATACCCCCCGTTTCACCCTGTAATAGGGACCGAATACAAGTTATTCAATACACACTTTCGAACTATTCTAAGTTATTATCCTTTCGGAGGCTTAGAACAGTTTGCTTCACAAACACTTCGTTTGTTAGCTTCTTTTCTACAGAAACCTGTTAGCGTAATCTTTTACACCAACATCAAGTGACATGATTTGGCTCGTTTCTGAGTTTTTATGGTCAGTTGTGTGCTGAAATTTTTTAAATTTTCTTGAACTTGAATTTGGTTGTCAATGCACTCATCAAGGGGGAGATTGAGAAACCAAGGGTCGGTTTGGAGTCTGTGATGAGTGATTGACAGGCTTTTACCCCTATGTTTCGAAGGGGTACCTGTGAAGGGGTTCGGAGGTTGGACCTCCGAAGGTGTTCGGAGGCTGTTTCACCGAAGGGTTCGGTGGTTTGGTTGCTGCAGCTGTTGCAGCGGAGTGTGCCTGTCGGAGGGGTCTGACAGTACACGATGACTGGGGTTGTACCGAAGGTCTCGGTACTTTGGGCGGTACACCGGAGTGTGTGCCGAAGGTTGCTAACCCGGAGAGGTCTCTGGAGTACTGGATACACTTGTCTGCTTGTCTGTGGTGCGCAGGGGACTGCGAAGGCGACAGACGGTTCGTAGTAGGTGAACCTGGGTCAAGCGGGAGGCTTGATGCTAGGGGAGCAGGGAGCTCCGTCACGGAGGCTGCGAAGGGGTCTAGGTCGGACCTCGGGTCAAGGTGCACCAGGTGAAGGCAGTAAGTGCGGAGCGTGGCTCCGGGTGAAGGTACTCCGAGACAAAGTCCTCGGAGGCGAGGCACTTCGAAGGGTACTCCGGAAGGAGTGACTTCGGAGTATGGTAGATCAAGTCCTCTGCGGAGGCAAGGTGTTCGGAGTGTGCTCCGGAGGGAGACACTCGAAGGTACCCGACGAAGGTCTCAGAAGTTGAGGTGCATTGAAGGCATGGTCCGGGTGAGGCTCGTCGAGGAGTGTGCTCGGGGAGAGACACTACGACGAAGTGACTATGGAATGCTTCATGCGGAGGCCTTGGACGAAGGAGGGACTTCGAAGGGTGGTACTCCGAAGGTGGGGCTTCAGAGTGAAGAAGGCTTCGGAGCGAGGCTAGCTCCGGAGCAAGGTTGACTTGTGGTACTTCGGCCATGCATGGCTTCGGTACACGGACTAACGGAGTTCGAGCTAGGAGTAGCTGCGAAGCCGTGGTGGTCCACTCCGAAGGTGGTGGTGCGAAGGCCCAAGGGCTTTGACGGCTTCAGCTCAAAACCGTCACTGTATCGGAGGCTAACTTCGGTGAAGCGAAGGCCGTCAGGCTCAAGGCTTCTCACCGAAGCTACCGCACCCCTCGCGTGCGAAGGGGGGCTTCAGAAAAGTCAAAGACTGTAAAGGCTGACAATGTCTGCTCTGCAAAAAGCTGACGCTGTCCCCTCTGCAAAGCTGACAGAGAAGCCTCCAGAATAAAGTTGACTACCTTTTGTACCCCTCTGTTCTGTAGAGACAAAACCAATGTAAACCCTAGGGGTAAAGTTGTCAATTCACTTGGGTGAATAGTGGCTATAAATATGGGGGCTGGGTAGGTAACATTTAACACTTTGAGCATTCACTGTTGAGCTCCTGTACTAGCCACCACACTCTGTATTCATCCTGTGAGTTCATTTATTGTGTTCCTTGTTCAAGCAGCGAAGCCCTGCTTCTGTGTTGAGTTTCTGCTTGAGCTTGTTTGCATACCTCGCTAGTAGTAGTGCACCGAAGCCTGTCTAGGCGAAGTGTGTTTTGTGCGAAGTGTGCTTTTCACTGTGCGTTTGCTCGGTGTAACAGGTGGCTAGATCTCGCTGCTTACTAGCGAAGCCCTGATCGAAGCCCGTGTTTCTTATCGGGTCTATGTCCCTAGCGAAGTCTGTTAGTGTGCGTTTAGACCTTCGGTGTACGAAGCCTAGCACCAGTTGCTGCTGCTAAGTACTTGGTCGAAGTCCTCAGAGGGTAGTCCACTCTTGCGAAGGGTGAAGTGCGAAGCCTGCTCGAAGCACCCTGTGTGCGGAGCCTGCACTGACTTAGCAGAGTTGGTTTTTCGGGTTTGTGTGGAGCGAAGTCTTCTTGGCTTCGAACTTTTGCTCCTTGCGAAGCCTGTGTTCGGAGCCATAAATCATGAACATGCTTATCACGTAAATCAATGCTCTCACGTAATAAAGAACAGTTCATGCATTCATTTCTATCATGAGAACTAGAATCAACCAACAAAAGCTGCTTTTGTGCAGTCTCAAGCTCAGAAAGAGTTTGAGCATGAACAGAACGCAACTGAGCAAGCTCACCCATAACAACAGTGCAAGATTCACATTCAGCATCATTAACTCTAGACTTAAGCATTGCATAATCAGTAGAAACAGATTCTAGCCTAAGTCCAAGGTCTTTTCTCTCTCTAGCGACTTGCACAAGTAATCTATCCTGACCAAGAACTACTTCATTCAGCTCATCTAATTTAATTGAAAGCTGGTAATAGGATAGTGGTACCTCAGATGAGTCAAGCTCATCGCCGCTGTGATCACTGTCGGCCATGAAGCAAAGGCCGGTGAAATCTCGTCCCTTCTTGTCCTTCTTGTCCTCCTTCCTTGGGGACTCCTCCTCAGAGCTCGACTCCTCAGTTGAGGAAGTGTCGATGTCACTGAGAGCAGCAACAAATGCTCTGGAAGCGGCTTTGGCTACCCTCTTAGCCACCTTGCCGCGCTTGCCCTTCACAAAGGGTTTCCTCTCCTTCTTGTGGTATTTGGGGCGCTCACTCTCATCTCTCTTCTTGAGTTTAGGGCAATTGGCCTTGATGTGAGAAGTTGATGAGGACATCACTTCACATGATACACACATGGAGCCTCCACCTACAATTCAGTTACTAGGACGAATCACACGCGCCCGTGCCCGTCGCTTGAACCATGAGGTTAATTGCTGTTGGTTCCACCTCATTTGGAGTCTCGAGCTGTCATGTGTGATTAAAACAGTCCTGCGTGACAGAACCGGGCCGTGTTGGCCCATAATCTGAGTCTGTACGTCTTCTAGCCCACAGCCTGTGTCTGTTCACCTTCCACAGGCCGCCGCCCTATATATTCTCACGCGAGCCACCTCTAGGGTTAGGTTTTGCTTTGTTTGCATCTACACTGTTGTGTTTAGATCCCGCCTCTTGCACCGGACCGATTGGCTGCTGCATTGGCGTTTGTGAAACCTCACCTTATCTTCGTTTGTCTGTTTTGGCATTCGATTTGTATCCTTCCTGTTCTTGCTTGTGTTCTTAGGTTCGCTTGCAGGAATTAGCCTTCGTGGCGAGGTCAATCGCGTCCTGCGTGGTTGATAACCAACGGAGACAGTGGTGTAACGATTGCAAGGTTTTGATCCGCCGGACCGGAGCCTTGGATCGCCAACGTCGAGATTCTCCACCAACCCAAGTTTATCCTTTACCTAGCAGAAGATCGGGACCAGTCCCCCATCAGTTGGTATCAGAGCTCAGATTTCCCGTTAGGTAATCTCGATCTGCTTTTGTTTTTACCCAGAGTCCAGAAAACCGCACCCAAAAAAATTCCCCACCGAGAACCCCTTTGTGCCTTGCGATTTTAATTTCAGTTTTAACTTTGTTGAGTTCGTGTTCTTGGTCGAGTCTTGTTGCTGGTTTAGTCATCCCTCTGTGTCGTTTGAGTAGTAGTTGTTCTTGTGTCTCAGAAAAAAAAAATTCCCCACCGAAACCCCCCCCTTCCGCAACCCTACTTTGTTTTCCACATCGACTCTTTGTGACCCCCCTTCAGTAAAACAGGCATAACTTTTCGCTCGTTTGGCAGAAAAATCTGAAATTTTTTGAGCGTGTTCCTGACCCAATTTGGGTGGGTACTCTAACCGGCTATGCCGGTTAGCCCTCTCCAAAGTCACCAAAACAAATCAGGAAGATAAAGAAAAAAAATTGGACAAAGTTTTTGCTCGTCGTTCACCGAACTTGTTGAATTTCTGTGAGCCACATCCCACCTCAGTTGCAGGTGCCAATTTTTGTGGTTGCATCTCTGGTCATCCTTGTTCAAAAAAAAATAGAGTAAAAAAAAGGAGAAAAAAAAGAGAAGCGGTCCTGTTAGTTGCTTGTCCGAACTCTTGTCCGAACTCTTGTCCGAGCTCTTGTCCGATCTCTTGTCCGATCAGTGGCAGGTAGTGGCAGTTTCAGTGGCAGTTTCTGCTTGTCCAATCCCTTGTCCGAACTCTTGTCCGATCTCTTGTCCGATCTGCAGAGAGCTTAATTTGGCCTGTGTTGCTTCCATTTGAGTTTTGGGCACATAGTTTCCCTCTATTGCTTGAATTTTCACCTTGGGAGCACTAAGGCCAGCAACTTTGACGAGTACTAGGGAATACTTATTGAACTTGGTTTAACTGTTATTATTATCGCTAATCCTTGCTACTCACTTTGCCTTCCAAGCTACACCTTTCTCTTGGTCAGGACAGGTTCATTCCTTGCAATTGCCACCACCCTCCACTTGGTTCATCACCTTTAGGCCGGTGACCTCACTGCGGCGTGGTAAGAACACTTGCAAGCGTGGGTAAGGTGCTTGACGGATTGCTTCCACCCCACACCCACCTCCACACCTAGCTGTTTTCCATCAGGATTATTCTTTGTTGTTTTGTCTTTCACTAACATGGCAGATAACAGCGGCACCCCTCCATCTGATTTTAATGAATGTGTCTCACGCCGTGCTCTACTAGAGTCTCAGCGGCAGACCCAACATTCCATCGAACGTCTCGCACGTACTGTGGCTGACCTAGTAGACCGGATGACTGCCTTGGAAACATGTTTGCCTGCGGTATGAGCCAACAATGACCATGTTGAAGACGAAGACGACCATATTGAAGAGGAAGACGACCTATCCTATGCCGGAAACAATGCCATTGACCCTGACGAGGCTGCACGTCATCGCTTTCAGTTCAACCGTCAAGGTATGGGCGGCCACCGCAACTGCCCTCCACGAGGTAACAATGACAACCACAAGAACAATGATCCCTACTCTAAGGTAAAATTTTCAGTACCTCCTTTTGCTGGCACCTATGATCCATATGCATATTTAGATTGGGAGATGTCAGTCGAACAAAAATTTAATGCTCACATGGTTCCTGCTATCCACCGCGTGCGTTTAGCTACTAGTGACTTCACTGGATATGCTCTTCTTTGGTGGACTGAAATAGTTCAGGTTGGAAATGAACCACAAACTTGGGATATGTTAAAACGGCAAATGCGTGGTAGATGGGTCCCTCCTTCATATAAACATGATTTGAGAAAAAAATTGCAGCGCCTAAACCAAGGAAATAAATCGGTAGAGGAGTATTATCAGGAGTTGCAAATAGGTTGCATGCGTGCTGAAATTGAGGAGGACAATGAGGATAAAATGGCCCGTTTTTATGGTGGTTTAAGACGTGAAATTCAGGATATCATTGATTATAAAGAATACAATACTATCACTCGTCTTTTCCACCTTGCTATGCTTGCAGAAAAAGAATTGCAGGGTCGCCAACAACCACAACGCAGCATGAGGACCAACATTGGTGGTGCTACTTCACGCTCAAGTGGGCAGCAGCAACGACCACCCGCACCCCCTTCTCGACCGGCGGCTACATCAGCACCTTCTACATCTACAGCCTAGGTTGAGAGTTCCAAGACTGCAGCATCCAAGGCGCCAGCCAAGCCCACCTCCTCGGCAGCCTCTACTGCACGTTCTGCAGCGATCCAGTGTCACAGATGCAAAGGATTTGGCCATGTGATGAAAGACTGCCCTAGTCAACGGGCTTATATTACTACGGAAGACGGTGGCTATGTAAGTGCTAGTGATGTTGAAGATGAATATGCACTTGCTGCTAACATTGCAGGAGATGATGATACATTCGACGATGACGCTGTTATTGCGTCGGATGCCACTGCCGACCTTGAAGCACTTATTGTACAACGCGTCTTGAGAACTCACATGGAGCAGGACGACAGGGCACAACGGAACAACCTGTTTCAGACCTTCTTCGGCGTCAATAACCGTCGTGTACGTGTCATCATCGACAGCGGTAGCTGCAACAATTTGGTGAGTCACGACATGGTAACGAAGCTTCAACTTCCCACACGTGCGCATCCACACCCTTACCATGTGCAATGGTTCAACAATAGCGGTAAGGTCAAGGTAACACAAACTGCTCACATAAAATTTTCCATTGGTACATACTTCGGAGCTGCTGATTTTGATGTAGTACCAATGCAAGCATGTTCTCTGTTACTTGGTAGACCTTGGGAGTATGATACTGATGCTACACACCATGGTAGGAGCAATACGTACACATTTATGTATAAAGGAAAGAAAGTTACATTGCTTCCTATGACTCCAGCTGAAATTGTAAAATTTGAACAAGAAAAACATGCTAGGGATGCACAGAAGAGCAAACAACCTTCTGAAAATCAGCAAGTAGCTAACACGCTTTTGAGGCAACAGAAAGATAAAATTGCTTCTCCTTCTTCATCACAAGTTATAAATCTGAAAGGGCGTGTCATGCTTGCAACTAAAACTGACCTTGCTGAAATTTGTGATGATACCCCCTTGCTATATGGCTTGATTTGCACAAACGTGTTGTTTTCACTTGCGAACATTCCTAGCTCTGTTCCTGTTGCAGTCACTGACCTTTTGCAGGAGTTTAAAGATGTTTTTCCTGCTGAGATACCACCCGGGCTGCCACCGATACGCGGCATCGAGCACCAAATTGATTTGGTCCCGGGAGCGTCTCTTCCTAATCGTGCAGCGTACCGTACCAATCCGGAGGAGACAAAAGAAATTGAGCGCCAAGTACAGGACCTTCTTGATCGTGGGTACGTCCGTGAAAGCCTTAGTCCTTGTGCAGTACCCGTTCTTTTGGTACCTAAGAAAGATGGTAGTTGGCGCATGTGTGTTGATTGTCGTGCTATTAATAATATCACCATTCGATATCGACACCCTATTCCTAGATTGGATGACATGCTTGATGAGCTTAGTGGTGCCATTATCTTTTCTAAGATCGATCTCCGTAGTGGCTACCACCAAATTCGCATGAAACTAGGTGATGAATGGAAAACTGCTTTTAAAACAAAGTTTGGATTATATGAGTGGCTTGTCATGCCTTTTGGACTTACTAATGCACCTAGTACCTTCATGCGCTTGATGAATGAAGTCCTACGGCACTTTATAGGACGCTTTGTGGTTGTATACTTTGATGATATCTTGGTTTATAGCAAGTCTCTCACTGAACATGTTGAACACCTACGTGCTGTTTTTTCTGTCCTCCGTGAGGCTAGAATGTTTGGTAACCTTGAGAAGTGCACGTTTTGCACGGATCGAGTTGTGTTTCTTGGATATGTTGTCACTTCACATGGTATTGAGGTTGACGCGGCAAAGGTAGAAGCAATCAACAGCTGGCCGCAACCCCAAACTATCACACAAGTACGTAGTTTTCTTGGTCTTGCAGGTTTCTACCGGCGTTTTGTGAAAGATTTCAGCACCATAGCCAGTCCTTTGCATGAGTTGACCAAGAAGGGAGTTACTTTTACTTGGGAGCCAGCACATGAACAAGCTTTTGCCACCCTCAAAGATCGTCTTACACATGCACCTCTACTTCAGCTATCCGACTTCAGTAAGCCTTTTGAGTTAGAATGTGATGCTAGTGGTTTTGGATTAGGAGGTGTGCTGCTGCAAGGAGGTAAACCCGTGGCCTATTTTAGTGAGAAATTACATGGCCCACAGTTGAACTATTCTACCTATGATAAGGAATTATATGCCTTAGTACGTGTGCTTGAAACTTGGCAACATTACCTTTTGCCTAAGGAGTTTATTATTCATTCGGATCATGAAGCATTGAAGCATATACGTAGTCAAGCAAATCTGAATAAACGACATGCTAAATGGGTAGAATTTATTGAGACTTTTCCATATATCATTAAGCATAAGAAAGGGAAAGATAATGTGATTGCTGATGCTTTATCTAGACGATATACATTGCTTTCTCAACTTGATTATAAGATCTTTGGTTTAGAAACATTGAAGGACATGTATGCTACTGATTTGGACTTCAAAGATGCTTTTGCAAATTGTACAAATGACCGTGCTTGGAACAAATATGTGCTGAATCATGGATATCTTTTTCGTGCTAACAAGTTATGCGTTCCGGCTAGCTCTCTTCGCTTGTTGTTATTGCAGGAAGCACACGGTGGTGGTTTGATGGGTCATTTTGGATCAAAGAAAACCGAAGATGTGCTGTCCACACACTTCTATTGGCCTAGGATGAGACGAGATGTTGAGCGCTATGTGGCACGATGCACTACTTGCAATAAAGCTAAGTCCCGTCTAAACCCACATGGTCTTTATATGCCTCTGCCCGTTCCTAGTGTACCTTGGGAGGATATTTCTATGGATTTTGTGTTAGGACTACCTAGAACTAGAAGGGGGAGAGATAGTATTTTTGTGGTGGTAGATCGTTTCTCTAAAATGGCGCATTTTATACCTTGTCACAAGAGCGACGATGCTACAAATGTTGCTGATTTGTTTTTCAGAGAGGTCGTACGCTTGCATGGAGTTCCCAATACCATCGTTTCAGATCGTGATGCCAAATTCTTAAGTCATTTTTGGAGGACGTTGTGGCATAAGTTGGGGACGAAGCTGCTGTTTTCTACTACTTGTCACCCCCAAACGGATGGACAAACGGAGGTCGTCAACCGCACATTGTCCACCATGTTGAGGGCTGTTTTGAAGACCAACTTGAAGCTTTGGGAAGAGTGTCTACCTCATATTGAGTTTGCATATAATAGGTCAGTACACTCCACTACTAAGGTAAGTCCGTTTCAAGTGGTCTATGGCTTTAATCCGCGTGCTCCTATTGATTTGCTACCATTACCACCATCTGAAAACTTGAATTTTGATGCTACTACACGTGCTGAATTATTGCTTAAGATGCATGAAACTACTAAAGCAAACATAGAGAAAATGAATGAGAAATATCGTGCTTATGGTAGTAAGGGTAGAAAAGAGATAACATTTGAACCGGGTGATCTTGTTTGGTTGCACTTGCGCAAGGATCGTTTTCCTGATTTAAGAAAGTCTAAATTGATGCCACGTGCTGATGGCCCTTTCCGTGTGCTTGAGAAGATAAATGACAATGCATATAAGCTTGAGTTGCCTGCAGCTTTTGGGGTTAGTCCCACATTTAACATTTCAGATTTAAAGCCCTATTTGGGAGATGATGATGAGCTTGAGTCGAGGACGACTCCAATTAAAGAGGGGGAGGATGATGAGGACATCACTTCACATGATACACACATGGAGCCTCCACCTACAATCCAATTACAAGGACCAATCACACGCGCCCGTGCCCGTCGCTTGAACCATGAGGTTAATTCTTTCCTTAGCAACTATGTAAATATTTGTTTGGACGGGATGCTACTGAATACTAGTGATATTTTGTTGCTTAGGAACATGGGAGATGTAATAGGAGAGTTGGAGTCGAAGACGGAGTCACACGGATGATTTTGAAGTCAAGAAATCGCTGGTTCGGACTACATCAACCACCATGCATCAAAATGGGCATAACTTCCTCATACGAAGTCCGATTGGCGCGTTCTTGGACTTTTTGGAAAGCTGAGGAGAAGAAGGATCGTTTGCTGTTGGTTCCACCTCATTTGGAGTCTCGAGCTGTCATGTGTGATTAAAACAGTCCTGCGTGACAGAACCGGGCCGTGTTGGCCCATAATCTGAGTCTGTACGTCTTCTAGCCCACAGCCTGTGTCTGTTCACCTTCCACAGGCCGCCGCCCTATATATTCTCACGCCAGCCACCTCTAGGGTTAGGTTTTGCTTTGTTTGCATCTACACTGTTGTGTTTAGATCCCGCCTCTTGCACCGGACCGATTGGCTGCTGCATTGGCGTTTGTGAAACCTCACCTTATCTTCGTTTGTCTGTTTTGGCATTCGATTTGTATCCTTCCTGTTCTTGCTTGTGTTCTTGGGTTCGCTTGCAGGAATTAGCCTTCGTGGCGAGGTCAATCGCGTCCTGCGTGGTTGATAACCAACGGAGACAGTGGTGTAACGATTGCAAGGTTTTGATCCGCCGGACCGGAGCCTTGGATCGCCAACGTCGAGATTCTCCACCAACCCAAGTTTATCCTTTACCTAGCGGAAGATCGGGACCAGACCCCCATCAGAAGTGTCGCCACACTCAAAACAACCACTAAAACCACTTCTCCTCTGATCCCATCTTTCATGATGAAAACGGGTGAATCTTCTGGCAATGAGAGCAAGCTCATCATCATCCAGAGTATCCACCTGCTCTTTAGTGACAGAGACTAGGGAGGACAAAGCAAAACCATCTGCAAAAACACAAGTGCCATATGTGCTAGGTTCTGCAGTGGTGCCACGGCTAGTGCTAGAAACTAGTGCCAATGGCTGTGGCAAAGAGTTCCTATGCACTGCAAGAGATGCCTTGGCAATCTCTGTGGACTTTAGCTTGGTGAAGAGCTCATCACAGGTCAATGTGTCATAACCTGCGGACTCCTCAATGCTGGATATCTTCACTTCCCAAATGCTATGGTCAAGAGCATAGAGAAGCTTGATAGCCCTGTCATGATCATTGTAAGCAAGTGTCCCGTTGGACTGCAAGTTACTCACTATCACATCAAAGCGAGAAAACATGGCATCTATAGATTCATCAGGTGCCTGCACAAATAGCTGATACTGTTGATTGTACGTGCTCTGGCGCCTGGCCTTAATCTGTGTAGAGCCCTCATGAAAAATAGTGAGTGTAGTCCAAATTTCCCTAGCTGTCCTAAGGTGCTGCACCCTATCAAACTCATTTCTACTCAAACCAATGAACAATATATTTCTTGCCTTAGAGTTGGCATTATACTGATCCTTCTCTATTTGAGAGGTGCGAGTTTTAGGGATAGAGTATTGTGAGTCCACAATCTCCCAAATTGCATTTCCTTAGCTTAACAAGTAAGCCTCCATGCACACCTTGGGCTTTCGCACCAACACCTTCGGAGTGGACCACCATGGCTTCGCAGCTTCTCCCAGCTCGAACTCCGTCAGTCCGAGTACCGAAGCCATGCAAGGCTGAAGTACCTCAAGTCAACCTCACTCCGGACCCAGCCTCACTTCGGAGCCGGCTTCACTCTGGAGAAGCCAGCTTCGCTCTGAAGCCTGCTTCACTCTGAAGCCTGCTTCACTCCGGAGAAGCCAGATTCACTCCAAAGCCTGCTTGACTGCAGAGAAGCCAGCTTCGCTCTGAAGCCTGCTTCACTCCGGAGAAGCCAGCTTCGCTCCAAAGCTTGCTTCACTCCGAAGCCCCACCTTCGGAGTACCACCCTTCGAAGTCCCTCCTTCGTCCAAGGCCTCCGCATGAAGCATTCCATGAGCACTCCGTCGCAGTGTCTCTCCCCGAGCACACTCCTCGACGATCCTCACCCGGACCATGCCTTCAATGCACCTCGACTTCTGAGACCTTCGTCGGGTATACCTTCGAGTGTCTCCCTCCAGAGCACACTTCGAACACCTTGCCTCATTGCTGAGGACTTGATCCACCATACTCCGAAGTCACTCCATTCGAAGTAGCCTTCGAAGTGCCTTGCCTCCGAGGACTTCGTCTCGGAGTACCTTCACCCAGAGCCAGGCTCCACACTTAATGCCTTCTCCTGGCGCACCTCGACCCGAGGTCCGACCTCGACCCCTTCGCAGCCTTCGTGACGGAGCTCCCTGCTCCCCTGGCATCAAGCCTCCCGCTTGACCCAGGTTCACTTGCTACGAACCATCCGTCGCCTCCGAAGTCACCTGCGCACAACAGATAGACAAACAAGTGTATCCAGTACCCCAAAGACCTCTCCGGGTAACAACCTCCGATACACACTCCGGTGTACCACCCAAAGTACCGAACCCTTCGGTACAACCCAGTCATCGTGTACTGTCGGACCCCTCCGACAAGCACACTCCGCTGCAACAGCTGCAGCAACCAGACCCACCGAACCCTTCAGTGAAACAGCCTCCGAACACCTTCGGAGAACCAGCCTCCGAACACCTTCGGAGAACCAATCTCCGAACCCCTTCGGAGGGACCCCTTCGAATCAGAGGGTAAAATCTGTCAATCACTCATCACAGACTTCGAAACCAACCCTTGGTTTCTCAAGTTCCTTTCTTTCTCTAGCAGCTAGTTTAAGTAATCTATCCTGACCAATGATAGTATCATGCAATTCATCATTTTTAACAAGAATCTAGTCATGGGATAGATATACCTCAGATGAGTCTAGCTCATCGTCATTGTGGATGTTGTCGGCCATGAAGCAAAGGACTGTGAAGTCTTTTGTCTTCTTCTCCTTATTCTCCTCATTCTTGGAAGGCTCCTTCTTATCCAATCTTGGCTCCTCACTTAATGAAGTGTTGACGTCGCTGAGGGTGCCCACAAAAGCTCTAGCTACCTTCTTAGCCACCTTTCCACGCTTCCCTTTCAATAAAGGCTTCTTGTCAATCTTCTGGTGCTTGTGCTCATATTCATTTTTCATTTTTAATTTAGGGCAATTAGCCTTAATGTGAGAAAGATCTCCACATTCAAAACATCCCCGAGAGCCCCCTCTCCTCTAATGCCATCTATCATTGTAAAATCAGGTGAACTTCTTGACAATGAGAGCAAGCTCCTCATCGTCTAGAGTATCCACCTGTTCTTTTGTGACAGAGACTAGGGAGGACAAGTCAAAACCTCCACAAAAAGCACAAACGCCAAAACCACCAGAAAAATTATCTCTAGATGAGGTGCCACTGCCAGAACTGGAAACTAGTGCTATGGATGGCGGCAAAGAGTTTCCAAATCCTGGACGAGATGCCTTGGCAATCTTAGTGGACTTGAGCTTACTAAAGAGCTCGTCGCAAGTCAATGTGTCGTAACTTGCCGACTCCTCAATACTAGAGATCTTCACTTCCTATATGCTACAATCGAGAGCATAGAGAAGTTTGATCGCTCTATCATGATCAGAGTAAGCTAAAGTCCCGGTGGAGTGCAAGTTTCTCATAATTCCATCAAAACGAGCAAACATGGCATATACATATTCACCAGGGCCTGGCATAAACATTTGATATTCTTGATTATATGTGCTCTGGCGCCTAGCCTTAATGAGAAACCAAGGGTTGGTTTCGGAGTCTGTGATGAGTGATTGACAGGATTTACCTTCTAGGTTCAGAGGGTGTTTTATCGAAGGGTTTGGTGGGTCTTGTTGTTGTGGATGTTGCAGCGGATTGTGTTTGTCAGAGGGGTCTGGCAGAACACGATGAATTGCATACCGAAGGGTTTGATTCTTTAGGCAGTACACCGGAGTGTGTGTCAAAGGTTGTATACCAGAGAGGTCTCTAGGGTACTGTAAACACTTCAGTTTGTTTGTGGTGCTTAGGTGACTTCGGAGGCGATGGACAGTTCGCAGCAAGTGAACCTGGGTCAAGCGGAAGGCTTGATGCCAGAGGAGCGGGGAGCTCGGTCATGAAGGCTGCGAGGGGTCGAGGTCGGTCCTCGGGTCAAGGTGCGCTAGGCGAAGGCAGAGAGTGCGGAGGGTGGCTCTAGCTGAAGGTACCCTAAGGCAAAGTCCTCGGAGGCGAGGCACTTCGAAGGGTGCTCCGGACGGAGTAACTTCGAAGTATGGTGAACAAAGTCCTCAGCATTGAGGCAAGGCGTTTGAGGTGTGCTTCGGATGGAGGCACTGGAAGGGACACCTGACGGAGGTCTCAGAAATCAAGGTGCATCGAAGGCATGGTTCGAGTGAGGCTCGTCAAAGAGTGTGCTCGGGGAGAGACACTATGATGAAGTGCTCATGGAATGCTTCATGCGGAGACCTTGGACGAAGGAGGGACTTCGAAGGGTGGTACTCCGAAGGTGGGGCTTCGGAGTGTGGTTGTCTTGAACTACTTTGACTGTGCATGGCTTCGGTACACGGACTGACATAGTTTGATCTGAGAGTAGTTGCGAAGTCGTGGTGATCCACTCCGGAGGTGATGGTGCGAAGACTCAAGGGCTTTGACGGCTTCAGCTCAAAACCGTCACTATATCGAAGGCTGACTTCGGTGAAGTGAAGGCCGTCTTGCTCAAGGATTCTCACCGAAACTACCGCACCCCTCCCATGCGAAGGGGCTTTAAAAGGCTCTAAAACTGCAAAGGCTGATCGTGTCTTCTCTACAAAAGATGATGTTGTCTCCTCTGCGAAGATGACAAAAGAAGCCTCCAAATAAAGTAGACTACCATTTGTACCCCCTGTTCGAGAGAGACAAAAATAGTGTAAACCCTTGGGGAAAGTAGTCTATTCACAGGGCTGAATAGTGCCTATAAATAGTGAAGGCTGGCTAGGCATCGGTAACACTTTGAGTAACTATTTTCAGAACTCTAGAGCCAGCCACCACTCTTGTATTCAGTCTGTGAGTTCATTTTGTGTTTTCTATTCAAGCAATGAAACTTTGATTCTGTTTTTAATTTACTGCTTGAACATGTATGCATGCTTTGCACTGATTTCTTGATTTCTTTGTGCTCCACTTATTCCTGGTTCGAGTTTGTGCACTGGGTATTTTTGGAGAAATGTGTGAGGGATTAGTATGTGTGAAGTGTGTTTGTTAGTGTGAGTTCGCTCTGTGTAAACTAGAGGCAAGTTCTCAATGATTACTAGCGAAGCACTGAGTGTAGTTGAGATCGAAGTCTACTTTTCTCTATCTATCGAAGTCTTTAGCACAACATGTTGTCTTAGCGAAATCAGTTCTATTCGCTTTTAGGCCTTCGGAATACAAAACCTAGCACCAGTTGCTAGATCAAAGTATCTGGTCGAAGTCCATAGAGGGAAACCACCTCCTAGGAAGGGTGAAGTGCGAAGTCTTTTTGACTTTGAACTTTTGCTCCTAGCGAAGCCTGATTTCAGAGCTATGAAATACCTCCGAACTAGACCTTCGAAGGGTGTGTTCGAAGCCTATTCCAAAGGAGACTGAATTAAAATAGAAGGCTATTTTTAGCCTGAAATTTTAAAAGCTCCCATTCCCCCCCTCTAGTCGCCCTTTTCGGTCCAACAATTGGTATCAGAACAGGTTAAGATCACCAGTTGACCTTAACCGGTTTTGTGATCTTCCGGCAACATGGACAGAGTTAGTAAAATACCTCTGTTCGATGGGACTGATTTTGCATACTGGAAGGTGCGCATGGAGGCTTACTTATTAAGTCAATGAAATGCAATTTGGGAGATTGTGGACTCACAATACTCCATCCCTGAAACCCGCACCTCTCAAACAAAAAAATATCAGTATAATTCTAACTCCAAAGCTAGAAACATACTGTTCATTGGTTTGAGTCAGAGTGAGTTTGATAGGTTCAACACCTTAGGATAGTTAGGGAAATTTGGACTACTCTCACTATTTTTCATGAGGGCTCTACACAGATTAAGGCTAGGCACCAAAGCACATACAATCAACAGTATCAGCTGTTTGTGCAAGTGCCTGGTGAATCTATAAATGCCATGTTTTCTCGCTTTGATGCAATAGTGAATAACTTGCGGTCTAATGGGACGCTTACTTACAATGACCATGATAGGGCTATCAAGCTTCTCTATGCTCTTGATCGTAGCATATAGGAAGTGAAGATATCTAGCATTGTGGAGTCCGTAGGTTATGACACATTGACCTGTGATGAGCTCTTCAGCAAGCTGAAGTCCACAGAGATTACCAAGGCATCTCTTGCAGTGCACATAAACTCTTTGCCGCAGCCATTGGCACTAGTTTCTAACACTAGCCATGGCACCACTGCAGAACCAAACACATCTGGTACTTGTGTGCTTGCTGGTGGTTTTGCTTTGTCCTCCCTGGTCTCCATCACTAAGGAGCAGGTGGATACTCTAGATGATGAAGAGCTTGCTCTCATTGCCAGAAGGTTCACCCGTTTTCACAATGAGATACGGGATCAGAGGAGAAGTGGTTGTAGTGGATGTTTTGAGTGTGGTGACAATTCTCACATCAAAGCCAATTGTCCTAAGCTAAAAAGGAGAGATGAGAGTGAGCGCCATAAACACCACAATAAGGAGAGGAAACCCTTTGTGAAGGGTAAGCACGGCAAGGTGGCTAAGAGGGTAGCCAAGGCTGCTTCTAGAGCCTTTGTTGCTGCACTCAGTGACATCGATGCTTCTTCAACTAAGGAGTCGAGCTCTAACGAGGAGGAAGAATCTCCAAGGAAGGAGGAGAAGAAGGAGAAGAAGGCCAGAGATTTCACCGGCCTCTGCTTCATGACCGACAGTAGTCACAACGGCGATGAGCTTGACTCATCTGAGGTACCTCTATCCTATGACAAGCTTTCAATTAAGGTAGATGAACTGAATGAAGTAGTTCTTCATCAGGATAGATTACTTGTTCAAGCTGCTAGAGATAGAAAAGACCTTAGACTTAGGCTAGAATCTGTTTCTACTGATTATGCCATGCTTAAGTCTAAAATTGATGATGCTGAATATAATCTTGCACTGTTGTCATGGGTGAGCTTGCTCAGTTCTGCTCTGTGCATGCTCAAACCATTGATGAGCTTGAGACTACACAGAAGCAGCTTTTGGTGGTGGAGTCTAGACCTGTTTATCCTGATGCTTGTTCAAATTGTTCATTATTGATTGGTAGCATTAATTTGATGGACAAGCATGTTAAGGAATTAGAGGCTAGATCAGAGAGGGCCGGTAGTTCTAAGGATGTGCAACCTGTGTGTGACACTTGCATAACCCTTAAGGACTAGCTAGGCACTATTAGAGAGCAAGCTGAAAACCTCATGACTAAAAATGAATACATTCTCTCTGTGGTTAACAAATGCACTGAGGGAAAGGGTAGGATGGATTTGCTCTTGGACAAGACCAAGATGTGCGCTGATAGGGTAGGGTTAGCTCTGGGATTGGGTTTTGAGAGGATTCTCTTAGATAGTGAAAACAAAACTATTTTACCTCACCCACTACCTTGGAGAAAGAAAGAGCCTAGTTAGACACTCCATCAGCCAAAAAGCCTACCCAAACTCCAAAGAAAACCACTCTTCCTGCCAAGAAAACCACTCAGCAGATGCCCGAGGAGCCTGTGAGGATTGTTCCTATGACCCATGAGAGTGCCCCTAGGAGAGTGTTTCATTGTTCCTATTGTCAGCGGGCAGGTCATTTGGTTAGGTTCTGTTTTCGTCGCATCAAGGATGAGCGACGCTCTCAGGCAATGAGTTTCTAGGACATGCATTACCCAGCTTTTAGTATGCATGAGCCTGAGTTTTACTCACGTCCTATTTTCGAGGCTCCCCATGCTACCCAGAGAGGTTTTGCCCCTCGAGGTGTTCACCATGTTCCGTATGGTGGTAGACCTCGTATGAACGGCTTTGTGCCTCGACAGGTTGGGAGACCTCGTCATGCATTTGGGTCACAACGTGTAGGCAGACCTCACACTTCGCATCATTCTATTTTTTCTATGGGTAGACAGTCTACTTTCACTATGCCTACTATTCGTATCACTCGGTGCTGGATGCCTCATCATGTTTTCACTCACCCCAACACTAAGCGATCGAGATTATCTTATCATGTGTAGGCACTAGATCGAGGTTTGGAGAGCACGTGGATCATGGACTCCGGTTGTTCGCACCATATGACCGGAGATGTAGCATGGTTCTCCAGCCTCACCACAACCAAGCAAAAGGAACATATCACCTTTGGCAACAATCAAAGGAGTAGAGTGAAAGATAAAGGTGTGGTAAGAATCAACTCGAATTTCACTCTCAAAGATTTTGATTTGTTGAAAATTTGGGATACAATTTGCTGTCTGTATCTCAACTGCTTGATGAGGGCTTCGAAGTGCGATTTCATCGCGATACTTTGCAAGTACTCAATTCTAATGGCGCCGTGGTTTGTAAGATCTTTAGAGTTGAGAGAGTTTTTGGAGCTGATTTTTTGAGTCGTCTGGTTCTTCTCATTGCCTTGTTGCTCATTCGACTCCTGAGCTTTGGAAATGGAATAGGAGACTAGGGCATATGAGCTTTGAGTTAATTCCTCGTCTGAGTGCTCTAGGTCTGATCTGAGGATCGCCCAACCTCAAATTTGAGAAGAATTTAGTTTGTGCTCCCTGTCGACATGGAAAGATGATTGTCGCTTCACACTCACTAGTCACCATGGTGATGACTGAACAACCCGGAGAACTTCTCCATATGGACACTGTAGGTCCTTTTCGGGTTAGTTCTTTAGGCGACAAGTGGTATGTGCTTGTCATTGTCGACGATTTCTCTCGCTACTCTTGGGTCTTCTTTCTTGCCAGCAAGGATGAAGTGTTTTCACACTTTCGGAGCTTGGCATTGAGACTTTTCACTGAACTCCCTAGTGCATTAAAATTTATTCGAAGTGATAATGGCACCGAGTTCAAGAACCGTCTCTTTGTTGACTTTTGCATGGAGCTTGGCATAGAACATCAATTCTCTGCTCCGCAGGTTCCTCAACAAAATGGTGTTGTTGAGAGAAAGAACCGCACTTTGGTTGAGATGGCTAGGATGATGATTGATGAGCACAGGACTCCTAGAAAATTCTGGGCTAAGGCCATGAATACTACTTGCTACATATCAAACCGAATCTTCTTGCGATCAATTTTGAACTTAACATCTTATGAGCCGTGTTTTGGGAGACATCTCAAAGTTACTCATCTTCGAGTTTTTGGCTGCCGATGCTTTATCCTAAAACATGGAAATTTGGATAAATTTGAGTCGCGATCTTCTGACGGGATTTTTTTGGGATACTCTACTCATGGTCATTCTTATCATGTTTTTAATTTGGAGACTAAAACTATCATCGAGTCATATGATGTGAATTTTGATGAATGAACCCCCTCTGTTAGTTCTACTTTTGAACAGGCAAATGAACACGGGATGGAGCAGACCATCTTCGAAGATGAAGATCATGGAGATTTCTAGGATGAACCCCTACTACCCTCAACATCGACCCCCAAAGCCGACCCCGCTTTGACCACTTCGGCGCAAGGTCCCGAAGAAACTACCTCGACATCGGTCATCTTGGACCACTTCAACGCACAAGTTGAGGGGGAGACTACATCCCGTCATGAGGCTCCTCATCATATTCAAAGGATGCATCCTCCCGAGCAGATCATTGGTGAGCTTGATCAAAGGGTAACGCATTCTCATGCTCATTTCATTGATTCCGCTTTTGTTGCTTCTTTCGAGCCCTTAGATGTTAGTCATGCACTTTCTGATTCTAGTTCGATCAATGCCATGCATGAAGAACTTGAAATTTTGAGAGAAACCAAGTCTGGACTTTAGTTGATCCTCCACCAAATGTTCATTTTATTGGAACTAAATGGATTTTCAAAAACAAACAAAGGGAGGATGGGTCTGTAGTTAGAAACAAAGCTAGACTTGTGGCTCAGGGTTATTGTCAATTAGAAGGGATTGATTTTACTGAAACATTTGCACATGTTGCTTGTCTTGAGGCCATTAGGATTTTACTTGCAATTGCGACATCCCGTGGTTTCAAACTTTATCAAATGGATGTTAATAGTGCTTTCCTTAATGGCTTCATAGGCGAAGATATTTATGTAAAACAACCCTAAGGCTTCGAGTACCCCAAATACCCCCATAGAGTCCTTAAACTTCATAAGGCTCTTTATGGACTCAAGCAGGCCCCTCGGGCATGGTATGATAGACTTCACTCTTTTATGCTTGAGGGAGGGTACATGATGGGGTCAGTCGACAAAACCCTTTTTACTATCAAACATGGCAAACATTTCCTGCTAATTCAGTTTTATGTGGATGATATCATCTTTGGTGGCTCTTCTCATGCTTTGGTTGCCGAGTTAGCAGATTCCATGAGCAGGGAATTTGAGATGTCCATGATGGGCGAACTCACATTTTTCCTTTGGTTGCAAATCAAACAAAACAAACAAGGTACCTTCATCCATCAGACGAAGTACACCAAGGACCTGCTGAACAAATTCGACATGGCTGATGTGAAGCCACTCGCCACTCCAATGGCTACATCTGTATCGTTGGATCCTAACGAGGATGGAGAAGTCAAAGATCAGAAGGAGTTCTGAAGCATGATTGGGTCCCTCCTATACTTGACTGCTACGAGGCTGGACATACACTTCGTAGTATATATGTGTGCTCATTTTCAGGCTTCACCATGTGCTTCGCACTGCCAAGCGGTAAAGCGAATTCTCAGGTATCTCAAACATACCCTTGAGTTTGGCATTTGGTATTCTGCATCTTCCTCTTTGTGTCTTCGTAGTTATTCAGATGCAGATTTTGCTGGGTGTAGAATTGATAGGAAGAGTACCTCTGGTACTTGTCATTTTTTGTGTACTTCTCTCATTTGATGGTCTTCCCACAAACAGTCTAGTGTTGCATAATCAACGTCTGAGGCCAAATATGTTGCTGTAGCTAGCTGTTTGTAGTGCCCTGATTTACTGAAACCGAAACATTATTGAATTTCATAAGAAAAACAATAATACAAGAGGTTCATCATGCGACAACGTACATACGACAGTATTCATGGTACGTAGACCATATTTATTACATCAGAGTTGAAATAAAAGTAATAAAAGTAAACAGCATGACGAACGCGTTCTTCAGGATCTTTGCTTGACTGGGTCACTACTCCAGACCGTCTTCATAGTAGGCATTCTCTGTGGTGTTCAACGGGTATGAGTACAAAAAGTACTCAACAAGTCACCGCAAATGCAAGTAATAATGCAGGGTAATAAACAAGGAAGGGTAATGGCTAACAGTGCGGAAAAGTACATTTTTAGTCATTGCATTTAGTGTAGTCAAATTTAATCATGCGGAAAAGTAAACATGAACATCAATAACATCATCTAACTCGAGGAGTACGTTTTACCTCCTCGCACAACAGTCCTTACATGTCAAACCATCATGCACATACATATTCAAAGTAATCTAACTGTGGGATGTCACGCAACCCGACCTTGATCGTGAGCTCGACTTTTCGAAAAGATTTAAGACTCTGATCAGAGATGTACTACTGTACCCACAAGGCACGGACTCATCCCAAACGAGATGACCCATACCACATGAACTCATGCCAAAACCTCGGCATGAAATGCTCCAAGCGATAACCACCCGCTCTAGGTTTCACCGGCGCGCCGGGCCGCATCCCGGCTAACGTCGCACCCCCTTTTGCGCCACATTGGTACAAGCCACCCACAGGTGCTGCTTGACCCATCTCCAAATGGTGGCCTCGGTTTGGAACAATCCATACCTTAGTTAGGACTTACCCATTAGACTTGTGGTTAGTACGGAAGTGTATTGCAACAGATCCCGCATACCGGTCCTTATAGTGCCCCGGGTGCTACCGACCAATGCCCTAGCTTGCACCCGGAACCCACCATGCATCCACTCACAACCACAACTCATCACCGACAGAATTCCATGGATAAGAAACAATGGGGATCATATAGTAGAACCATGTGCTACGACTCATTTTTATCCTATAGCGATCGTGTCAATACATTGGACACTAGGTAATAACATTAATCATATGGTGACAAGGAGGTTAGGCGAGATAGCATGGCTTGGGTTGCACATCAAGGTCGGGGGATCCTAAATAAATATATTGTAAGGGTTTCATTTGACTAAAGCAGGTATAACCTATGTGTTTTAGCGATAGTTTAATAAAACATGGGTTCAATATGCTCAAAAGATTGGTTTGGTGACTTGCCTTGTTCAGCGAATGGGGAGGGAGGAACTTCCGGGAAATATTCCGGCTCCTCGATGACGTCGTAGTATTTTCAATATAAACAAAGTAGAATACGACATTCAATCAAACAATATAACATCACACAATAAGCACATAGGTTTAAATTGGTTCGATTAAAATAAAACAAGTTGTTAAGGTTCTGAAATTCATTATATAAATAATTTTAAAAGAAATTAAAATGAAGTTGTCCTTTGAAAAAGGGTTTTAAAAGTGATTGTCCTCATTTTTAAGTTCCCTAATAAATTTAAAATGAAAGGTCCATAGAAAACTTAGTGGTTTGATCATTTTTAACAGGGAATGAATAAATATAAACTTGTCTGAAATTTAAATAATAAAAATTGTATTTTACCCTAAGGGCATTTGAAAACTTTATTAAATAAACATGAAATGTCCAAAGTAAACATACTGTTTTTATTGCATTAACATGTAGAGAATAAAATTATAAATTTTCTGAAATTGAAATGACAATTTTTAGAGTCCAAATGCGCCAGATATGAATTTTACAAGTTTTAAATAGTTTCTGGAATTTATTTCTAAATTTAAATCCCCTCGGGTCCAAGGTGAGCAAGGCCCATTGTGAACCCGCGCACTGTGCGCGTGGTCCGGCCCAATCTAGACCGTTGGATCCAGATCCAACGCGCGATGGCGAGGTGGGGCGCTTAAGTGATAATCGACGGCCACGATTAAAACACGCGGAAGGGTACCACGTGGACGCACGGGATCGAGTGCGGGTTTTAAATGGAAATGAACGCGCGAGATTAAAACGTACCGCTTTGAGCAGATCCGACGGTGCGGATTAGATCGCGCACGTGGTGCAACTAGCGCCGCTCGATCTTGATCGCACGGTCGGGATCGAATCCGACACGGCACGGGTACTTGACCCGTGCCGGTCATCTTCTCCGATGACGGCGAGCGGGCCAGGGGCCACGTCGAGCGATGGCGGCCCTATCTAAGCCTAGAAATCGAAAGGGGACGCTATGGCGGTCACGACGGTACCTTAGGCGAGGCGAGGGGTCGATGGAGCGCGGTCAGCGGCGAGGGTAGGCGACGGAGTGGTTCAGGCTCCTCGTCGGCGATGGTGTTCCGGCGGGGTTCGATGTCGGTGGAGGGGTGGCCGAGGTTGGTGTCGTCCTTGCGGTCACGATGGTGGCGAGGGCGTGGACGGAGGTGGTCCGAGGCGACGGCGAGTGGTGGCCAGAGGCGAAATAGTAGGAGTGCGCTAAAAGGCGAATTGCGGGTGCTCTGTTCGTTCTCGCGGCGAGTGGGAATGGGAGATCAAGTGCGGATGGCCAGGGGGCTTAAATAGGCGTACCGACGAGGTTTAACGGGCGTCGCATGCAAGGAAAGCCGAGGAGGGGTTACTTGCCGGCGAGGGCTCGGCCATGCACGTAATTGCGATCCGGAGGCTTAAACGCGTGCCTTAACGCGCTTAAATGGCCGGCGGGCCTTGGGGAATTTATTGCCGGGGTCGGTTTAACGGGAGGGGGAGCCGGCGAGCGGATCCGAGGCGAGGTCCTCGGCCGACGGAGTTAGGGGGTTGACAAGCGGGGGCCACTGCCAGCGGGCGCGAGCGCGCGAGGGAGAGGGCTGACGGGTGGGGCCGTGGTGTCGGGCGCACGCGCGAGGGGAGGCGATTTGCGCCGACAGGTGGGGCCGGGCTGTCAGCCTGAGGCGGGCGAGGGTGACGGGCTGGGCCAGCCGGGAGAGAGAAAAGGGAGGGGGAGGCCCAATACTGTTTCAAAACATTTCTGAATAAAAATAATTCTAGGAAATAGATTAAAATCTTAGGGCTACTTCCAAGGTTGGTAAAAATTTATAAAAATTCTCAAAAATATACTTTGGCCTTCGGAGTTTATACAAAAAATTTTCAGCTCTTGTTTTGGTCATTAACTCTAAGTTGCAGTTAAAAATGGTAGAGGAGTGTGTTTAAGGTATTTCCCAAATTAATAAATTCAAGAAATTGAATTAAATAATATTTTTATTACTTTGAAAATTTGGGGTGTTACAAACCTATCCCCCTTACAAAGAATCTCGTCCTCGAGATTGGAACATTACTCGAATAACTGGGGGTATTGGGCTTTCAGTTCGTCTTCCTTTTCCCATGTAGCTTCTTCGGCGGGGTGGTTGTCCCACTGAACCTTGCAGAAGCGAACTACACGACTCTTGGTTACCCTTTCTTTGGTTTCCAAAATGTTGATGGGTTTCTCGATGTAGGTCAGGTCTTCTTGGATGTTGAGCTGTTGAAGGTCGGCTTGTTCGGCGGGCACACGAAGGCACTTCTTCAGCTGAGAGACATGGAACACATCATGAACCCCTGCCAAAGATGGAGGCAGTTCAAGTTGATATACCACTTCTCCCTGTCGTCAGAGGATCTGAAAAGGTCTGACGTAGCGGGGTGCTAGCTTGCCTTTCATGTTTAACCTTTGAGTGCCTCGAAGGGGAGTGACTCGGAGATAGACATAATTGCCCTCCTCAAAGTTAGGTCTCTTCGACGGTTATCGACGTAGCTCTTCTGTCAGGACTGGGCTATCCTTAATCGATCCCTTATGATCTTGACCTTCTCTTCAGCTTCTCTTAATATATCTGTCCCAAACAGTTGTGACTCTCTGGCCTGATCCCAGAGCAACGGCGTTCTGCACTTACGCCCGTAGAGTGCTTCGAACGGGGACATTTGCAGGCTGACTTGATAGCTGTTGTTGTAGGAGAACTCTGCATAGGGTAAGTTCTTGTGCCACATTCTGCCAAAGTCTAGAGCGCAAGCTCTAAGCATATCTTCCAATATTTGGTTGACCCTTTCGGTTTGACCGTCGGTCTGTGGATGATAGGCGATGCTAAAGTTCAGCCAGGTGCCGAGTTCCTCTTGAAGGTTCTTCCAAAATGTGGAGGTAAACTGACTCCCACGGTCAGATACAATCTTCTTAGGAACTCCGTGAAGGCATACTATCCGGGTCATATACAACTCGGCCAACTTGGCGACAGTGTAAGTCGTCTTGACTAGGAGGAAGTGAGCCACCTTGGTGAGTCGGTCGACGATCACCTAGATAGAATGATGACCAGTTTGGGTATTGGGCAGTCCAGTGATGAAGTCCATTCCTATCTCTTCCCACTTCCATTCAGGGACTTTGAGAGGTTGAAGGAGTCCGGCAGGTCTCTCATGCTCCGCCTTGACTCGCCGGCATGTGTCGCACTTGGTCACATACTCAGCTATTTCTCTCTTCATGCTGACCCACCAATATTTTTCCTTCAGGTCTTGATACATCTTGGTACTCCCGAGATGAATGGAGTATAGAGTATCGTGGGCTTCATGAAGGATGAGGGTCTTCAACTCAGGTTGGTCGGGTACACATATCCGGTTTTTGAACCAGATGGTACCATGCTCGTCCTCGGAAAATCCTGGGGCTTTACCCTTCCGCATGTTCTGTTGGATCTCCAAGATATCTGGGTCTTCCTTCTGCTTTTCTCAGATCTGGTCTATCAAGACAGGCCGAGACTCCAAGGCAGCGAGGTACGCTCGGGTGGTGATCCCTAGATTCAGTCTTTCCATCTCCTTGTAGAGTAAAGGGGCTTGGTCCTGAATCATGATGGCATTGCAGTACCCTTTTCGACTAAGGGTGTCTGCCACCACATTCGCCTTGCCTGGATGATAATGGATGCCCAAGTCATAATCCTTGATCAGTTCCAACCATCTCCATTGCCTGAGGTTCAGATATGGTTGGGTGAATATGTACTTGAGGCTCTTGTGGTCGGTGAAGACCTCACACCGATTCCCCACAAGGTAATGTCTCCATATCTTCAAGGCATGAACCACGGCTGCTAACTCCAGGTCGTGGGTCGGGTAGTTCAGCTCATGCGGTCTCAGTTGTCGGGATGCGTAGGATATCACCTTCCCATCTTGCATCAAGACACATCCCAAACCTTGGCGAGAAGCATCACAGTAGACGTGGAAATCTTTCTGGATGTCTGGCAGAGTCAGGATTGGGGCTAACACGAGCTTCTTTTTGAGGGTCTGGAAGCTTTCTTCGCGGTCTGGGGTCCATTCGAATTTCACTTCTTTCTGTAGAAGTCTGGTCATAGGCTTGGCGATCTTTGAAAAATTCTCGATGAACCGGCGGTAGTATCCGGCCAATCTGAGAAAGCTCCGGATCTTGGTCATGGTCGTGGGTTGCAGCCAGTTGGTTACTGCTTCCATGGTGGTTGGATCCACTGCTATTCCTCCGGTAGATATAACATGACCGAGGAATTTCACCTCAGACGACCAAAATTCGCACTTGCTGTATTTGGCATACAATTGCTGCTCCCTTAGCTTTCCGAGGGTCAGACGGAGGTGAGTCTCGTGTTCTTCCATGGTCTTGGAGTAGACGAGGATATCATCGATGAATACCATGATGAACTTATCCAAGAACTCCATGAATACATTGTTCATCATGTTCATGAAAAAGGCCGGGGCATTCGTGAGTCCGAACGACATCACTGTATACTCGTAGAGTCCATAGCGGGAGGTGAAGGCAGTCTTGGGTATGTATTCTTCCCTAATCCTCAATTGGTGATATCCTAACCTGAGGTCAATCTTGGAAAACACCGAGGATCCCTTCAGTTGATCGAACAAGTCATCGATCCGAGGCAATGGGTACTTGTTTTTGATGGTTACGTCGTTTAGGGCTCTATAGTCCACGCACATCCTCTTGGTCTTGTCCTTCTTCATGGCAAAGATAACTGGTGCACCCCAGGGTGAGGTACTCGATCGGATGTACCCTTTCTGCTCCAAGTCTTCTATGTTGCTCTTTACTTCGGCTAGATAATTAGCGGCCATCCGGTATGGACGCTTGGAGATTGGAGTGGTCCCGGGGACAAGTTCGATTCTGAATTCGATGTCCCGCTTGGGGGGCATTCCTGGTAGGTCTTCAGGGAAGACGTCCATGAACTCCTTGACTATGGGTACTTCTTCAAGAGCTAGCGAGTGGAGGGACACTCCGAGTGGTTTGCGACTGTTCATCTGAAAGGTGACGGCCGCGCCTTCAGGGTTGGTCACTGTGACGGTCTTGTTGGCACAGTCGATCACTCCCTTGTGCTTCATGAACCAATCCATCCCTAGGATGAGGTCGAGTCTGGTGCATTTTATGAGGACTAGCTCGTACTGGAACAATACTCCTTGGATCTCTATCTGAACCTTAGGACTGTATAAGTGTGCTAAGGTCTTGTTGCCTGGAGTGGCAATCATCATGGGGACGGATAGAGGGAGCACGTCCAAGTCATTGATCTTCACAAATTCTTCTGAGACGAAAGAGTGTGTTGCTCCAGAGTCAAATAATATTATAGCTGGTACGGAATTTAGGGTAAACGTACTGAGCATGACTTCGGGAGCCTCCTGAGCTTCCTCCGCGTTGATGTGGTTGACGTGGGCACGAACTGTCTGGTTGGGTGCCGCGCCTTGTGGCTGCTTGGGGTGAGGACACTGGTGCGAATAGTGCCCTTCCTTCCAGCAGTTGAAGCAGATGACCGGCCTCCCTTGGCGATCCTTCAAGATTGGGGCCTTGGCGGCTGGCGTCGGCTGAGCGGCCGGAGCTGGTGGAGCGGGGCGGGGATGCCCAGCGTTAGATCCACCGGTGGCATGAGGTGATCTGTAGGCGGGCCGAGGATGGTAGGCGGGCGCTGGTGGTGGAGGGACGAAGCGGGGCCTATGAGAGTTCACCTGCTGATGCTTGAAGGTGATCATCTTCCTCTTCTTGAGGTCCAGCTTGTTCTGCTCAGTCTCTTGGATGAGCGCTTTGTTGACTAGCCGTTGGAAGTCGGCGTAGTCGGTGGCGACGAGCTGGATGGACAGCTCATCCTTGAGTCCCCAGAGGAACTTGGCCTAGCGGAGGGCGTCGGTGCGCACTTCTTCCGGTGCATAGCGGACGAGGCGGTTGAACTCATGGAGGTACTCCATGACAGTCCGACTTCCTTGGTGCAGGTCACGGAACTCCTGCTGTTTCACCGCGATGACTCCGGTGAGGACGTGGGCGGCACGGAAGGCGATGGTGAACTCTGCCCATGTCACCACGTGGTCCTCATGCTGGGACTCACGGTAGTTGTCCCACCATTCGGCGGCGGGACCCTGGAGCTGGTGAGTGGTGAAGGCCACTCGCTCCCGGTCGGTGCAGGGGAGGAGGTCTAGTTTCTTCCCAATGGTGCGGAGCCAATCTTCGGCCTCCATGGGGTTGGTGGTGCTTGAGAAGATGGGCGGGCGCACACGCAGAAACTCCGAGAGTTGGGGAGCGGGTGCGGGTGCGCGAGGGGCAGTTTCCCCATTCTGCAGATAGTCCAACTGAGCTTGTTGGTGCTGCATCTGAGTGAGGAGGGCGGTGATCAGCTGGTTCTGATTTGCCATCATCTCCGCCAAGGTAGGGTGGTTGGCGGATGGCGACCCAGACTGACGTGGGCCAGTTGCACCCCAGTTGGGTACAACACCCTCGGGCGCGTCGTGGCTTCCTCCTTCTCCATTGTTGGAGCCGGTGTTCTGGTGGTCGGCCATCTTCTGAATATACCATGATATAGAAAGGATGATGACGATACAATTAAGGAAAACAGCTTATAAAGCTCATGCATATAAACCAAGTGGTAAAATTGTTCATTACACTCAAGCTCTTATTCTATCTACAACACAACTCGTTGTAGATAGCACCACATACAAAAATTATTTTATTAAAATAGCGGTATCTAGCGCCTACTCGCTACCGGAGGCGGTCTCCGTGCTCTCGGAACCACGAGTACGCGGCTCCTGAGGGATGGTGGGCTCGAGAAAATTCTCGATGATGGGGTCGGAGACGAGGCCGGGGCGCGGTGCAGGGGCGCTGGTGGATGGTCCGGTGGTGGAGGGGCGTGGCGGGATCCACTTGGGGTGAGGGACGGGCTCACAGATGGGCTTCCTCTTCCTCGGGAGGAGGGGAACCATCTCTGCGATATCCTTCTGCAACTGCATAATCTTGCGCTGCAGCTTGCCGTTCTGCTGGATCAAGTTCTTCGTCTCTTCACGAAGAAACTCAACCGCCCCATGGTGCTCATCGGCGTCGAGCACTGCCTCTGTATGGAGGTCGTCCATAGCTTGAAGAAGGCACGACTGCTAGGCCATGACCGGATCACACACGGAGTGAACTCCGAGGTAGATGCTACGGTAGGCACCAGGAGTGCGCTTCGGCACAAGCCGAAAGGACGAGTTCTGAAGACGATCGTCATAGATCATCCTCAGCTCCAGAAGAGCATGTAGGGCGACTTGTTGGCACGCGACGTCGAAGGTCGGGCCTCCAAGCGCGGTGGTGTAGGATGGCAGATGCTCTCCGGAGCCGTGGACGGTGAGGGAGACGTCGCAGGGTCCGGCAAATTCCTCCAAGTACACCCCTTGGAATTCGGGCTCGAAGAGGAACCTGAGGAACATGAGCATCATGTGGAGCTCCCGGACGAAGCCCTCAAAGTGGTGGCAGTAGCTGTGGACTTGGTAGACTGGCATCTACAAAAACAACAAGTTGAATAAAAGTGAGGGGAGGAACAAAGTTTATAAAGTAGGTTTTCGAGAAATAATTTTCTGCAGCTAACGACTAGGTGGGTCTGTTTGGCTTCCTACAGTCAAGTCGGCTCTGATACCATCTTGTAGCGCCCCGATTTACCGAAATCAGAACATTATTGAATTTCATAAGAAAAACAATAATACAAGAGGTTCATCATGCGACAACGTACATACGACAATATTCATGGTACATAGACCATATTTATTACATCAGAGTTGAAATAAAAGTAATAAAAGTAAACAGCATGACAAACGCCTTCTTCAGGATCTTTGCTTGACTGGGTCGCTACTCCGGACCGTCTTCATAGTAGGCATCCTCTGTGGTGTTCAACGGGTATGAGTAAACATGAACATCAATAACATCATCTAACTCGAGGAGAACATTTTACCTCCTCGCACAATAGTCCTTACATGTCAAACCATCATGCACATACATATTCAAAGTAATTTAACTGTGGGATATCACGCAACCCGCCCTTGACCGTGGGCTCGGCTTTTTGAAAAGATTTAAGACTCTGACCAGAGATGTACTACTGTACCCACAAGGCACGCACTCATCCCAAACGAGATGACCCATACCACGGGAACTCGTGCCAAAACCTCGGCATGAAATGCTCCAAGTGATAACCACCCGCTCTAGGTTTCACCGGCGCGCCGGGCCGCATCCCGGCTAACGTCGCACCCCCTTTTGCGCCACATTGGTACAAGCCACCCGCAGGTGCTGCTTGACCCATCTCCAAATGGTGGCCTCGGTTTGGAACAATCCATACCTTAGTTAGGACTTACCCATTAGACTTGTGGTTAGTACGGAAGTGTATTGCAACAGATCCCGCATACCGGTCCTTATAGTGCCCCGGGTGCTACCGACCAATGCCCTAGCTTGCACCCGGAACCCACCATGCATCCACTCACAACCACAACTCATCACCGACAGAATTCCATGCATAAGAAACAATGGGGATCATATAGTAGAACCATGTGCTACGACTCATTTTTATCCTATAGCGATCGTGTCAATACATTGGACACTAGCTAATAACATTAATCATATGGTGACAAGGAGGTTAGGCGAGATAGCATGGCTTGGGTTGCACATCAAGGTCGGGGGATCCTAAATAAATATATTGTAAGGGTTTCATTTGACAAATGCAGGTATAACCTATGTGTTTTAGCGATAGTTTAATAAAACATGGGTTCAATATGCTCAAAAGATTGGTTTGGTGACTTGCCTTGTTCAGCAAATGGGGAGGGAGGAACTTCCGGGAAATATTCCGGCTCCTCGACGGCGTCGTAGTATTTTCAATATAAACAAAGTAGAATACGACATTCAATCAAACAATATAACATCACACAATAAGCACATAGGTTTAAATTGGTTCGATTAAAAATAAAACAAGTTGTTAAGGTTCTGAAATTCATTATATAAATAATTTTAAAAGAAATTAAAATGAAGTTGTCCTTTGAAAAAGGGTTTTAAAAGTGATTGTCCTCATTTTTAAGTTCCCTAATAAATTTAAAATGAAAGGTCCATAGAAAACTTAGTGGTTTGATCATTTTTAACAGGGAATGAATAAATATAAACTTGTTTGAAATTTAAATAATAAAAATTGTATTTTACCCTAAGGGCATTTGAAAACTTTATTAAATAAACATGAAATGTCCAAAGTAAACATACTGTTTTTATTGCATTAACATGTAGAGAATAAAATTATAAATTTTCTGAAATTGAAATGACAATTTTTAGAGTCCAAATGTGCCAGATATGAATTTTACAAGTTTTAAACAATTTCTGGAATTTATTTTTAAATTTAAATCCCCTCGGGTCCACGGTGAGCCAGGCCCACGGTGAACCCGAGCACTGTGCGCGTGGTCCGGCCCAATCTGGACCGTTGGATCCAGATCCAACGCGCGAGGGCGAGGCGGGGCGCTTAAGTGATAACGGACGGCCACGATTAAAACGCGCGAAAGGGTACCACGTGGACGCACGGGATCGAGTGCGGGTTTTAAATGGAAATGAACGCGCGAGATTAAAATGTACCGCTTTGACCAGATCCGACGGTGCGGATTAGATCGCGCACGTGGTGCAACTAGCGCCGATCGATCTCGATCGCACGGTCGGGATCGAATCCGATACGGCACGGGTACTCGACCCGTGCCGGTCATCTTCTCTGACGACGGCGAGCGGGCCAGGGGCCACGGCGAGCGACGGTGGCCCTAGCTAAGCCTAGAAATGGAAAGAGGACGCTATGGCGGTCACGGCGGTACCTTAGGCGAGGCGAGGGGTCGACGGAGCACGGTCGGCGGCGAGGGTAGGAGATGGAGTGGTTCGGGCTCCTCGTCGGCGATGGTGTTCCGGTGGGGTTCGACGTCAGCGGAGGGGTGGCCGAGGTTGGTGTCATCCTTGCGGTCATGATGGTGGCGAGGGCGTGGACGGAGGTGGTCCGAGGCGATGGCGAGCGGTGGCCGGAGGCAAAACAGTAGGAGTGCACTAAAAGGCGAATTGCGGGTGCTCTGTTCGTTCTCGCGGCGAGTGGGTGTGGGGGATCAAGTGAGGATGGCCAGGGGGCTTAAATAGGTGTGCCGGCGAGTTTTAACGGGCGTCGCATGCAAGGAAAGCTGAGGAGGGGTTTACTCGCCAGTGAGGGCTCGACCATGCACGTAAATGCGATCCGTAAGCTTAAACGCGTGCCTTAACACGCTTAAATGGCCGGTGGGCCTCGGGGAAGGGATCTGAGGCGAGGTCCTCGCCCGGTGGAGTTAGGGGGGGTTGGCACGAGGTTGATGACGGAACTGACAGGCGGGGGCCACTGGCCAGTGGGCGCGAGCGCGCGAGGGAGAGGGCTGACAGGTGGGGCCGTGGTGTCGGGCGCGCGCGCAAGGGGAGGCGATTGGCGCCGACAGGTGGGCCCGGGCTGTCAGCTTGAGGTGGGCGAGGGTGACGGGCTGGGCCGGCCGGGAGAGAGAGAAGGGAGGGGGAGGCCCAATACTGTTTCAAAACATTTCTGAATAAAAATAATTCCAGGAAATAGATTAAAATCTTAGGGCTACTTCCAAGGTTTGTAAAAATTTATAAAAATTCTGAAAAATATACTTTGGCCTTGGGAGTTTATACAAAAATTTTCAGCTCCTGGTTTGGTCATTAACTCTAAGTTGTAGTTCAAAAATGGTAGAGGAGGGTGTTTAAGGTATTTCCCAAATTAATAAATTCAAGAAATTGAATTAAATAATATTTTTATTACTTTGAAAATTTGGGGTGTTACACTGTTGCTCTCAGATTTTATGGTTGGTTTCCACTTTGCGGGATTTTGGGTTAGACTATAAGAGTGTTCCACTTTTCTGTGATTAGACTAGTGCTATTTGTATTGCAAATAACCCGGTTCAGCATTCCAGAACCAAACATATTGATGTCCAATACCATTTTCTCAGAGATCACAATGAGAAGGGTGATATTGACCTTTAGTATGTTGATACCCAACACCAGCTAGCCGATATTTTCACAAAACCCCTCGATGCTTCGCGTTTCGCTTATTTGCGTGGGGAACTTGGTGTTTGTCACCCTTACGGCATTCTGTGAGGCGGAGTACATTTTTAGTGACGTGCATATGCTTCTCTCGTGTGAAATTGCATTTACATGTTTTGCACTTATATGCCATATTTTAATTCATGCACTCATGTTAGCTCAGCTCTGCTTAATATATCTGATTCATGTTGTGCATGACTTTCTTCAAAAATTAAACCATGATCACTGCTTAGTCTTGAATCTAGCATGTTTAGGCAGGACTGCTTTAGCTATCATTTATCTGCTTGGTAGCAAGAATCTTTTTCTCTGGATGCAAAAATTATAACTTGAAAAATCCTACTGCCTTCTCATGAATATTCTCCAACAAAACAAGTGCTATAAAATTTGTTCACTTATCCACAATCAAAAACCCATGAGTTAAATGTTAAAAGTGAAAAGATCTAGGTGGGTTTGTTTGTCGCACTACTTTATTCTAGACTGCTTACCATTGCACTTTGGTATGAACTAGGATAATTTAGTGTCTGCCAAAATCACTGCCTTAAGCTTCTGATGCTTTTCTTGTCTAGGCTTGTCTTGATTGGAAAGTATAAGGTGGACAAACGACTAACCCCTAGCACTCTGAAAAGAATAGCAAGTATAAATTCATTGTCAATCAAGTTTGCTTCCAATATTCCATTTGAACTGGATTTGTCTGTCTAGAGTAGAACTTGACTAGCTTTGTGTGACCCTCACTTTTACATGTCTAGTTAACTTGGTTGAGTGGTGATGTTTTTATTTCAAAATCATGAAATCACATGCTGTCATCATGCTTTTAGGTCATATAAAATTGAGTTGAGCGCATGAAAACTGACGTTAAGTTTAGCTGTGGATCTTGGTTCGTTAAGATTTTGAGAAACCAAGGGTTGGTTTCGGCGTCTGTGATCAGTGATTGATAGGATTTACCTTCTGGGTTCGGAGTGTGTTTTACCGAAGGGTTCGGTGGATCTGGTTGCTGCGGATGTTGTAGTGGATTGTGTCTGTCAGAGGGGTCTGACAAAACACGATGAATTGCATACCGAAGGGTTTGATACTTTGGGTGGTACACCGGAGTGTGTGCTAAAGGTTGTATACCGGAGAGGTCTCCAAGGTACTAGAAACACTTCTGTTTGTCTATGGTGCGCAGGTGACTTTGGAGGCGACGGACGGTTCACAACAATTGAACCTGGGTCAAGCGGGAGGCTTGATGCTAGGTGAGCAGGGAGATCAGTCATGAAAAGGGGTCAAGGTCAGTCCTTAGGTCAAGGTGCACCAGGCGAAGGCAGAGAGTGCGGAGGGTGGCTCCGGCTGAAGGTACCCTAAGGCAAAGTCCTCAGAGGCGAGGCACTTCGAAGGGTGCTCCGGACGGAGTAACTTTGAAGTATGGTGGACGAAGTCCTCAGCATTGAGGCAAGGTGTTCGAGGTGTGCTTCGGATGGAGGCACTCGATGGGACACCTGACAGAGGTCTCAGAAGTCAAGGTGCATCGAAGGCATGGTCCGAGCGAGTCTCGTTGAAGAGTGTGCTCAGGGAGAGACACTGCGATGAAGTGCTCATGGAATGCTTCATGCGGAGGCCTTGGACGAAGGAGGGACTTCGAAGGGTGGTACTTAGAAGGTGGGGCTTCAGAGTGTGGTTGTCTTGAAGTACTTCGACTGTGCATGGCTTCGGTATACGGACTGACGGAGTTCAAGCTGAGAGTAGCTGCGAAGTCGTGGTGATCCACTCTGGAGGTGATGGTGCGAAGACTCACTGATTACTAGTGAAGCACTAAGTGTGAGGGATCAGTATATGCGAAGTGTGTTTCTCAGTGTGAGTTCACTCTATGTAAACTGGAGGCAAGTCCTCACTGATTACTAGCAAAGCACTGAGTGTAGTTGAGATCGAAGTCTGCTTTTCTCTATCTGTCGAAGTCTTTAGCACAACTTGTTGTCTTAGCGAAATCGATTCTATTCACTTTTAGGCCTTCGGAATACGAAACCTAGAACCAGTTGCTAGAGCAAAGTATCTGGTCAAAGTCCACAGAGGGAAACCACCTCCTACGAAGGGTGAAGTGCGAAGTCTGCTCAAGGCACCTAGTGTGCGGAGCCTGCACCGACTTAGCTGAGGATCCATGATGAAGATCATGGGCCTCATGGCTCCAGATGTGATGAGTGATTGTCAACGGAAGTCAAAGAGAAGATGAAGAGAAGACGAGACCTGCCTTGTCTGGGCCGTAGAGTCGGGCTGTGTCACGCCCCGATTTAATAAATCAGGACATTTATTGAAATTCCATAGAAAATCAATAAAACAAGACGTTCATCATGCGACCACGTACAATACGAGCAATCATTCATGGTTCATAGACTGTATTAGTACAAAAGTGAATAAAGATGAAGAGAAACTAATACAACAAAGGGTCCTAGATGAACGCCTCCTTCTAGTCTCGCCTTGACTGGGTCGCTACTCCAGAACTTCATCCTCCTCGTAGTAGACGGGCTCTGGTGGTGTAAGTCAACGGGGGTGAGTACAAACGTACTCAGCAAGCCACCAGATGCAAATATAATGTAGAGTAATAACAAGGGAGATAGTGGCTAATTTTGCGGAAAAGCATAATTGTAAAGCATTAAATGTGATCAATTTATTAGTACTGAAATGTAAACATGTGTATGCATCATCATCTTCTAACTCGAGGGGTACAGTCAGCCCCACCTCGCTCAACAGTCCTTACATGCCATGAATAAGACAACCATTCAAACAATTGTAAACTAACTGCGAGTAGTCACACAACCCATCCTTGACCGTGGGCTCGACTTTTCGAAAAGATTGAATACTCTGATCAGAGATGTACCACTGTACCCACAAGGCACACACTCATCACTCACACCAAAGTGTAACGAGATGACCCATACCACGGGAACTCATGCCAAAACCTTCCATATGGTCCTCCTCGACCCGACAGCACCCTCTTATGGGTTTCATATGGTGTCCCGACGCGTCAAGCCGCACCATACCCCCCATTGAGCCACGTCGGTACAAGTCACCCGCAGGTTGCCCCTTACCCCCTCCACTATGGTGCATCAAGTCGGATTGTTCCATACTTTCAGTTAGGACTTACCCATTAGACTTGTGGTTGGTACGGAAGTGCTTTGCAACAAATCCCGCAGACCGGTCCTTATAGTGCCCTAGGTACGACCATCCAATGCCCTACTTGCACCCGAAACCCACCATACTTATAACATAGCCAACTCCAACAGAGTCCAGAGACGAGAATAACGGGGAAATTCATATAACAGAATCCAACTATCTACGACTCATTCTTTTTATCCTATAGCAGTTGTACCGGTACATTGGGCACTAGCTAATATTTTATAGTAGAGTGACAAGGAGTTAAGGCTCAATAAGCATGGCTTGGGTTTGCACACAAGGTCGAGGATCTAATAAATATAATGTAGGGCTTGATATTTGACTAATGCAATATTATCCTATGAGTTATAGCGATACTTTATTGAAACATGGGCTCAATGATGATCAAAATGGGGGTTGTGACTTGCCTTGATCAGCAAAGGGTGAAGGTGGAATCTCGGGATAGAACTTCGGCTCCTCGACGAACTCGTAGTCTTCTTGATACGGAAAAAGTAAATAAAACATTCAATAAACAAACAAAATACCACAAATCATGAGCATACAAGTTTTATGAGTTTATATATGTGGAATTAAACTTTATTATTCTGAAGTTATGTTGAAAATCATTAAAGATTAGATTTTAAGGTTTTTGCCAATTTATTTTATGATTTAACAATTTATCGCTAAGGGGTTTTTATTTGTTTAATTAATAAGAATATGTTAGGCATCAGGGACATACTGTTTTTATGGCATTGATGTGTAGAGAATAAAATGCTGAATTTTATTTAAATAGGAAATGTGTTTTAGTCCACGGTGAGCCAGGCCCACGGTGGACGGGTGCACTGTGCATGTGAACCGGATCAACCAGGACCATCGGATCTGGATCCGGCGATCGGACGCGAGGCGGGATGGTTTAAATGAAAACGGACGGCCATGATTAAATCGTACCGAAACGGTACGCGTGGACGCGCGAGATCGAGTCAACCTTTTTAAGTCATGATCGACGGATGTGATCGCCCGGTACCGGTTTGACCGGATCCGAGGGCCCGGATCAAATCCCGAAGGGATTTAATCGTAGCCCTCCGATCGTGATCGGACAGCCAGGGTGCCGTCCGGCATGGCACAGACATAAGGGGGCACGTAACCCCTTCGTCTCCGGCTCCGGCGGGTTCTGGCGCGGCGGCGACGGCGGCGTTGAGGGCCTAAAGGCTTAGCTTACACCGGAAATGGAAAGAGGAGAGCGAGGGAAGTGCGATGGTACCGGAGATCGAGACGACGGACGACTGGTGGCGACTGACGGCGAAGGTAGACGGCGATGGCCCTTCGGGTGCTTGACGGCGACGGTGATCCGACGGGTTCCACGACCAACCGAGGGGTGGCCGAGGACGGGCGGGCTCCGGCGGTCTCGACGGTGGTGGTGGCTATGATGGTGGGGACCGGAGTCGACGGCGAGCGGTGACCGGAGGTGGAGCAGGGGAGAAAAACCGAAGACCGAGTGGGAGCGCTCTGAAGGCTATGGCTCGGGCTCAGGCAGTGTGGGCTGAGTGCGGCGAGGGGAGGGGTTCTTATAGGGGTCGCCTGCGGTGGAAATGGCAAGGTAAACGGAGGAAACCCGAGAGGGTTCCTAATCTCTCCGGCGAGGTTTCCAAACTCTCGGGTATGCTTCCATAATCATGAATCCGCGTGGGCTTTAGATGGAATGGGGTCGCCGGCGATTGGGGAAAACGAATCCGGGGTCGGATCGGCGAAAACGGGCAGCCGACAGCGATAAAATTGAAGGGGATCACCAGTAAAGGAAAGGGGAGGGAGGGATTCCATCGGAGAAGATGGATCCGACAGGTGGCCCCCACCTATCGGCGGGTGAGCGAAAAAGGAAAACCAGACAGGCGGGCCCAGGCGGTCGGTGGGCGAATGCGGGGAAAAGGGGGCTGACTGGTGGGGCCAAGCGGGGCGCGGGCGGGAGAGAGAGGCGGGACGCGAGCGCCAACAGGCGGGTCCCACATGTCAGTGTCACGCGATCTGGACTGGGCTGGGCTGGAGAGAATTCGAGGTTGAGGCCCATGAAGAATAATATATGTTTTCTGATTAAAACTAAATCCAGTAATTCATTTATTTGTTTAAGGGTTGAATTACTGTTGATAAAAATTTGTAAAAATTCCTGAAATTTTGTCTTGGCCTCTAGTTTATTCCATAAATTTTTCAAGTCCATATTTTGAATATTTATCCCTATTTGGCTTTAATAGGGCTCTTTTAGGGTTTTCTTTAATAATAAAATCCATAAATTCCTTTAATAATATATTTCTTTTATTTTATTTCTTTTTAAATCTTGGGGTGTTATAATCCTATCCCCCTTACAGAGAATCTCATCCTCGAGATTCGGATTAATACTCGAACAACTCAGGATGCTGGGCTTTGTGTTCTTCCTCTTTTTCCCACGTAGCTTCCTCTACTGGATGGTTGCTCCACTGAACCTTACAGAAGCGGATGACTCGACTCCTAGTGATCCTTTCTTTGACTTCCAAGATCTTGACAGGCTTTTCCACATAGGTCAGATCCTCTTGAACATCCAACTGCTGCAGGTCTACATGCTCTGTTGGGACTCGAAGGCACTTCTTTAGTTGAGACACATGAAATACGTCATGTACCCCAGCTAGTGACGGTGGCAGTTCCAACTGATAAGCGACCTCGCCTTGGCGTCGAATAATGGGAAATGGTCCAACATATCGAGGGGCCAACTTTCCTCTCATGTTAAACCGTTGAGTACCACGGAGAGGTGTGACTCGAAGGTAGACGTGGTCTCCCTCTTCAAAGGCTAGATCTCGACGATGATTGTCTGCATAGCTCTTCTATCGAGATTGGGCTATCTTGAGCCGATCTCTGATAATCCGTACCTTCTCTTCAGCTTCACGAAGGATATCTGTTCCAAATACCTGGGATTCACCGGTTTGATCCCAAAGTAGAGGTGTCCTGCACTTACGTCCATATAGGGCTTCGAACGGGGACATCTGAAGGCTGGCTTGATAACTGTTGTTGTACGAAAACTTAGCGTATGGTAAACTCCTGTCCCAAGTTCCTCGAAAATCCAAGACGCATGCCCGTAGCATATCTTCCAATATCTAATTCACTCGTTCCATTTGTCCATCTATCTGAGGGTGGTAAGCAGTGTTGAAGTTAAGTCTCGTCCCCATTTCCTCTTGAAGGTTCTTCTAGAATCGAGACGTGAACTGACTCCCTCTGTCGGGTACTATCTTCTCGGGCACTCCATGAAGACATACGATGCGGGCCATATACAACTCTGCTAACTTAGAGCCACTGAAGGTTGTCTTGACGGCTATGAAGTGAGCTACTTTGGTTAGCCGGTCAATGATTACGCATATAGAATCATATCCAAGTTGGGTCTTCGAGAGTCCGGTGATGAAATCCATACCGATCTCTTCCCATTTCCATTCAGGCACTTTCAGTGGCTGTCGCAGCCCTGCGGGTCTCTGATGTTCTGCCTTCACTCGTCGGCAGGTGTCACATTCTGCGACAAACTGAGCAATCTCTTTCTTCATGCTAACCCACCAATATCGTTCTTTTAGGTCCTAGTACATCTTGGTACTCCCGGGATGGATGGAGTATAAAGTATCATGGGCTTCCCTTAGAATAAGGGTCTTTTATCTCCGGTTTATCCGGCACACAGATCCGGGTTCCAAACCATATGGTGTCATTTTCGTCCTCAGAGAATCCTAGGGCCTTGCCCTATCTCATGTTCTTCTTGATGGCGGCTATATCCGGGTCTTCTAACTGAGCTTCTCGGATCTGCTCGAACAGGACGGGTTAGGTCTCTAAGGTGGCTAGATATGCTCCTGTGGTCAACCCGAGGTTTAACTTTTCCATTTTCTTATATAGCAAAGGCCCGTGATCCTGAATCACGATGGCGGTGCAGTATCCCTTACGACTTAGCGCGTCGGCTACCACATTTGCTTTTCCGGGGTGGTAGTGAATACGTAAGTCATAGTCCTTTATTAATTCCAACCATCGTCTTTGCCTAAGGTTGAGATCTGGCTGCGTGAAGATATACTTCAAACTCTTATGATCCGTAAAGACTTCGCAGCGATTTCTGACCAAATAATGCCTCCAGATCTTAAGGGAGTGCACAATAGCGGCCAATTCCAAGTCATGTGTCGGGTAGTTTAACTCATGGGGTCTTAACTGACGAGAGGCGTATGAAATAACCTTTCCATCTTGCATAATAACACATCCCAATCCTTGGCGAGATACGTCGCAATAAACATGGAAGTCCTTCTTGATATCCGGTAGGGTCAGTATGGGTGCTGACACCAGTCGGGTCTTGAGGGTGCGAAAACTTTCCTCACATTCGAGAGTCCATTCAAACTTCTCTCCCTTCTGCAACAACTTAGTCATTGGCTTGGCTATCTTGGAAAAATTCTCGATAAACCTCCGATAATACCCTGTTAAACCAAGAAAACTTCGTATCTCAAACCTACCAGCGTGAATATGAAAATTTCACACAGAAGCCGGGTGAATCTGTTGAAGCTTTGTTTGGTCATTTTCAATCGATCATTAACAAGCTTTGGGGCAACAAGGCCGATGGAGTTCAGCTGGTCTCAGATCATGAGTAGGCGCTCAAGGTTCTTCATACCTTGGACTCTAAGATCTGGGAGATCAAGGTATTCTCTATCATTGAGAGCACCTCTTACGATACCTTGACTATCGTAGAGCTTTTTAGTAAGATCAAGGCCACACAGGTCGATATCCAGTTGAGATCAAATCTCACTGATTCTGGCTCAAAAACCCTGGCCCTTGCGACAAATCTACTGACTCCTCCTCTTTGAGCTGTGCTGCGTTCTCCCTGATGTCTATCACTGAGGACCAGCTTGATTTGTTAGGAGATGATGATCAAAGTCTTTTTAACAACCGGGTGCGTCGTGTCTATGATAAACGAATGTTCAAAAGACACGTCACAAAATCCAGATGCTTTGAGTGTGGTGATCTAGGTCACTTCATTGCCAACTGCCCCAAGTGGAATAGTCACAAGAAAGGCACCAGCAGTGGCTCCTATGACTCCTTCAAGCAGCACGACAGCTCCACCTTCACAAAGGGCAAACCCAAGACGAGGTTCTTTTGAAAGGCCCTGAAGGACTACCGGTGTGAGAACAAGAAGCGAGAAAATGCCTTCTTCACTGAGATGGAGAGAAGCTACTCCAAGAGGTCGTCTTCTTCTTCCTCTTCACCAAGCTCAATTGATGAGGAGACCATGATCAAGAAAAGGAAGGACAAGGATGATCCGGCGGGCCTCTACTTCATGGCCTTTAGGGACAGGCCGAAGAGCCACTCGCACCATAGCCGAAGATCTCGTAAGAGCTTCTCCTCAATGGCTCTTATGAATAAGGAAGAGAAGGCCTCCCCCAACAACATCTCTGCCGTGGGGTTGTTTTTTGTTCAATCTTTTGCTGTGTTGAGAATCAAAGTTCATCAATTACTGGCTGGTTTTCTTGCTTTGCTTTTTGATTTAGCTCGGCTGACATGTACTGATTCTCTACACCAACATTGCCAAAGTTATCAAATGTATGGTTGAGTTCAGGACTCTTGAGAGATTAGTATTTTGTTAGATCTTCTTCTCTGATGGCAATGTTTGTTTTTTCCATGACAACTGAGCTTAAAGTTGTTTTGTATCCTGAGTTTACTACTTGTTATTGGTGTCAAGTGAGGTTCAAGTATAGTGCTGATACTTTTCTTGAGAAGCAAGAGTGCTTGTAACTTTTCTGTTGTTGTTGTTCTATATTCTGTTCTGATTTCATTTTGTTGCTTGATACCATTTTGTTCAACTTAAGTACCGCATATCTCAGGTTCTATACGTCTACCACAAGTATGTGTGTGTTTATGAGAAAGGGATTTGCAAGTAGATCAGCCAAAAAAGTTTTACTTTGAATCAATTCTGTTTTTATCTGTTCTCTACTATTTCTGAATCCTATCGGCATATCAATGATCGACTAAGCTCAGTCGGTGAATCAATCACCAACTAAGAAATTACAAATCGATCATTCAAACTATGATTAAGAAGTGTCGACATTTGGTACTTCGATCAAGAGGAAAAATTCAAATTGTACTATTCTTGGTCTAGATTCTTACCTTGATCATCAATTTTGCTTCTACATATTTTTAGAGGTGCGTTAGGTGATCTGAAAAGGCCATCAATTCACGAGAATTTGTCGAGGCACCTATTCACCCCCTCGAGTCGCCTATTCCGATCCCATAATTGGTATCAGAGCCGGTTAGATCACTAATTGATCTTAACCAGTTTTGTGATCCATTGGCGACATGGACAAGAATACCAAGTTTCTGTTGTTTGATGGTCATGATTTTGCTTATTAGAAGGTGTGTATGGAGGTTTATCTACTAAGCCAAGGAAGTGCTATATGGGACATTGTTGATTCCTGATATGTGATCCCTAAAACTCGCACCACTTAGGCTGAAAAGGAACAATACGATTGTAACAGCAAGGCAAGAAACATATTGTTCATCAGTCTAAGTCACAATGAGTTTGATAGGGTCCAACACCTACAAACTGCATGTGAAATTTGGATGACTCTGAAAACATTTCATGGGGGCACTACTCAGATTAAGGCTAGGCGACAAAGCACATATAATCAAGAATATCAAATGTTTGTGCAAGGCCCTGGTGAATTTGTAGATGCATGTTTGCTCAATTTGATGGGATTATGAGCAACTTGCGCTCCACTGAGATGTTATATTATTCGGATCATGATAGAGCTATCAAACTTCTATATGCTCTTGATCATAGCATATGGGAGGTGAAGATCTATAGTACTAAAGAGTCGGCAAGCTATGAAACTTTGACTTGCGACGAGCTCTTCAGTAAGCTTAAGTCCAGTGAGATTGCTAAGGCATCTTGTTCTGGAATAGGGAACTCTTTGCCACCATCTATGGCACTAGTTTCTAGTTCTAGCAGTGGCACCTCATCTAGAGGTAATCTCTCTGGTGGTTTTGGAGTTTATGCTTTTTCTGGAGGTTTTGTCCTGTCTTCTTTGGTCTCTATCACTAAAGAATAGGTGGACACATTGGACGATGAGGAGCTTGCTCTCATAGTCAAAAAGTTCCCCCGATTCTATAATGATAGACAAGATCAAAGGTGAGGAGGCTCTCGAGGATGTTTTGAGTATGGAGATCTTAATCACATCAAAGCTAGTTGACCAAAACTAAAAATGAAGAATGAAAATGAGCACAAACACCAGAAAAGGGACAAGAAACCATTCTTCAAAGGGAACCGTAGAAAAGTGGGTAAAAAGGTAGCCAGAGGTTTTGTGGCTGCCCTCAGCGACATCGACAATACATCAAGTGAGGATCCAAGCTCAGATGAGGAGGAGCTATCCAAGAATGAAGAAAATAAGGAAAAGAAGACAAAAGACTTCACCGGCCTTTGGTTCATGATCGACGACATTCATAGCAGCGATGAGCTAGACTCATCAGAGGTATATCTATCCCGCGACCAACTCCTTGTTCAAAATGATGAATTACATGACGCTGTCATCTCTCAGGATAGATTACTTAAACTTGCTGCTAATGAACGAAAGGAACTAAAATTTCAGGCTAGAATCTATTTCCACTAAACTTGTCATGCTAAAATCTAAGTCTGAAAATGCTGAATGTGAATCTTGTATTGTTGTAATGAATGAACATGCTCAACTACATCTGATTCATGCTCAAAATATTGAAAGACTTGAAATTTCTCAGAAGCAACTTTGTTGTCATCAATGAATGCATGAATTGTACTTTAATCATTGAAAGCATTAATTTGAGGGATAAGCATGTTGATGAACTTAAGGCTAGATTGGAGAGTGTTGAGTGTTCTAAGGATGTGCAACCGACTTGTTCCACCTGCATCACCCATAAGGACCAACTCAACTTTGCTAGAGAGCAAGTCGAAAAACTCAAATGTGAGAATGATTATCTTCTTTCCATGGTGGATAAATGTACCGAAGGGAAGGGTAAAATGGATTTGCTTTTGGCTAAAACAAAAATGTGTGCTAACAGGGCAGGGTTAGCTCTAGGGTTGGGTTATGAGAGAACTACACCAAACACTCCGAGAAGAACTGTGTTCACTCCACCTACTATCCTTGAGAAAGAGAGAGCCCAGTTAGACACCACCAAAGATAGATTCTAAGCAGAAACCCAGAAAAACTGTGAGATTTGCACCAGAAACCTATGCATCTACTCCCAAGAAAGTGTATCATTGCTCTTATTGTCAGCGAGTAGGTCATTTGATTGGGTTTTTTTCGCCGTATCAAGGATGAACGACATGCACATGCAATGAACTTTCAGGACATGTATTACCCATCTTTAGGTATGCATGAGTTTGATTGTCGCTTTCATTCTGATTTTGAGGCTCCCCATGGTTACATGAGAGACTTTGCCCATCGTGGTTAACATCATGCTTCATATGATGTTAGACTACGTTTTAGTGGTTTCGGTCCACGTCATTTTGGGAGACCTCATCGCTTTGCAGGCTCAAACTTTAAAAATAGACCTCACTTTTATCATAATGAATCATATCATGCACAGTCTTCTGTTTTGCCCGACTCTCGAGTTCTTCAGTGCTGGATTCCTAAACAATTTGTTACTAACCCCAGCACCGATCACTCGAGATCTTCTTGTTCTGTGTAGGGAACGAATGGAGGCTTGGAGAACAAGTGGATCATGGATTCCGGTTGTTCGGGCCACATGACCGAGAAATCATCATGGTTCTCCAACTTCACCTTGACCAAGCAACGAGAATACATCACCTTCAGAAACAATCGAAGGAGTAGAGTGAAAGGCCAAGGTACGATTAAAATCAATGAAAATTTCACTCTCACAAATGTTGCTTTGGTTGAGGATTTGGGATACAACTTGCTTTCCGTTTCTCAATTACTTGATGAGGTTTTGGAGGTACACTTTGGATGTGATACTTCTCAAGCACTTGATTCTTTTGGCGTTTTTATTTGCAAGATTTCAAGAGTTGGGAGAGTTTTTGGAGCTGATTTCTATAAGTCATTTGGTTCTTCTCATTGCCTTCTTGCTGAACCATCTTCTAAGCTCTGGATGTGGCATAGGAGACTAGGGCATATGAGCTTTGATTTGCTTGCTCGGTTGAGTGCCTTAGGTCTGATCCGAGGATTGCCCAAGCTCAAATTTGATAAGAACCTTGTTTGTGCTCCTTGTCAACTTGGAAAGATAGTTGCCGCCTCTCATTCACCCATCAATATGGTGATGACAGAACAAACCAGAGAGCTTCTTCATATGGACACTGTAGGTCCTTCCCGGGTTAGTTCTTTAGGTGGTAAATGGTATGTCCTTGTCGTGGTGGATGACTACTCCCCTTACTCTTGGATCTTTCTTGTAAGCAAGGATGAAATGTTTTCACACTTTCGGAGCTTAGCTTTGAGACTATTCAATGAAATCCCTAGTGCATTGAAAGCAATTAGAAGTGATAATGGCACCGAGTTCAAGAATAGTTTCTTTGTTGATTTTTGCCTTAAGCATAACATTGAACATCAATTTTCAGCTCCGTGGGTTCCTCAACAAAATAGAGTTATTGAGAGGAAAAACCGCACACTTGTGGAGATGACTAGGACGATGCTCAACGAGATAGGACGATGCTCAACGAGCATAGGACTCCTAGGAAATTTTGGGCTGAAGCCATAAGCACTGCTTGTTATATCTCCAACAGGATCTTTTTGCGCTCATTTTTGAATTTGACATCATATGACCTATGTTTTGGAAGGAAGCCCAAGGTTACTCATTTGAGAGTATTTGGATGTCGGTGCTTCATTATAAAACGTGGTAATGTTGACAAATTCGAGTCGCGTGTGTCTGATGGTATCTTTTTGGGCTACTCTTTGCATGGCCATTCATATCGTGTCTTCAATCTTGATACTAACACTATTTGTGAATCATGCGATGTGACCTTTGATGAGACATCTACATGTGTTAGTCCCTCTTTTGAACTTGCAAGTGAGCATGATATAAGTGAAACAATCTTTGAGGAAGAAGATCCATCAGATGTTGAAGATAATGAAAATGTACCGCAACCTTCTACTATGGCATTTCTAGAAGCAGACCTGGCATCATCCACTCAGCAAGAGGGCTTGAAGCATCAACTTCAACTAGTTTGGATCAAACTTTTCCAAGAGTTGAGGGGGCGATTCTATCGCAAAGAGAAGCACCACTTCGAATTCAGAAAATTCATCCCCCCGAGCAGATCATCGGTGAGCTAAATGAAAGGGTAACTCGTTCTCATGCTCAATTTGTTGATTCTGCATTTGTTGCTACTTTTGATCCTTTAGATGTCAGTCATGTGCTATCTGATGCGAGTTGGATCTACGCCATGCATGAAGAGTTGGAAAATTTTGATAGAAATCGAGTCTGGATTCTTGTTGATCCACCTCCTAACATTCATATCATTGGCACAAAATGGATTTTCAAAAACAAACAAGGGGAGGATGGGTCTATAGTGAGAAACAAGGCTAGACTTGTGGCTCAAGGTTATACTCAAGTCGAGGGGGTTGATTTTGGAGAAACCTTTGCTCCGGTAGCTCGACTTCAGGCCATTAGGATTTTGCTTGCTTTTGTATCATCTCGAGTGTTCAAAATTTTTCAAATGGATGTAAAAAGTGCTTTCCTTAATGGTTTCATTGGAGAAGATGTGTATGTCAGACAACTTCGAGGCTTTGAACATCCCAAGTACCCCCCATAGAGTCTTTAAATTTCACAAAGCTTTATATGGGTTCAAGCAAGCTCCTAGGGCTTGGTACGACCGTCTTAGTAACTTCTTGATTGAGCATGGGTACAACATGGGCTCTGTTGATAAAACCTTGTTCACTCTAATGCATGACAAATATTTCTTAGTTGTTCTGATATATGTTGATGATATAATTTTTTGTGGTTCATCTCATACTCTTGTGGCTGAGTTTGCTGATTCCATGAGCAGGGAATTTGAGATGTCTATGATGGGCGAGCTGACCTTCTTCCTTGGTTTTCAAATCAAGCAAAGAAAACAAGGAACTTTTGTGCATCAAACAAAGTACACTAAAGATTTGCTAAAACGCTTTGACATGGATGATGCAAAGCCACTTGCCACCCCAATGACTACTTCAGTTGCGCTAGATCCGGATGAAGATGGAGAAGAAGTGGACTAGAAGGAGTTCTGGAGCATGATTGGCTCCCTCCTCTACATGACGGCTACGAGGCCGGACATACACTTTGTAGTATGTCCGTGCGCTCGTTTTCAGGCTTCTTCAAGGGCTTCACATCGTGAAGGTGTTAAGCACATACTAAGGTACCTCAAGCACACTCCTGAATTTAGCATTTGGTATTCTGCATCATCTTCATTATGATTGAGAGGTTTTTTAGATGCTGATGTTGCTAGTTTTTGAATTGATCAAATAAGTACATCTGGTACTTGCCATTTTCTAGGTTCTTCTCTTGTGTGTTGGTCTTCTCGCAAACAATTTAGCGTTACATGGTCTACAAATAAGGCTGAATATGTAGCCGCGATTAGGGTGTTCCACTGTTTTGTGATAACAATAGCGTGATTAGCTCAGCAAATAACACAGTACAACATTCTAGGACCAAACACATTGATGTGCGGTATCATTTCTTAAGAGATCACAATGAGAAGGGAGATATTGAATTGCGCTTTGTTGATACCCAGAACCAGCTTGCTGGTATTTTTACCAAGCCTCTTGATGCTTCATGCTTTTCATTTTTAAGAGGAGAGCTTGGTATTTATCATATCTATGACATCTTGTGAGGGGGAGTTCTGTACCACTTCATAAACTTCTATAATATGATTAATTGCGTTTACAAGTACATGCTTTATTATGCTTTTGAAGTATTGTCTTTAATACTATTGATTATACTTTGCTTGAATATATCTGATATCTATTATGACCATGGCTTTTATTTGTGAAAATTTTAAAAAAATTATCACTGCTTAGTCTAGAAACTAGCATGAATAGGTAAAGTGCAGTTACTATCTTTTACATACCTAGTAGCTAGGTCCTTCACACTTGGATGCAAATATGTAACTTGATCATGTCAAAAATATTGTGCTGAAAATCAAATAAATATATAAAAAATGGATGAAAATAAAAAATGAAAATGAATGTTATTCATGTTGTTTTGTGCTTAAATTGAAAAGATCCATGTGGGTTTGCGTTGTCACACTACTTTGTTCTAGACTGCTTACCGTAGCACTTTGGTATGAACTAGGACATTGAAGTATATACCAAGACCAATGCTTTAAGCTTCTGATGGTTTCAACCTAGGCTTAGCTTGGTTGGTTAGCATAAGCTTGACATGCAAATAACCCCTGACACTAAAATGAAAAATAAAAAAATCATAAAGCTTGAATTAATTGCATATCAAGTTTGCTGAAGTGGGATATGCTTATCTGGTTAGTATTTGTTAGCTTTTGCATCTCTTGTCTTGCCATGTCTAGTATGCTAGTCTGAGTAGTGATGCTTTTATTTGCTAAAACTTGAAAATGCTTGCTTATGCTGTTGCTTGGATTGTATTCATCTGAGTTTGTCATACAATACTTTTAGACAATATTCAAGGCAAATGCTTGTATTGTACTGTAATTGAAGTTAATCATGTTCCAGAAGCTTGCATTTACACTTCATCCTCACACCTCGTGTTGTTATCTTGATGCCTGCATTGCCAAAGGGGGAGAATTCATAGATCTTGATCCTATCTATGCTTTGCTTCTGATTTTGCTTGTCATTTGCCGAGAACTTTTATAAAGTGACATGGTGATTTTTGCTCTTTACTGATTTTTTATGGTCACTTGTGTGTTGAACTTGCATTTTATTTCTGTTTTGTCTCGAAGTTGTCAATGCACTCATCAAGGGGGAGATTGAGAAACCAAGTGAGGCTTGCACTATGGTTTTATCTTGATGATGAGTGTTTGACAAGATTGTCTAGCTAATCTGTCTGGTTGTGTGAGAAATGGTATGGGTTGCATGGAGTCGTGTGTTTTGCTTGTCTCGTGTATGCAGGGTTGAGTTGCTTGTCAACTATCGATGGTAGGTGATCAGGGTCAGGCAGGGGGCCTGATGCCAGATGGTCAAGAATGCCAAGGGAAGTTGAAGGTGATCTCAGGCGTACGCATGGACATGAGGCAAGACATGGGCGAACTGATTATCAAGACAACGTGTTGACCAACTCAGCGAAAGGGAGGCTAATGCAAGTGACAAGGCGGCTCGAGGGATCGAGAGCGGGAGTGACTTGCTGGTAGTCGAGTTTGTAGACGGGTGACACATTTCGAAGATATGGAAGGCTTTGTCGCTTTCAGCTGAAAAACTGTCGTATCAGAGGATGTTTTTAAATTTCAAGAAATAGGAGTTTATTTTTCTGTTTAGTCGTCTAGATTAAGTCTAATTTTTTAGTATTTTTCAGAATTTTTAATTCTGAAAAAATATTAAAATAATAGGTTTAATGTTGTAATAAATTAGGAGTATACTTTTGTGTATTTTATAGAATTAATAGATCTGAAAATATATAAGGTGATGAGGACATCACTTCACATGATACAAACATGGAGCCTCCACCTACAATTCAATTACAAGGACCAATCACACGCGCCCGTGCCCGTCGCTTGAACCATGAGGTTAATTCTTTCCTTAGCAACTATGTTAATATTTGTTTGGACGGGATGCTACTGAATACTAGTGATATTTTGTTGCTTAGGAACATGGGAGATGGAATAGAAGAGTTGGAGTTGAAGACGGAGTCGCATGGATGATTTGAAGTCAAGAATTCGCTGGTTCGGACTACATCGACCACCATGCACCAAAATGGGCATAACTTCCTCATACGAAGTCCGATTGGCGCGTTCTTGGACTTTTTGGAAAGCTGAGGAGAAGACGGATCGTTTTCCGTTGGTTTTGTCTAATTTGGAGTCTCAAGCCGTCCTGTGTGTTTGAAACAGTCCTGCATGACAGAATTGGGCCGTGTTGGCCCATAGTCTGAGTCTGTTCGTTTTTCTAGCCCACAGCCCGAGTCTGTACGCCTTCCACAGGCTGCCCACACCTTATATACTCACGCCAGCCGCCTTTAGGGTTAGGTTTTGCTTTGTTTGCATCTACTCTTGTGTGTTTAGATCCCGCCCCTTGCACCGGACCGATTGGCTGCTGCATAGGCGTTTGTGAAACCTCACCTTTTCATCGTTTGTCTGTGATTTGGCATTCGACTTGTATCCTTCCTATTCTTGCCTGTGTTCTTGGGTTCACTTGCAGGAATTAGCCTTCGTGGCGAGGTCAATCGCGTCCTGCGTGGTTGATAACCAACGGAGACAGTGGTGTAGCGATTGCAAGGTTTTGATCCGCCGGACCGGAGCCTTGGATCGTCAACGTCGAGATTCTCCACCAATCCAAGTTATCCTTTACCTAGCGGAAGATGGGGACCACTCCCCCATCAGTTGGTATCAGAGCTCAGATTTCCCGTTAGGTAATCTCGATCTGCTTTTATTTTTACCTAGAGTCCAGAAAACCCTCACAAAAAAATCCCCACCGAGAACCCCTTTGTGCCTTGCGATTTTAATTTCAGTTTTTAACCTTGTTGAGTTTGTGTTCTTGATCGAGTCTTGTTGCTGGTTTAGTAATCCCTTTGTGTCGTTTGAGTAGTAGTTGTTCTTGTGTCTCAAAAAAATTCCCCACCCGAAACCCCCCAACAACCCTATTTTGTTTTCCACATCGAGTCTTTGTGACCCCCCTTCAGTAAAACAGGCATAACTTTTCGCTCGTTTGGCAGAAAAATCTGAAATTTTTTGAGCATCTTCCTGACCCAATTTGGGGGGTACCCTAATAGGTTGCCCTGTTAGCCTTCACCAGAATCGCCAAAAAAATCAGGAAGATAAAGAAAAAAATTGGTCAAAGTTTTTGCCCGCTGTTCAGTGAACTTGTTGAATTTCTGTGAGCCACATCCCACCTCAGTTGCAGGTGCCAATTTTTGTGGTTGTATCTCTTGTCATCCTTGTTCAAAAAAAATAGAGTGAAAAAAAGAGAAAAAAAAAGAAAAGAGAAGCGGTCCTGTTAGTTGCTTGTCCGATCCCTTATCCGAACTCTTGTCCAATCTCTTGTCCGATCAGTGGCAGGCAGTGGCAGATTCTGCTAGTCCGATCTCTTGTCCGATCCCTTGTCCGATCTGCAGTGAGCTGAATTTGGCCTGTTATTGCTTCCATTTGAGTTTTGGGCACATAGTTTCCCTCTATTGCTTGAATTTTCACATTGGGAGCACTAAGGCCAGCAACTTTGACGAGTACTAGGGAATACTTATTGAACTTGGTTTAACTGTCATTACTATCGTTAATCCTTGCTACTCACTTTGCCTTCCAAGCTACACCTTTCTCTTGGTCAGGACAGGTTCATTTCTTGCAATTGCACACCACCCTCTACTTGGTTCAGCACCTGTAGGCCGGTGACCTCACTGCGGCGTGGTAAGAACACTTGCAAGCGTGGGTAAGGCGCTTGACGGATTGCTTCCACCACACACCCACCACCCCACCTAGTTGTTTTACATAAGGATTATTCTTTGTTGTTTTGTCTTTTCACTAACATGGCAGCACTTATTGTACAACGTGACTTGAGCACTCAAATGGACCAGGACGATCGGGCACAACGGAATAATCTGTTTCAGACCTTCTTCCTCGTCAATGACCGTCGTGTACGTGTCATCATCGACGGCGGTAGTTGCAACAATTTGGTGAGCCTCGACATGGTAACTAAGCTTCAACTTCCCACATGTGCACATCCACACCCTTACCACGTACAATGGTTCAACAATAGCGGTAAGGTCGAGATAACACAAATTGCTCACATCGAATTTTCCATTGGTACATACTTCGGAGTTGCTGATTTTGATGTAGTACCAATGCAAGCATGTTCTCTATTACTTGGTAGACCTTGGGAGTATGATACTGATGCTACACACCATGGTAGGAGCAATAAGTACACATTTATGTATAAAGGAAAGAAAGTTACATTGCTTCCTATGACTCCTGCTGAAATTGTGAAATTTGAACAAGAAAAGCATGCTAGGGACGCACAAAAGAGCAAACAACCTTCTGAAAATCAGCAAGTAGCTAAAACACTTTCGAGGCAACAAAAAGATAAAGTTGTTTCTCCTTCTTCATCACAAGTTATCAATCGGAAAGGACGTGTAATGCTTGCAACTAAAACTAACCTTGCAGTACGTAGTTTTCTTGGTCTTGTACGTTTCTACCGGCGTTTTGTGAAAGATTTCAGCACCATAGCCGGCCCTTTACCTGAGTTGACCAAGAAGGGAGTTACTTTTACTTGGGAGCCAGCACAAGAACAAGCTTTTGCCACACTCAAAGATCGCCTTACACATGCACCTCTACTTCAGCTACCCGACTTCAGTAAGCTTTTTGAGTTAGAATGTGATGCTAGTGGTTTTGGACTAGCAGGTGTGCTGCTACAAGGAGGTAAACCCGTGGCCTATTTTAGTGAGAAATTACATGGTCCACAGTTGAATTATTATACCTATGATAAGGAATTATATGCCTTAGTGCGTGTGCTTGAAACTTGGCAACATTACCTTTTGCCTAAGGAGTTTATTATTCATTCGGATCATGAAGCCTTGAAGCATATACGTAGTCAAGCAAATCTGAATAAACGACATGCTAAATGGGTAGAATTTATTGAGACTTTTCCATATATCATTAAGCATAAGAAAGGGAAGGATAATGTGATTGCCGATGCTTTATCTAGACGTTATTCATTGCTTTCTCAACTTGATTATAAGATCTTTGGTTTAGAAACATTGAAGGACATGTATGCTACTGATTTGGACTTCAAAGATGCTTTTGCAAATTGTACAGATAACCGTGCTTGGAACAAATATGTGCTGAATAATGGATATCTTTTTCGTGCTAACAAGTTATGTGTGCTGGCTAGCTCTCTTCGCTTGTTGTTATTGCAGGAAGCACATGGTGGTGGTTTGATGGGTCATTTCGGATCAAAGAAAACCGAAGATGTGATGTCCACACACTTCTATTGGCCTAGGATGAGACGAGAAGTTGAGCGCTATGTGGCACGATGCACTACTTGCAATAAAGCTAAGTCCCGTCTAAACCCACATGGTTTTTATATGCCTCTGCCCGTTCCTAGTGTACCTTGGGAGGATATTTCTATGGATTTTGTGTTAGAATTACCTAAAACTAGGAGGGGGAGGGATAGTATTTTTGTGGTGGTAGATCGGTTCTCTAAAATGGCGCATTTTATACCTTGTCACAAGAGCGACGACGCTACAAATGTTGCTGATTTGTTTTTCAGAGAGGTCATACGCTTGCATGGAGTTTCCAATACCATCGTTTCAGATCGTGATGCTAAGTTCTTAAGTCATTTTTGGAGGACGTTGTGGCATAAGTTGGGGACGAAGCTGCTGTTTTCTACTACTTGTCACCCTCAAACGGATGGGCAAACAGAGGTCGTCAACCGTACATTGTCCACCATGCTGAGGGCTGTTTTGAAGACCAACTTGAAGCTTTGGGAAGAGTGTCTACCTCATATTGAGTTTGCATATAATAGGTCAGTACACTCCACTACTAAGGTAAGTCCGTTTCAAGTGGTCTATGGCTTTAATCCACGTGCTCCTATTGATTTGCTACCATTACCACCATCTGAAAACTTGAATTTTGATGCTACTACACGTGCTGAATTATTGCTTAAATTGCATGAAACTACTAAAGCAAACATAGAGAAAATGAATGAGAAATATCGTGCTTATGGTAGTAAGGGTATAAAAGAGATAACATTTGAACCGAGTGATCTTGTTTGGTTGCACTTGCGCAAGGATCATTTTCCTGATTTGAGAAAGTCTAAATTGATGCCCCGTGCTGATGGTCCTTTCCGTGTGCTTGAGAAGATAAATGATACTGCATATAAACTTGAGTTGCTTGCAGTTTTTGGGGTTAGTCCCACATTTAACATTTCAGATTTAAAGCCCTATTTGGGAGATGACTATGAGCTTGAGTCGAGGACGACTCCAATTTAAGAAGGGGAGGATGATGAGGACATCACTTCACATGATACACACATGGAGCCTCCACCTACAATTCAATTACAAGGACCAATCACACGCACCCGTGCCCGTCGCTTGAACCATGAGGTTAATTCTTTCCTTAGCAACTATGTTAATATTTGTTTGGACGGGATGCTACTGAATACTAGTGATATTTTGTTGCTTAGGAACGTGGGAGATGGAATAGAAGAGTTGGAGTTGAAGACGGAGTCGCATGGATGATTTGAAGTCAAGAATTCGCTGGTTCGGACTACATCGACCACCATGCACCAAAATGGGCATAACTTCCTCATACGAAGTCCGATTGGCACGTTCTTGGACTTTTTGGAAATCTGAGGAGAAGACGGATCGTTTGCCATTGGCTTCGTCTCATTTGGAGTCTCAAGCCATCCTGTGTATTTGGAACAGTCCTGCATGACAGAATTGGGCCGTGTTGGCCCATAGTCTGAGTCTGTTCATTTTTCTAGCCCACAGCCCGAGTCTGTACGCCTTCCACAAGCTGCCCACGCCTTATATACTCACGCCAGCCGCCTTTAGGGTTAGGTTTTACTTTGTTTGCATCTACACTTGTGTGTTTAGATCCCGCCCCTTGCACCGGACCGATTGGCTGCTGCATAGGCGTTTGTGAAACCTCACCTTTTCATCGTTTGTCTGTGATTTGGCATTCGACTTGTATCCTTCCTATTCTTGCCTGTGTTCTTGGGTTCGTTTGCTGGAATTAGCCTTCGTGGCGAGGTCAATCGCGTCCTGCATGGTTGATAACCAACAAAGACAGTGGTGTAGCGATTGCAAGATTTTGATCTGCCGGACCGGAGTCTTGGATCGTCAACGTCGAGATTCTCCACCAATCCAAGTTATCCTTTACCTAGCGGAAGATCGGGACCACTCCCCCATCATAAGGGTAATTAGGTAAATACTTGGTCATTAAACCCTAATGGCATTTTGGGAAATACCTTAATAGGCTTGCCTATATAAAGGGCCCCATGCCTAGGGGATTAGGTTAGGCCTTTTGCTGAAAACTTTTGGGGGCTGAAAGTTGTTTCTAGAAAATACTTTTATTTCTATTGTTGATTCGGTTGTGCACTTTTTATTAGATTTTGCTTGCTGTTTTTGCTGTGGAGTACTACCAATCTTCTCTTGTGAGTTGTACTTAGAGCCACTGTTGGTGTGCCGGATCGGCTACAGAAGTGCAAGCCATAGCGCCGCTTCCTGAAGAGAAAACTGTTATAGTTTTTGTTCTCTTTCTGGAAAATCCTATTCATTCTGTGCTCATCTGGTTCTTCCTTGATCATTTTAACTTACAATCTTGCTGCTGTAAGTGCTACCGTGGCTGCCATAGCTATAGTTACAGCAGCACAACACTGAAGCTTAATCTCAAGCCAAAATAGATTCTTCTGATTTCAGTTCTTAGGAGAAGAAATTTTATATTGTTTTGTTTCTTCTTTGAAAGTTTCTGGTTCACCACTTATGCTGAGAGGTTCATCTGCTAGAGTAGTTAGTTCTGAATTGCTACAGGCTTATCACAGAATACTCTAAACTAATCTTAGCAGATTGTTCTCTTTCTGATAGTGATTTCTGCATCTCTACCGTGGGGTTGTATTTTTTTCAATCTTTTGTTGTGTTGTGAATCAAAGTTCATCAATTACTGGCTGGTTTTCTTGCTTTGTGTTTTGATTTAGCTCAGCTGACATGTACTGATTCTCTGCACCAACATTGCCAAAGTTATCAGATGTATGGTTGAGTTCAAGACTCTTGATATATAAATATTTGGTTAGATCTTCTTCTCTGATGGCATTTGTTGGGGGAAAATATCTCATCTTCGGGGTTATTGCCAAAACAGCATGAAGACAACCAGCTAGTTCGAAGATTGTCCGAAGACCTTCTTCGAAGATGCTCGGAACCTGGTTCGAAGCCCGAAGACAGACACTGGTTCGAAGTATGTCTTCGAACCAAAGCCTTTCAGGATCTTTTCTGCCAGCTAAGATGGAAGACTTATCTTCTATCCTATTAGATTAGTCTTTTACCATTTTAGCCCTATTAAGGAAACCGAATAGTTTCCTTAATGTCGGTTGTAATAGAGGGGTAAATAGGTCTTTTCCTTAATGTTTGGGCCTATAAATACCTCCCATTTCACCCTGTAATAGGGACCGATTACAAGTGATTCAATACACACTTTCGAACTATTCTAAGCTATTATCCTTTCGGAGGCTTAGAACAGTTTGCTTCGCAAACACTTCGTTTGTTAGTTTCTTTTCTACAGAAACCTGTTAGCGTAATCTTTTACGCCAACAGTTGGCGCCGTCCGTGGGGAACCTAGTTCAAAAAACTTCGTTCTCTACCAATTTCTTGCATCATGCCTCCTAAGCGGAGCGCACCTCGCAATCCCACTCGGAGGTCCTCTCGGATCTCCGGAGAGATACCCTTCGACACAGTCGAAGTCGGAGGGTCTTCGACTATTCCTCCACCTCAAACTCCGCAAGGGGCTTCTATCCCTCGAGGATACGAAACCTCTCCACCAACCCCTTCCATACTCCGACCGCCCGGAGCCACTCTGCCACCCTCCATTCCGATTCGAACTGATCATACCAGTTCTCAAGACCCGGAAGGTCCTTTCGGAGGAGATGAAGATAGCCTTGGAGACATGGCCACTGAAATGGCCAATCTTCTAGCCGAGGTAGCGAGGTGGCGACAAGAGGCTGCGAACAGGCTTCGCCCTCAAGCCACCCCAGCTATCCCCGAAGTGCATGAAGACGACGATCTTGATTATCCCGAAGCCCCGGAGAACGCCTCTTATGACAATGAATCTCCGTTGCATTCCGAGCTTCAGAAGGTTCGCTTCGATCCCAAGTTCAAAGCTTCGAAGCTCTGCAAGTATACCGGAGACGAAGATCCTAGTGAGTTTGCACGTTCTTATGCCCTAGCGATTGAGGCTAGTGGCGGAGACAGAGAAACTATGGCGAAGTGCTTCCCGTTAGCCCTTCAAGGAGTGGCGTTGAGATGGTTCTGGTCTTTAAAGCCAGGATCAATCACTTCATGGTCACAATTGAAGAAGAAGTTCATAAGTAACTTTCAGGGCACCTTCGTGCCCCCCATGTCGACAGGAAGCCTTTTCCAAGTGAAACAGCTCCCCGGAGAAACATTGAGGCAGTACTTCAAGCGCTTCGCTCACACGAAGTCGCAAATTCGGGGGCTGTCCACATCTTCGGTGGTTGATGCGGCTCGGGAAGGCGTCAGTCATAAAGGCCTTCTAGATAAACTGCATCGGAAGAGCATCACCACAGTATCACAGCTGATGTCGTACTTCGAGGAGTACTCGAAGTCAGAAGAAGGTTGGCTTCGGAGGACTACTGCTACTTCGACAGTGTTGACAGAAGTTAAAGCAGAGGTGAAGACTTCGGCTCAGCCGCAAGAACCAGTCTCCGAAGTACAACATGATAGAAGAAGAGGGCAAAAGCACCCTCGCTCTGAAGTCTTAAACATTGCACCCCCGCAGAAGTTTGCACCAAGAGTTCCACAGTCTGCGGGGAACAAGTCCAGCGGTTGGAGGCCACCAGGGAAAACGGCCGGCAAGGGCCAGACCCTTTTTTGCTGTATTCATGGAGAGAATCGAAGCCATGCAACTGACACCTGCAAGGCTATTCTTACCCTTCGGGGAGAATACTTGGAGAGAACTTCGGGTCGAGGTAGTACCGACCGAAGCCCAGCAGCAGCAGTGCGCTCGGAGCCGGTCCAGGCTGTGGCGCGGATAGAAAATTTTGATGCTGCAAGGCATCCTCCGGTGGCCAATGTTATGCCACCTCCGAAGCAAGAAGAAGGGCAAGATAGAGGGAAGAGAGTAGTTCTCCCTATCTCCGGAGGAGGTACCCTCGGAAGCATGTCCAAGAGACAGCGAAGAGAGTACGTTCGAGAAGTAGGCCACATTGGGACTTCGTCATCTGCAGCTGCAATGCCGGAGTGGTCTCATGTTCCAATATCTTTCTCTGCGGAGGATGCAGCTGGTATCAAGTTCCCGCATGCAGATCCATTGGTTATTACTGCTGATATTGCAGGAACAGAAGTCCGAAGGGTGCTAATTGACGGAGGTAGCTCGGCAGATATCATATTTGTGCAAGCCTTCGATCAGTTATGCATTTCCCGGAAGCATCTCCTCCCAGCGGCTCGTCCTCTGCAAGGCTTCGCAGGACCTCCGCTAGATGCACTTGGCCAGATAGGCCTGGAAGTAACCTTCGGAGAAGGTTTACTAGCCCGAACTGAAGAAGTTATCTTTGATGTGGTGGATGCCCCGTATGCTTATAATGTCATCTTTGGGCGAGGCATGTTGAATCAGTTCGGAGCTGTGGCGCATCACAACTACTTATGCATGAAGATGCCCACACAATCAGGAGTTCTGACAATCTTCGGAGATCAAGCCATAGCTCGGAGGGCAGAATATGGTCATGGTCCTCCTCTTGATCCGAGGCAAGTAAACAGTGTCCAAGATAATGGAGAAATTTTTTCAGCCTCCTCCGAAGCTTCGAAGAAGTCATTTCCAAGACCAAGTCCCGAAGGAGAGATTGCAACGAAGGTCATTGTCAAAGATGGTAAAGAATACACTTTTCAATTTGGTAAAGATTTACCTCCCGAAGTTGCAACTTCTTTGGAAAAGGTCGTAGAAGAAAATTTGGATGTCTTCGCTTGGTCTGACGAAGATATCACCGGAGTCGATCGGGATATTATTGAGCACAGCTTGCTTGTAAACCCGAAGGCCCGGCCTGTTCGACAAGGGCTCCGGAAGATGTCCGCAGAGAGAGCTGCTCTAGCTAAGGACGAAGTTGAAAAACTGTTGAAGGCTGGGATTATCAGAGAAGTGGCCCATACAGAATGGTTAGCCAACCCAGTCTTCGTCAGGAAGAAGTCCTCCGGAAAGTGGCGCATGTGCATTGATTTCACATCTTTGAATAAAGCGTGCCCACGTGACCCCTACCCCATGCCCCGAATTGATCAACTAGTTGACTCCACTGCAGGTTCGGAGTTACTAAGCTTCCTCGACGCGTATTCCGGTTATCATCAAATATGGTTGAAGCGCGAAGATGAAATCAAGACGAGCTTTGTAACTCCTTCGGGAGTCTTCTGCTATGTAAGAATGCCTTTCGGCCTAAGAAATGCCGGGGCTACTTTTTCAAGATTAGTTGCTAAGGCTCTAGGTCATCAACTAGGTCGCAATGTGGAGGCCTATATGGATGATATTGTAATAAAAAGTGCTTTAAAGCACCAACATAGCCTAGACTTAGCAGAAACATTCAATAGCCTTCGGGCATGTGGGATCCGTCTTAACCCCGAAAAATGTATATTCGGAGCTAAGGCTGGAAAGTTGTTAGGGTACTTAGTTTCAAGCAGGGGAATTGAAGCTAGCCCTACTCAAATAACTGCGCTGCAGAAGATGGCTCCTCCGGAGAATGTAAAGCAAGTGCAAAAGCTGACCGGACATCTAGCTGCACTTAGCAGGTTTTTATCAAGGTCTGCGGAGAAGAGCTTGCCAATCTTTAAAGCTTTGAAAGGGTCCGAAGATTTTGCATGGACACCGGAGTGTCAGAAAAGCTTCGAAGATATTAAAGATTATCTCAGCAATCTTGCTACACTTACGGTGCCTATTGCGGACGAAACCCTACTTTTGTATCTTGCAGCCACAGGCTCAGCTGTCAGCGCAGTCCTTGTCAGAGAAGCTGATATCAATGGGAAGTAGGTCCAAAATCCTGTCTATTTTGTATCCGAAGCATTGTCAGGAGCGAAGACAAGATACTCCGAACTTGAGAAGTTCGTTTATGCTCTGATAATGGCTTCGAGGAAGCTAAGACATTATTTTTTGGCTCACAATGTAATTGTACCAACTTCGTATCCTTCAGGAGATATGCTTCGAAGCAAAGATTCCACTGGAAGAATTGGAAAGTGGGCAGTAGAACTAGCACCCTTCGGCATATCTTTCCTGGCAAGGACAGCTATCAAATCTCAAGTCCTAGCAGACTTCGTAGCAGAGTGGACTCCACCTGCGAAGTTGACTCCGGAGAAATCAGATGACGGAGTTTGGATTATTTACTCCGATGGCGCTTTCCAAGCATCCGGAGCAGGCATTGGGGCAGTATTAATTTCACCATCAGGACAAAGAGCAATGTACTCCGCAAGACTCAACTTTAAGTCTACCAATAATATAGCGGAGTACGAAGGAATTTTATTGGGACTCCGGAAAGCACGTGCTCTAGGGGCTACAAGGATAATTATAAAAACAGATTCTCAGATAGTAGCAGGGCACGTAGACAAAAGTTTTCAAGTCCGACATCCACAGCTTGCAAAGTACTTGGAAGAAATTCGCAAGATCGAAGCACATTTCAAGGGTATTTCCATTCGGAGTATACCAAGAGCTGAAAACGTGCAAGCAGACATTTTAGCGAAGGCTGCTGCCGGAGCTGTGGATGTGCCTGACGAAGCTTTCTATGAGGAGCTTAATATACCTTCGGTGCCACAAGTTGCTTCTGCAGAGATTCTCTGCATTCCTAGTGCAGATTGGAAAGATTCAATCATAGAACTCTTGCAAGGAGGAACAAATTTGCCCGAAGAGCCCCAATTGTCAAGATTAAAGCTCAGAGCAAGAAACTATCAGTTAATCAACGGTATATTATACAAGGCCGGAGTATGTTCCCCTCTACTCCGATGTATATCTCAAGCCGAAGGACAAGAAATTCTTCGAGAAATTCACGAAGGCCTTTGTGGAAGTCATTTAGCCCCTAGATCTCTGGCAGGAAAAACACTTCGCCAAGGGCTTTATTGGCCCACAATAACAGCTGATGCGGAGAGCTTGGTCCGCACTTGTCAAGGATGCCAGTGGATGGGTCGACGGAGTCATCGCCCACCAACAACTCTTCAAGTCATTGCTCCGGTATGGCCTATGGCCAGATGGGGTATGGATCTAATTGGTCCCTTTCCGTTAGCAAAGGGAAATCTGAAGTTCGCAGTGGTAGCTATTGAATATTTTTCTAAGTGGGTGGAAGCAGAACCCTTAACAGCTATCACTTCGAATAATGTACAGAAATTCTTCTGGAAGAACATTATTTGCCGGTTCGGAGTGCCTAGATATCTCACAGTTGATAATGGAACACAGTTCGACGCAGAACCCTTCAAGAAGTTTTGCGAAGACCTAGGCATTCAACTATGTTTTGCTGCAGTGAGACATCCTCAGTCAAATGGAGCAGTCGAGCTGTAGCCAATTTATCAAAGTATCATCAGCAGACGAAGACTTGGTATGACCCGAAGGTTAAGCTCAGCGAGTTAAGGCCGGGTCATCTTGTTCTACGAAGCATTATAGCACCAGGGAAGTTAGGCAATAAATGGGAAGGTCCATATCTAATCGTCCGCTCGGGACGCCCTGGTTCATTCAAATTAGCTAATTTAGAAGGTGAAGAGTTAGCACATACTTGGCATGCGGAGCACCTAAAGCGATACTTCGCATGAGGGCTCCTTGTAATTCACTTGTAATCACCTCTAAATTAATAAAGCATACACCCTGATAGTTGCCTTCCCCTTGACACTCCTAGTTTCCCGAGCGGACGCGCTGGGACAGAAGTCGATCGAGAGGGAAGTGTCATTAAGCTGGGTTGTATTTCCGGACTTCGTACCCATAAAGTCGAAGCCTCCGGTGTGGTGGCTGAAATCCATCTGGAGCCCAAGCTGATACCTTGTAGGCATCCGTAAAAGAGCCAATACCACATTCTACGGAGTCCAAGCTTCGGCTGGTAGACTTCCGTAAAAAGAGCCGAAGGTGGCCAAAATCTGCGGAGTCCAAGCTGCAGCTTGTCAGACTTCCGTAAAAAGAGCCGAAGGTGGCCAAATTCTGCGAAGTCCAAGCTCCGGCTGGTAGACTTCTGCAAAAAAGAGCCCAAAGTGGCCAAATTCTGCGAAGTCCAAGCTCCGGCTGGTAGACTTCTGCAAAAATAGCCGAAGGTGGCTACAATTTCTACGAAGTCCAAGCTCCGGCTGGTAGACTTCTGCAAAAATAGCCGAAGGTGGCTACAATTTCTACGAAGTCCAAGCTCCGGCTGGTAGACTTCTGCAAAAATAGCCGAAGGTGGCTAAAGCAAAACAGCATTTAAGCCATGAGCTCCGAATGTCTGTTCATATAAGTCCAAAGTGACAAATTTCTTAAGACACTAAAGTGTCCTCGAAGTTATCTTAATTGATTTCTTTCGTAAAAGCAAACAAAGGTACCAAGTTACCATTCTTCTGACTACAAATAGTCGAAGATATTTCATAAGATTTCAAAAGATCTTTAAAATGACAGAGGGGCTCCGAACCCCCAAAAAAATTGTACTCCGAAGTTTTTTCTTTGCGCATAACCATCTTTGAATACAGTTCGAAGTTGCTTATACCCAAAGAGGGGCTAGTAAGTATGGAGACAATTTTAAATCGGCATTCATTATTGAAGCAAATATGTTTACAGATTACATTATGAAAAATTGGTATCTATACCAAGAAGGAATCGGAGACCTCTTCGGTCCCGAGAGCTAGGGGTGGAACGACTAGTTCCAACATCGGAAGTTCTAAGAACTTTACGTTTAACTCTCTTCCTCCCCTTCGAAGCTCTAAAATCCTTTTGTTCTTGTTGAAGTTCTGCCCAAGTTCGAAGCCGCTCGGGGCTTCTTTCCCAGCTTCTAAGATCTTCAGATCTTTTATTTTGGGCTTCACCTTCGTCTTCGGACCAATTAGTGTCTTCAGAAGACGAGGTGTTTGCGTCAATCTCTTTATCTTCCTCTTTGATATAAGACAATATGTCTTTGATTACTTCAGGCGCAATAACGCCGGAGTCATCTCGAGGAATAAGAAATCGAGGACGCTTATAACTCTTTAGAAGTTCGAAGGTGTTCCACAGTGAGCGAAGTTCGCTGTTAAGCTCTAACACTTCGATATCTTCCATAAAAGGCAAAGCCTAAAAATATGACAAACAAGACTTTCATTGATAAATATTTACAAGCATCAGCTTTACATAATCAAAAAATCCTAAATAATCCTAAACCTGCGGAGTCGGAGGAGGCTGACTGCTCGAAGCTTGACTCCGAACTTGCTTTTGACGTTGGCCTTCATCAATCCAAGCCTTGATCGCAGATCGACCTTCGGCTCTCCACGAAGTTTGGAAGGCTCGCCAAGCAGTAGCTACGCCTTCGGAAGGAGTCAAAAGCCTCGCGTCATCGAAGATGATGGAGCCCTCTGCGCTCGGAGTGATTGTTCGGCCCAAATCTTCGTAGTAGCGAAGTATTCCAAGGGCAGACACTTGTCCGGAGAGTTCTCCATAACGCATGCCTGCCGTCTTCATTTGCTTCGCTGCTCCTTGAATCCTCTTTAGCCGGCGCAGCAGAGTTACATTGTCATCCGAAGGTAGTGATCCAGTAGTACCGAAGTACTCCAAGACACCTAACATCTGTTCGATGACCTCCGAAGCCACCTTCTCAGACTTGAGCTTTTCCGCATTAAGCGCATACTTGACCGAAGTCGTTTCTGCTAAAACTCCGGAGATTCTAGCATTCTCCGTAGTCAAAGCATTCTTCTGAGTCCGGAGTTGGCCAGTTTCTTCTTGTAGCCTTACAAGTTCAGCCCCTTTAGCAGCGTCCTCCGTCTGCAGTCTTTCAATCTCCGCTCGAAGCACAATTCTTTCTGCTTCGAGCTCTTTCTTCGCAGCCTCCAAGCTTTGTTTAGCCCTTCGCTCCGCTAGTATTACATTGTCCATTTGAGCTACTCGACCTTCGGAGAAGCTAAAATTTCTTTGAAGAGCCTCGTTCTCTTCCCGAAGTTGAGCAATTTCATTTTCGCTCGATAAAGCCGCAGCGCGGGCTAAGACTGCTTGCTAAGGAAAAAGAAAAATTGAAATAAGAAATTATTCATATGAAATTTGCTATTTGGTTCGAAGATGCTTTATACCTGATAAGCTGCTCTTTCCACAGCAAGGTTAAGCTCCGAACCCTTCACTCTGCTTAAACGGGCTACCAGTTCTGTTTCCCCGACTTGGCGACTGGCTACACCCAAAGGTTTAACCAAAGTCCCAAGTCTGGTTTTCTCCTCCAAAAAAGGAGTTATGAGAGGAAGCATTTTTAAAGCTTTCTGGTCAGCTCTGTTTAGCGAAGGTCCGGAGAGCTCTTCCGAGGCCCTTGGAACTTCTGAAGATGGCCCCCCTTCAGTTGATTCACTTTCATCCGTTGAGTCAGATGAAGTCGATCCTTGAGTTGGAGGCTCTATGTGTCTTTTTCCTCTTCCAGGCCCCGGTAGAGTGACCTCTGGTCGTGGTTCCGAAGTTGTCGAAGGTCTTTGAATTGTATCCTCGTGAAATACTTCGGCAACAGGAGGCTCTGCAAAAACAGAAATATTATACATTGTATAATTTTGCAAAAAATTGATTAAAATTATGCAAAATTTACCTTCGACATTCTCTGGAATATCGAGTACCGGACTGATCGGAGGATCAAAGGTGTAGTCCTCATCCGAATCAGCCGTTAAATCGTGGACTGCAGGAGCATCGTCCTGGGGAGTCCTCGTTACTTCTTCAGGAATCGAAGCCATAATGACTTCAACCCCACCTTCGTTCGCAGGAACTCCGTCCTGAGTTATATCTTCTTGAACTACCGAAGTCATTGGTTGATCAGCATTGCCTCCAGACTCCGATACGTTCGCAGCTTCTTCGGCCTCGTCTACACCCATAGGGGGTTCATTTTGTTCTTCATGGGTATCCGGAGCTCTTACTTCTTCGATGTTGGCTTGGGGCTCCGGTATACCTGCAGTATCTTCAATGTGAATACTTCGTTGAGCTGCATCTTCCTCAATCAATTTCATTAAAAATATACCTTCGTCTTCTTTAGAGCTAGAAACCGAAGCTCTTGAGTTCGAAGGTGCGAGGTTCCTCGGTTTCCGAGCCACCTTTTTCGTCGGAGTTTTTGCGGAGCTGGAGGCTCCAGCTTCGGCTACTCTTTTCTTGGGTCCTTTCTCTTGAGGCACCCAGTCCATCAGAGGGGGCGGAGTTAACTCCAACATTCCCCATACTCTGTTAAATCTCTCCCAACTCCCGACTAATTTAATTCGCCATTCTTTCTCGGACGGAGTTGGGGCACCCAAAATCTTCTCCGAAGCCCTTATAATTTGCTCTGAAGTAATAGGGGCTGAAGAAGCTAAAAAATAACTCAAGTTAGTTTTTCTTCGAAGTAAATATGTACAATACATGTTGGATTCGAAGTTACCTGCAGGACTCGAAGTATAATTGATCTTGCGAAGACCACCTTCTGAGTCATCCTCGAAGACGATAGGCCAGTTGGCCATCAGCGGAGGAATTTGAAGTCCGATGAATTCTTCGGCCAGGTCCCGCATACTTAACCTTCGGCTGATTTTCTGAAGTAAGTTGAGGCGAGCTTCGAGCTGGCCTTCGTTAGGTTGCACTAAGGCCTCTTTCCGGAATTGGATTTCTTTGAGGGGCCCAGCCAGAGGACTGCTTGCTCCAACTTCGGCATAAAACCACCTCAGGACCCAGTCGGTGTACCATCTAGCATTGATGGCCTTAGCAGGGAATTGCAGGGCATATTCGTCTCGAAGCCTAAAATTAATGCTTCCGAAGGCAACCACCACTTTTTCACCTCCGGAGCCTGTGAACGTCTTCGGCTGACAAGTCGCTCTATGAAGTGCAGCGAAGATTTCAGCCCTCCCCTCACATCCTTCGGCTCTCAGCGCCCACTCGAAGATAGCTAATCTAGCTACAGCATTCGGAGATAGCTGGGGGAGGGTTACATGAAACAGGTCAAGTACTTCGGACAAGAAATCCACAGCAGGGAGGCCCAAGCCTGCTTCGAAAAAAGCTTCGAATACCACAACTTCTCCGGGTCTCGGTGATGGAATTGATTCTTTGCCCGGCTTCCGAATCATAACCCCATTGCTAATCTTACCCCCCGCTGTGATTGCCAAAGATTCTCTCTTGCAGGTAGATGGCCCTAATTCAAAGGATTGATCCAAGTACTTAGTTGATGGAGGGCACAAACCTTGGTCATCGGGGATTTGGGGATTTCTCCCCCCTGCCGCCATGGATGATCCTGCCTGCATCGAGGGTGCCGCCGCCAATGTCGCCGCCGCTGCTGCTGCGGCTGCCTGCTGCCGAGCCAAAGCTGAAGGAGGCGCAGATCCTTTGGTCTTCACCATTATGATCGCTCGGTTGTTCAAGAACTCAAGGAACTCAGGAACTCAAAGGTTAGGGCTCAAGAACTCAAGGGGCTCACAAAGCTTTTGATTGAGAGGAACGGTGAAAAGGTAATCGGGTAAGTTTTGGGCTCTTTATTTATAGCCTAAATTTTCCGTTTGTTACCGTTTGAGTTCTGCCCTTTCGCATTCTTGCCTGTTATTCTCCTCCGAAAATAATGCCTCGTATAACTTCCGTTAGAAACAGAAACTAACGGCTATTTTTTCTAAGTCTAAAAGATTTTCGAACTTCCTGAGTCAGTTCTAAGATAGTTCGAAAAGTAATTACCTTATGACTGATTCGAAGTTCATATCTTCATGCATTTCGGAGATAAAACGAAAATCAATAACCCCTATGATTGGTTGTCTTTTCTTTCCATATACTGCTCTCCTAACGTTACAGGTCGAACGGAGAAGCGTATTCGAGGGGCTACTGTTGGGGGAAAATATCTCATCTTCGGGGTTATTGCCAAAACAGCATGAAGACAACCAGCTAGTTCGAAGATTGTCCGAAGACCTTCTTCGAAGATGCTCGGAACCTGGTTCGAAGCCCGAAGACAGACACTGGTTCGAAGTATGTCTTCGAACCAAAGCCTTTCAGGATCTTTTCTGCCAGCTAAGATGGAAGACTTATCTTCTATCCTATTAGATTAGTCTTTTACCATTTTAGCCCTATTAAGGAAACCGAATAGTTTCCTTAATGTCGGTTGTAATAGAGGGGTAAATAGGTCTTTTCCTTAATGTTTGGGCCTATAAATACCTCCCATTTCACCCTGTAATAGGGACCGATTACAAGTGATTCAATACACACTTTCGAACTATTCTAAGCTATTATCCTTTCGGAGGCTTAGAACAGTTTGCTTCGCAAACACTTCGTTTGTTAGTTTCTTTTCTACAGAAACCTGTTAGCGTAATCTTTTACGCCAACAGCATTGTTTGTCTATTTCCATTACATGTGAGCTTGAAGTTGTTTTGTATCCTGAGTTTACTACTTGTTCTTGGTGTCAAGTGAGGTTCAAGTATAGTGCTGATACTTTTCTTGAGAAGCAAGAGTGCTTGTAACTTTTCTGCTATTGCTGTTCTATATTCTGTTTTGATTTCATTTTGTTGCTTGATACCATTTTGTTCAACTTCAGTACTATATATCTCAGGTTCTATACATCTACCACAAGTATGTGTGTGTTTATGAGAAAGGGATTTGCAAGTAGATCAGCCAGAAAAGTTTTACTCTGAATCAATTCTGTTTTTATCTATTCTTTGCTATTTCTGAATCCTGTCAGCATATCAGTGATCGACTAAGATCATTCAGTCATTCAATCACTGACTAAAAAATTGCAAATCGATCATTCAAACTCCGATTAAGAAGTGTCGACATTTGATACTCCGATCAAGAGGAAATATTCAAATTTTATTGTTCTTGGTCTAGATTCTTACTGTGATCATCAATTTTGCTTCTGCATATTTTTAGAGGTGCGTTGGCTGATTTGAAAAGGCCATCAATTCAAGAGAATTTGTCGAGGCGCCTATTTAGCCCCCCTCTAGTCGCCTATTCCGATCCCACACCAATCGATTTGGACTTTGAACTCGAGATCATATCTTGAGCCCAAGCCTTACCCTTACTCTTTCTCTTTTTACCTTCCTATTGAACTACCATCACATGGCTAATATTATTTCTGATGTTCTCCTCAGCTATCTTGAACATCCCATGCAATTCAGCCATGGTCTTCTTCAGACTGTTCATATGAAAATTTATAATTAACTGATCAAAGTTCGAAGGGAGCAACTAAATAATAGCATCCGTGGCCAAATCTTGAACAAGTGGTGAGCCAAGCTATTCCAGGTTCTCAATGTAACCAACTATTTTGATCAAATGAGGACTCATTAGATTGCCCTCTGCAGATTGTAATTAAACAAAAATTTTGAGATATTATATCTCTCAGCCCTTGCTTGGTTCTCAAACATTCCCTGTAGTTCTACGATCATATCGTAGGCTTCTCTTTTCTCATATTGCTTCTGGAGGTCACAGGTTATACCAGTGTTGATATCAAAAAATGGCATTAATGGTCAAGATTGTCAAAATACCAATTTTGGTAATTTTGGCCAAAAATACACAAGTCCTAGTACAGGCCGAAGCCTTATAGCGCCGAAGGCCCATCTGCATGAGGCCTCGGAGGCCTGTTAGCAGTCTGCTGGCTTCGGCCCGAAGGCCCTTTGGAGGCCTGCTCCACCAAAGCTTCGGCCCAAGGAGTAGGCTTCGGTGGGCCTGCCGAAGGCCCACTTCAGGTTGGCTTCGGAGATAGAGTCTGATATTGATTCTGGTTGTTTTTATCTCTAAACGTGATAAGGCCGAATCTTATCATATTAGAATTAGAGATAAGAAGACTAGCCCCAATAAATATAGGGGTGAGGCCAGTTCATTAGGCCCCTCAACACAATTCAACCACAAAGCCCTAGCTTTGAACCATATTTACCTTTCTTTACTTTTCTGCACAACCTTCGTGGGTTTGCCTAGATGCCCTCCGCTGGCCACAACGTAACAATGGTAAGCCTTGTTGTTTCACTTGTGAAACACCCGTTAATCTACGTAACCGATTGCTATCCCCTTATTGGCTCGCCTGCAAACCATCCATTAATCTACGTAACAGATTGCTACCTTCATTTCCCTACTGCAACACTTAGTGAATTCGGTCTCAACACCGAATTGGCACTTGGTCTCTATTTTGCCGCAGGTTTTACGGTCGGAGCCCCCTTCGCCGAAGGTTTCTGGAGCTAGGAAACTGGTTTGGAGGCTGCTAGAGCACCCTTCGGCGGAACCCTACTTCATCCGCCCATGCCAGATCCGTCACGCTATTATCTGTTTGGTTAAGTCGCATGTACCGGAGCCACTCCGGATCGGGGCTGCTTCGTGTTGTGGTCACGTCAAGACGCATTAGGCTTCTTCGTACTGGTACTCTGCATCAGGCTTCGTCATGCCAACACTCCGCGCTGGACGAAGACACGCCAGCGCGTTTCTTTGTTTTCTGTCATGTCAGAGACTTCGCACTGAACCCTATCATTCGGAGGTTATTTTGTGTCAGAGATCTGTTCGTAGCCTGCCTTCGTCTAGATCAGTCCGAATGCCGAAGGCTATCTTCGGCGCACCCTTCGCACTATAGGCTGAAGGTCCCCCTTTGGTGTCCCTTCGCATTGTAAACTCTATACCAATCAGGCTCCGTTAAGCCGATTGGTTTATTTTATCTATATATTTCAGCTAATTGGATTATTTCTGTGTGATCTGATTACCTGGCGACTCCACCCTCCTTGCCACTATTAAGGGTAGTCGCAATGCGACGTTAGTGTTGTGTTACACTTAGGCTTGTTCCTAAGTATCCACACACTTTTGGATGACCCAAGTGCGGGGGCACATTTTCATGTCAACACAATTTTTGGCGACTCCGCTGGGGAAGGCTACGCCAACATGACAAGTACATATACATCGTTCACTAGTACGTCTATGACGTCGATGGATCCGATGGGGGCGCAGAGATCGACAACGACAACATCATGACACCTACCTGTTGACATGGAAACGTTCTCCCGCACTTGGGTCAGTCTGGTGATCCAAAAGTGCACGGATACTTAGGGATAGGCCTAAGCGTGACGTAGCACCGACGCCGCGTTCCGACTATCCAATTAGCCGAAAGAAATGGGTTAAACATGTTAAAATCAGCAAACCAGTCGGAGTCCTCGTGGTTCGAAGTATGATGCGAAGGGTGCGCCGAAGGGTACCTTCGGTGTCTGGTGCGAAGTGCTCCGCCGAAGGGTGCTTCGGTGTTCAGACTGATCCGGCCGAAGGTAGACTCCGAATGGATATGAACACGGTGATCACCTCCGAACAGCGGGGTTCGGCGTGCGATCTCCGATGCAGCGAATTACAGAGTAGTTACGCGAAGGCCACACTCGGGTGCAACTTCGTCTAGCGCGGAGTATGTTCGTGGCGAAGTCTGTCATGACAAAGTATGCTAGCGGAGCCTGTTGTCGAAGCCTGCGGTTCTGTCTAAGGGTGTCCTAGGGACCTCCGGAACCGATCTCTCTGCTCCAGATACCTCCGACGAAGGGCCTCTGAACGTGCGAACCTAAAACAGAGATGATGCGAAGTACCAATTCGGCCTTAGGACCGAATTTTGCGAGGTGCTGCACGGGTGGTGAAGGTAGCAATCTATTACGCAGATTAGCAGATACTTCACAGGCGAAGTAACAAGGCGATAGCAATCTGTTACGTAGATTAATGGGGACTTCACATGCGAAGTACCAAGGCTTACCACTGATTCGTAGCGGCGTATGGAGGGCTTCCAGGCAAACCCACGAAGAGGTATAGAAAAGTAAAGGTACGATCAAAGCATGGCTTTGGTTTGATTTGAGTTGGGGGGTCTCCACGCCGGCCATGCCTCTCTATTTACAGGGGGTTAACTCCCAATCTAATCTGCTATTAATCCGGCCGGATAGAGATAGAGATTGAGCTGGCGATGCAAACAACTCTATCTCTACTGAGGTGGGCTTCATCCAGTCCTGTCGAGGCCTGCTCCTTGGGCCGAAGCTTCGGTAGCGTGGGCTTCGGCCAGGCCCGTCGAGGCTGGCTCCTCGGGCCGAAGCTTCGGTAGCATGGGCTTCGGCCAGGCCCGTCGAGGCTGGCTCCTCGGGCCGAAGCTTCGGCAACGTGGGCCTCCAAAGGCTTCCTGGCCGAAGCCCATGGGCTGGCTAGAGGCTTTCGGAGCACATAGCTCGGTGGGCTTCGGCCCTGGAGGGCTTTGGATGGACCCTGGACATGTGTACTTTTGGCCCAAATCACCAAAAATTGATATTTTAATAATTTAGCCGTTACTGCCATTTTTTGCTATCAACACTACCCTTGAAGATATCCCCGAAGAAGACCGAGCAGAGATCGAGGCAAAAATGAAAGCGCTACAAGACCTCATGCTTGGGAACTACGTCAAGACACGTGCAAGCTTCATCAAGCGCGATGTCAATGCCCCTAACCTCGCTCGGACCTAGGTAACACCAGTATCACCTCCTTTATCTTCTTTAGAGATTGAACAAAAAATAGTTGCATCAGTAGATCAAGCTATTAGCGCTTCGCTAGCCAACCATTTATATTTGGCAGTTATATCTCAGGTAGAGGTGACACTTAGAAGGTTTGGCTTTACCGAGGCCGTTCCTCCAACTCCAATCGCCAGTGTACCCTCAGTGAATTGTATCTATAGCAGAACCGACGGTAGTACTGGCAAGACCGTCATGTCTCTGGCCTCAGTGTATACGGCTGAGACGAGCCCCTACATCCATGGCAAAGCTAACCCTGTTTATTGCACGCCACCTACGCCTGCGCCATCTTTTCCCGTGTGCCTGAGCCATATGCTCCCACACAAATGCATAGACCTGAACACATAATGTATCCCGAGCCAGCACATGAGGAAGACCCTCACAGCTGACACGCTGATATACTGCCATGTGTCACACCCTCACATTAGAGACGCGCATAGGAAAGGGTCCAGGATGACATTGAGGAGCAAATCCGCGCGCTATTTAGGGAGTGCACCGGCTTCGTGCCTAGGGGTCGGGCTAGGGTTTACCAAAAGCCGTACCCCGACCACTTTGACACCATACCCTACCCTCATGGCTATAGAGTTCCTGAATTCACCAAATTCGACGGTGAGGGTAACAAGACCAAACTAGAGCATGTCTGTCAGTTCTTAGCGCAATGTGGAGAAGCTAGTGGGTCGGATGCATTAAAACTTAGATTATTTTCTCTTTTACTGTCCGGCACAGCTTTCACTTGGTTTTCGACACTCCCACTGAACTCCATCTAGACATGGGCCCAATTAGAACAAAAGTTTCATGACTGTTTTATATGGGTGAGACAGAACTTAGGCTTTCATACTTAACATCGGTCAAACAAAAGTCTAGCGAGAGTGTCTCTAAGTACGTCAAGCGCTTTAGAGATACTAGAAACCGATGTTTTTGTCTCAACATTTTAGAAAGGGATCTAGTAGATATAGCTTTTAACGGATTGCGTTCTGAGATTAAAGAAATACTAGACAACCATAACTTTTTAGAAGTGAGCCAAGTCCTACAACAGGCTCTGGTCCAAGAAACCGAGCCAAAGATAAAAAAGTCATTAAGACATAAACAAACCTAGGGCTGAAGTCCACATCATGGAACACTTCGATGAGGAAGAGTCGGAAGAAGAAGAAGATTTGGCTGACATTTATGCAGCCGAATGGGTTTGGAACGCTAAGAGCAAGCCTATCACTTGTTCTAAGCTACGTCCGTCTCCCACTAAGAGTCGGCCCAGTGAAGTCAAATACTCGTTCAATATAACTAAATGCGATAAAATATTTGATTTCCTCTTGAAGAGCCAGCTTCTAAGGTTTCCTAAGGGACAAGTCATTCCAACTGCCGATGAGCTAAAGAAACGCCCCTACTATAAGTGGCATGATTCACATTCTCATCATACTAACGGCTGCAATGTCTTTCGTCGATAGGTTCAATCGGCCATAGAGGAAGGATGATTGAAAATAGATTCCAGTCCAAAGATGAAGCTTGACAAAGACCCCTTTCCTGTGAACACCATCGACCTCGACGAAAACAAAGTGCTGATTCAGCCAGAACATGCCGAGTTAGCTAAGGGAAAGCGACCATTGTTGGAGAATCACGCACACGCACACTCCTACTAAAGAACCCTGAAATAGGACTGTGGAAAAAGAACGCCAATACATCTCCTTCAGCTAGGGCTCACAAAAGGCCAAAGGTAATGTACCAGATGCTGTTGAGAAAACACCAAAAGAAAGACAAGGAAACATGCCCCCAGCCAAAAAATGCTAAGGCAACCGAAGGGGCCAAGACAGCCGAAGGGTGAGTTCGGACCCCATGGGCTGAACCCTTCGCACAGTGAGTTTGGACCCCAGAGACCGAACCTTTCGCATAGTGAGTTCAGACCCTAGAGGTTGAACCCTTCGCATAGTGAGTTCGGAGCCTAGAGGACGAACCATTCGCACAGTGGTTTTGAACCCCAATAGTTGAACCATCTGCACAGTGAGTTCATGTCTCCTTGGCCGAACCCAATTCTACTCTGGGTGGATCCCTTGATGGGAGGCTTCGGTCCACAATAGCCGAACATACCTCCGGCTTGGCAAGACCCCTCGTTGATATGGTCCGAGATACCTTTGACGTGGCCGAACCCCCCACCGGGCAATGGGTTTGGCTCGTAGTGGGCAAAGCCACTGGAGCCACCGATGCCTCCGCCATACTATTAGATAGGATCCCAGTGGGCCCCAAGCTACACCTCACTATCGGAGTACCCTTTGCAGTATAACATTGCCCCATGTTTTCCTTCGGAGTGTTATGATTGGCAGGGACAAACAGACAAGATGAAGGGAGACATCTTCCATAGGTTGTCGATCATGCCTCCGAATCGACTTACACAGGACGGAGCCAAGGGAGATGGTCGCGAAGAGGCGAAGGAGAGGGAGTCTGATGCCATCACAGTCAAGATAGGGTCTCAAAAAGTCCCAATCCCGAAGGCCCCCTTGCCAAAGCCCGACAGAGGTAAGCCCCCAAGCCCGGCCGAGGCCATTGCCAAAGCCCGGTCTGATCGGCCCAGCGAGGCCAGTCCGACCAACAGGGTCCATAGAAAGTCCCTTACTAAGCATAAAGCATGCGAGGCCAACCTGAGTAATACCCCTTCGGCCAGAAATCATAGAAACAAATTTGTAGCACCTGGTACCAAACCACAACCATCTTGGGCACCTCTTGGCATGACCAAATCATAGAAGAGGTGTCTGCAATGCCTACAGACACAGGAGATGCGTGAGAAGAAGGCCGAGGATGAACAGGACGCCATCTTTGAGGAGATCTGACCTCAGCCAGCCACGAAGCAAGTATGGAAGCCCAAGCTGATTGAGATGAACAACCCAGCTCCCGTTCCGAGCGATGATGATGACTACATGCTCGACGACGACTACACACCCATCTTTGAGGGGCCTGCACCCCAGACAATGGACATCAACGTCGTCATGCTTCCCACCGAGTTTGCTCTACCACGAGATGAGGCCGAGGTCGCCCAGTTGAACCTCGGCCTACGAGATGCTATTTTCGAGAAGCCCGAGGATATGGCTCGACACCTAAAGCATCTCTATGTTAAGGGGAACATTGATGGGAAGCCGATCTCCAGGATGCTTGTCGACGGTGGCGCCACCATCATCTTAATGTCGTATTCTCTTTTAAAGAAACTTGGCAGGGGTGGGGAAGACTTAAAGAAGCCAACCTAATGCTCAACGGCTTCAGCGGCGAGAGTTTCGAGGCAAAGGGTGTACTCTCCCTGGAGTTGACGGTAGGCAACAAGACATTGCCAATAGCATTCTTTGTCATTGACGTGCAAGGTAACTATGGTGTGCTACTTGGGTGTGACTGGATTCGTGCAAATTACTGTATTCCTTCTACTTTGCACCAATGCCTGATGCAATGGGATGGCGATGATGTGGAGATCGTACCAGCGGATACTTCGGCACAAATGGCATTGGCCGATGTGTCCATCGACACCATTCATGACAAAGTAGAGTGTCTGTCAGGTAAAGACCTCTCAGATTATGACTTCTTACCGTATCCAGGGGACGTTTTGTACCCGTGTCCAGAAAGATGGCTGCTTTAGCACGACTATTTCTAAATTAGTAGTCATATATAGTAAAAGTAATCTTGATTGGTTGAAGTCTCGCGTAGAGCAATATCGGTCTTCTAAAGACGGTACTGCCGAAGCCATTGAAGACTTTAGTGAAGTAAAAAAATTAGGACAAGGTTTTGTGTCGGCCGATCCTTTATAAGAGGTGGATATAGGTGATGGTAATGTTCCAAAGCCTACTTTTGTAAACCAAAATTTACAGGCCAATGAAAAGGCCGAAGTAATAAAATTGCTTCGGTCGTATGTTGATTGTTTTGCATGGGAGTATAGAGAAATGCTCGAACTAAGCCGCGAGCTCGTGGAACATCGTCTACCTATTAAACCTGGGTTTAGGATTTATAAACAACCCCCTCACCGCTTTAATTTGGCCGTATATGACCGAGTTAAAGAGGAGATAGAACGATTACTCAAGGCTGAATTTATTAGGCCATGCAGGTATGCTGAATGGGTCGCTAACAATATGCCTGCAGAGAAGAAGGGGAGCGGAAAAGTACTTGTTTGTATTGATTTCAGTGATCTGAACAAGCCCACTCTAAAGGACGAATATTCCATGCCAATAGCCGACATGTTGATCAACGATGCTTCAAGACAAAAGGTACTAAGTTTTCTTGATGGCAATGCTGGTTATAATCAAATTTTTATGGACGAAGAGGACATTTACAAGACAGCCTTTCGATGCCCTAGTTTTGTCGACTTGTTTGAGTGGGTCATCATGACTTTTGGTTTAAAGAATGCTGGCGCTACATATCAACGTGCTATGAATTTGATCTTTCATGACTTGCTAGGAGTTATGCTAGAAGTCTACATAGATGATGTTGTAGTCAAATCAGACGCTATGGGGAACCACCTAGCCGATTTGAGGGTTGCCATTGATAGGATGCGTCAGTACGACTTAAAAATGAACACGCTTAAATGTGCTTTCGGTGTGTCGGAAGACAAGTTCTTAGGATTCATGATTCATAAAAGAGGTTTTGAAATTGATCCTAAGAGGCTTGAAAAGATTAGAAACTTTGCAGCACCGACATGCAAAAGAGATATGCAAAAGTTGCTAGGCAAGATGAATTATTTGCGTCGCTTCATATCTAACTTGTCTGGCAAGATCGATGCTTTTTTCCCTGTACTCCGACTAAAAAATGAGGCCGAGTTAACTTGGGGGGCAAGTCAGCAAAATACCTTTGAGAAAATTAAAGAGTGATTGTCGTCACCGCCTGTGGTAAAAGCACCAAAAGCCAGAATTCCTTTTCGTCTATATATTGCTGCAGAAGATAGCGTGATAGGAGCCGTGCTAACCTAGGAGGTTGAGGGGAGAGAGTACATCATCACATTCTTAAGCTGCTGCTTGTTGGACGCCGATACAAGGTATGTATTTGTGGAGCGTTTGTGTTTATCACTCTATTATTCATGTACCAAATTACGTCACTATCTTCTCCCTAGCACATGCATTGTTTCTTGTCAAACCGATGTCGTAAAATACATGTTGCAAAAGCCAATTCTATGTGTAAGAATCGGAAAGTGGGCTTATGCTTTGAGAGAATATGATTTAGCTTATGAACCTTTAAGGGCTATGAAAGGCCAAGTCATCGCTAATTTCAAAGTTGATCACCACATAGATGTCAATTGGGGTAATGGTATTGCTCTAATTGAAGTAGTACTATGGAAACTTTATTTTGATGGTTCGACTTGTAAGAATGGCCAAGGTATTGGAGTAGTTCTCATATCACATAGTGGCATGCGCTTTGAGACCTCAACCCGTTAGAGTTTCCTTCTACTAATAATCAAGCTGAATATGAAGCTTTATTGCTAGGACTCCAATTGCTAGATTTCATGGGTATTAAAATGTTCATGCATATGGTGATTCTCTGTTAGTAGTACAACAAGTAGCTAAAAGTGCTCAATGTTTTAATGGCTTGCTAAACAGTTACTTGGATAAATGTTTAGACATAATTGCTACTTTCAACGATTTCAAAATTTCCGATGTGTCAAGAGAAGCCAATTAAATTGCAAATGATTTGGCTCAGCAAGCATCTGGCTATCAAGTTAGGAGAGGAAAATTTTCTGTAAAATAAAAGCCAATGCTTGGACATCTTTCTGCTTTAAAACATGGAAATGTGCTATAAAAATGATGAAAAATCAAGAAAAATGAAAATTCCATGCCTCTTTATGCATTACTTGCAAAGAACCAGGTGGGTTTGCTTTGTCGCATTGCATTGTTCTGGACTGCGTACCATAGCACTTTGGTATGAACTAGGACAATGTAGTGTATGCCAAGACCAATGTCTTAAGCTTCTGATGGTCCAGATCTGGCCTAGGCTTGACTTGGTCGGTCAGCATAAGGTTTGACATGCAAATAACCCCTGGCATAAATGAAAAAGAGAAAAGAAAAAGCCTGAAAATTGAAATGATAACAAGTTTGCTGAAGCACTTTGTTTTGGACAATGCTTATCTTGGTAGATATCAGTTAGCTTCTACATCTCATGCTTTACCTTGCTTGTTAACTGGAAAATATGGTGATGCTTTTGTTTGCAAAATTGAACATGCGTGCTAATGACCTTCTTTAGATATCATCTGTTGCACTGATCATGCCATGTATCGTTAACAGTATGTCTTTTGTTGTATATGTTAGCTGTTGTAATTGCAGTCAATCATATCTGAGAAGCATGCTTTATTCACTCCTCATGCACCCCAGTTGCATTCATTACATATTTTGAGGGGGAGTTGCGTTTCAGGGGGAGTCTGGTTCTCTTTTGAGTGCTTGATGAGTTCACTTGTCAACAAGGGGGAGAAATGTTGGGATAAGAGTTCGAGGGGGAGTTTTTGTCTCACTTACTCTTTTGATATCCTTGTTGATGTTTCTGAGATCGCACTCATTCTGAGATTTTACCTTTGGTTAACCATAATGACCGCTTCTTGCTTTTGTTCGGCTTTTGGTCATTAGGGTTAAACTTTTACCTTATTTTCTTCTTCTTTGTTTTCTTGTGCCTTGTTTTCGTGTTTCCACATGTGTTCACAGGTTCTGAAGAGCTGAAGAAGTGAAGTGTTGACAATGCACTCATCAAGGGGGAGATTGAGGAGCCATGCTGAATAGCGTGGGCCTCATGGCTCTAGATGTGATCAGTCATTATCAACGATAGTCAAAGAGGACAGAAGAAGATAGGAGATCTGCTGTTTCATGGGCCGCGTGTGACTCAGGTACACGGGCAGCGAGCGACTGTCGGGCTGAGAGAGCTGCGAAGTCGGGCTGGTCCAATCCGGGTACATGGGCTAGAAGCAGTAGAAGACCAACTGGGCTGTTGACCAAGATTGACTCAGGTACACGGGCGGTGAGTGATTGCCGGGCTGAGAGAGCTACGCAATCGGGCCAGCCCAATCCGGGTACCTGGTGCAAAGTCGGTGGCGGCTTTGTCAGTTTCGGCGCAAAACTGACAATCGTTGATTCTGTATTGGACTGTCCAGAAGAGAAGCCGTAGTCGCTACGAAAGCTTAGCTTCCGGATAAGTCATCTGTATCTCTAGGCCCACAGTCAGTCATTCGAGTCTGTAAAAATTCCTAAGGGCAGTAGAGTCATTTTCTTTATTTTAACGTTTGTAAATAGGGGCTGGTGGAATATTCTAGGCCATTGGGCAGCCTATAAATAGGGCCCCGATCCCTAGGGTTGGACTACCCTTCCAGAATTCACTTTTTCAATCTATTAGGTCATTTTTGTTCCCTGTTTTGTCTCTCTCTCTTGCTGTGCAGCCGCAATGCTATTTCTGTTCATCTGAACCAGTGAGTTCTTGATTCTTTTTTTGGTTCTGTTTCTTCTGCATGCGGTGCTTATTATGAGTTGTGATTTAATGTGTTTTGCATCATGTTGTGCACCCCGATTTATGTCTCTGTACTCATTTTTCTTCACTGGAAGCTTCTGTTCTTCACGCAAGTAGTACTAGTTCTTGCTATTGCAAGTAGTACTACTTGTCTGTAGCAACAGTACACTAGTACTCAGGCTTACTTTTTACTGCATAGCTTTTTGATCGAGTCGACAGGGCTAAAGTATCTTTTCTGGCTGTTTCTGGCGAAGCCCCTTCTCTCTGTTCGAAGTCCCTCAGCTCCGTGAGGCAGACTTCGAACTGACATTCTCGAAGACTTCTCTTGAACTTTGACTTCACTTTTTGTACCGTGTTTTTAGCTTCGAAGTACGTTTTTGTGCGGACAGCTTGACGTACTTCGACCGTCTGTGCGAAGGTATACTCCGACAGGCTTCGAAGTTGACTTCGAAGCTAGTCTCTCTGATATACTTCGCTCGACGTGTAGTCTCTGAAATCTTTCTTCTGCCATCATTTTCAAGGGTCACATCTTGTGAGTTCGAAGCTTGTCATTCGAAGTGTGTTTGTGATCCTCGATTTCTTGTGTGTCAACACCTGCAGACCTCGACTCGAAGCTGGCCTGTTGTTCGAAGGTCATACCTCGATATTGCTAGCTTCAAAGGTAACGGTGTGGACTTCGATTTGGTCTTTCCGCCATGTGTCGGGCTTCGGCTCTCTTTCGGAGGTTGCTTTTCTGTGAGCTTCTTCGAACCTCTATTCGAAGTTTAGGCTTCGAAGTACACTGTTCGAAGCAAGCTTCGAAACTATCATTCTTTGCTTCGAAGCATACTTCGCTCTCAGTCGCACTCGAACTAGGGTAGACAACAAACCTTCGACACTTTCATATCAACCTTCGACACAGACCTCCAAAGCATGTTTCGACACAGCGATGCAGGCTTCGACACAGCTGAGCAGGCTTCGCCAAGTTCCGAACAGGAGTCAAATCTGAATAGTAACTTCTCATCTCACTTCATATATACTTAGATCATCCATTGAGAAGTTTGACCTGCCTTGTCTATTATATCCTGTTTATCTGACTAGTAGCACTGCTTTGGTGGTTCTTTGTTTAACATCAGTTGCTTCTAGGCTAGATACCTTTAGACTTAGGCAATCTATTCATACTCTGCTGCTTAGTCTTTTGAGGTGCGTTGGGTGTTGGGAACAGGCCATATATTTGAAAGAATTTTTAAGGCGCCCATTCACCCCCCTCTGGTCGCTACTTTCGGTCCTACAAGTAGTATTAGAGCCTGGTTAGGTTTTTTCCATACCTTAACCGGTTCTAAACCCCAGTAGTGATCATGACTTCTCCTGGCAAGGTCCCGTCCTTGGAAGCCTATGGCTATAACTATTGGAAGACTCGCATGCGAGCCTATCTTATGAGCCAAGGCTCGGACATCTGGAAGATCTGTGTTCACGATACGTTTGTTATTTTGCCAGTTAATGAGCACGGTACTCCTGGTATTATTGCCCAGTATCTGAGCAATAGTAAAGCCGTGAACATTCTCTTTTCTGGTTTAGGTCCCACTGAGTTTGAGCGTGTGAGCCATCTCTCCACCGCGAGAGAGATCTGGGCTACCCTCAAGGCACACCATGAGGGAACAGCCCAGGTCAAGGCTCGGCTCTATCAGACCTACCGGCGTGAGTACGAGAACTTCACACAAAAGTTGTGTGAATATGTTGAAGCTTTGTTTGGTCGTTTTCAATCGATCATAAACAAGCTTCGGGACAACAAGGCTGAGGGTGCTCAGTTAGTCTCAGATCACGAGCAGGCGCTCAAGGTTCTTCATACCTTGGACCCAAAGATCTGGGAGATCAAGGTATCCTCTATCGTTGAGAGCACTTCTTACGATACCTTGACCATTTCTGAGTTATTTAGCAAGCTAAAGGCCACTGAGATAGATATCCAGTTGAGATCAAATCTCACTGGTTCTGGATCAAAGTCCCTGGCCCTTGCAACACCATCTGTTGATCCCTCTTCTGTGAGCTGTGCTGGGTTCTCTTTGATGTCTATCACTGAGGACCAGCTTGAGTCTTTGGGAGATGATGATTTGTGTCTTTTTAACAACCGGGTGCGTCGTGTCGATGACAAAAGAATGTTCAAAAGACATGGCACGAAATCCGGGTGCTTTGAGTGTGGTGATCCAGGACACTTCATCGCCGACTGCCCCAAGCACAATGGCCATAAGAAGGGCACCGGTGGTGGCTTCCACGACTCTGGCAAGCACGAGAGCTCCTCCTTCAACAAGGGCAAGTCGAAGACCAGATTCTTCAAGAAGGCCCTGAAGGACTACCGGCGAGAGAACAAAAAGCACGACAAGGCCTTCTTCGCTGAGATGGAGAAGAGCTACTCCAAGCAGTCCACGTCTTTATCGTCTTCATCGAGCTCAAGCGATGAGGAGATCATCATCAGGAAGGGGAAGGACAAGGACGATCCGGCGGGCCTCTGCTTCATGGCTTTCAGGGACAGACCGAAGAGCCACTCACACCAGCGCCGAAGATCCCGGAAGAGCTTCTGCTCAATGGCTCTTGGGGATAAGGAAGAAAAGAGCTTCTCCGATGACTCCGACGACGACGAAAAGGTATCATCTTATGAGCGTGAAATTGTTGATTTACTTGAGAGCAATCGTCAGGAGTTAAAATATCTTGAAAAACTGCTTAGGGGGGCCAAGAAGAGGATAGATGAGTTAGAGAGTGAGCTTGTCGTAGCCAACGACAGAATTGAGAGTCTATCTTCTTCCGCTTTCTTGGGTGATAGCAGTGAGTGCTCGAAGTGTGAGGTGCTTCTGTGTGGCTTGTCTACTTTGAAGTCCAAGTACACAGAAAGGGTTGATGAGAGGGATGCTTTGGCCACTGAGCTTGAAAGCGCTCAGCTGGAGCTGAAAGATGCTTAAGCCACTGTCGTCGCACCCTGTGTTGATTGCCCATCTCATCTAGCTGCCTTAGCTGAGCTAAAATCCAAGGGCGATGAGCATTTGGGTGATTTGGAGAGGTTGAGAGCTGAGCTTGCGCAGACTAGGCTAGAGCTTGAGACACTGTCAGTTCCACCCACTGTCTATGAGAATTGTTTGTCTCTTAGAATGGAATTGATCAAGCTAAAAGCCGAAAAGTTTGTCCAAGTAGAGAGTGAGTGTGAGACCTGCTTGTCTCAAGTGGAGGTTCTAGCTTCCTTGAGAGAGGAGCTAGCTGATTCTCAAAATGAGAACTTTTACCTCCGTTCTATCCTGAGTTGGATCAGTGCCAGATAGCCACAGCTCGGCATTATGATCCAGCAGTTCAAGAGGCAGGATGGGTTTGGGGTAGGTTACACCAAGGATGACTTTGAGAGTGCCATTAGCCGGGCAGTAGAGTGGAGTAAAATGACTCCTGAGGAGAGATATCCCAAGACTCACTCCACCAAGTCTTCTCAGGCTTGTCAGCCCAAGGATGGAGTAATTCATGAACCACCCAAAGCTCCACCCAAGAAGCCTATCTGGGTTCCAAAGCCCAAACACCTCCACTCTTCTCTGGACTCTCTTCCTGGACCCTCTCAACCCAAGAAGAGCACACTGAACACCACCAAGCCCAAGAATCCTAAACCTCAACCACATCCCAAGAAGCCCACCTATCATTGTGAGTATTGTCAGAGAGACGGGCATCTTGCGGAGTTTTGCTTCAGGAGGAAGCAGGTTGAGAGAGCAGAGAGAGCTCGTGGTGGTCAGGAGCAGTTCTACCAGCAGGGTGGTAGACTGCGTGTTCCTCGATGTGGGGAGAGGCTGGAGGCCAGGCCGCATCATGTAGGTTGTGGTAGAGGAGACGGCTTTCTTGCCCGTGCTCCAGTTGGTGGTGTCCGTTCCGGCAGAGCTCCAGGCCGTTTTGGCTACGGTCCTGTACCTCGTGGCCGAGGCTTTAGGCAGAACCGAGGACCACGCTTTGAGCCACGTTTTGGTCCGGACTCTCATTATGATTTCTGCTTTCCGTCTTTTGAGCAGATGGTCGACACTGGTTTAGCTTTTTTGCTAAACCTGGTGCCGGACCATTTGCTCCCACTTACAGCCACTGATTGTGCAGGATTGGGGACTGGAGGACGTTTGGATCATGGACTCAGGATGCTCTCTCCACATGATGGGACATCGCAGATGGTTCTCCAATCTCACTCCCCCGAGCTCCAAAGAGTACATCACATTCGGGAACAGTGGTCAAGGGAAAGTAAGTGGCATTGGCTCAATTTGCATTTCAGATCATTTCTCTTTAAAGAATGTTGCCTTGGTTAAAAATTTGAACTTCAATTTGATTTCTGTTTCGCAACTTCTTGAGGATGGTTTGGAAGTGCGGTTTAAGAAGGGTAATTCTTCTGTAGTTGATTCTAGAGGGTCTTTGATTTGCCAGATCTTACCATTTGGTAAAGTTTTCCAAATTGACTTCTCTAGTTCTTTTGGCCCTTCTCGCTGTTTGATTGCTGGATCCTCCTCTGAGCTCTGGAAGTGGCATAGGAGGTTAGGTCATTTGAGTTTTGATCTGCTAGTCAGGTTGAGCTCTATGGAACTCATCCGAGGATTGCCCAAGCTTAAGATGGAGAAGGATCTAGTTTGTCATCACTGTCGTCATGGGAAAATGGTTGCCGCTTCTCACTCACCTGTGACTCAGGTGATGACTTCGTATCCGGGCGAGCTTTTACACTTGGACACTGTTGGTCCAGCTCGGGTACGTTCAGTCGGTGGGAAGTGGTACGCACTTGTCATTGTTGACAACTTTTCTCGATTCTCGTGGGTTTTCTTCTTGGAGTCTAAGGATGAAACTTTTCAGTTTGTTCATGACCTGATTTTGAAGCTGAAGAATGAGAACAATGGTCAGACGCGAGCAATTCGCTCCGACAACGGCTCTGAGTTCAAGAACTCTCAGTTCGTCAGCTTCTGTAGTGATCAAGGTCTTGACCATCAGTTTTCTGCTCCTTACACTCCCCCACAGAATGGCGTTGTGGAACGAAAGAACCGCACGCTAGTCGAGATGGCCAGGACGATGCTCGATGAGCACAGGACTCCTAGGCGTTTTTGGGCTGAAGCCATGAACACGGCTTGCTATTTGGCCAACCGCATTTTTCTTCGAGCTTACTTAGGTAAGACTTCATATGAGTTGCGGTTTGGCAGACAGCCCAAGCTGAGCCACTTGTGAGCGTTTGGCTGCAAGTGCTTTGTGCTCAAGAAGGGTGGGCATTTGGACAAATTTGAGTCTCGTTGCTGGGATGGAGTTTTTCTTGGCTATGCATTGCATTCTCGATGCTTCCGTGTTTGGAACCTCGACTCCCAGCAGCTTGTCGAGACTTGCGAAGTTTCATTTGACGAGTCCTTGCCTTCTTTGACTCCTTTTTTTGAGCCTTCTGATGGTGAGCTCGGAGAGTCCATCTTCGAGGAAGATGAGGATACTCCAGCCGCTAATGAGGGTGGGTCTTCTGCACCCCCTGTAGAGCCCACATCTTCTGAGACTTCGACTGAGGACGAGGGCGGACCTCTGATCACTTCTTCCACTTCGATCGAGCCCCCTCAGTCGAGTCTAGAGGTGCCAGCTGCTGACTCCGGTGAGGTGACTTCAGATCACCAGGGAACCCGAGCAGTTCAGCGTGACCATCCCTCAGAGCTCATCATCGGTGATTTGACTGAAAGAACTTTGCGTTCATCTGCCTCTCTTGTTGTGTTTGCTGAATCTGCTTTTGTTGCATCTTTTGAGCCCAGAGACGTTTCTCATGCTCTTTCTGATTCTAATTGGATTAACGCTATGCAAGAAGAGCTTGAGAATTTTGTCCGTAATCGGGTTTGGACATTAGTTGAGCCGCCACCAGGATGCAACCCCATAGGCACCAAGTGGGTGTTCAAGAACAAAACAAGGTGAAGATGGGGTTGTGGTGCGCAACAAAGATCGACTAGTTGCCCAGGGTTTTTGCCAAAAGGAGGGTATTGATTTTGAAGAAACATTCGCCCCTGTTGCCCGTCTTGAGTCCATTCGCATTCTCTTAGCTTTTGCCGCTTCGAAGGGTTTTAAGCTTTTTCAAATGGACGTTAAGAGTGCTTTTCTGAATGGGTTCATAGAGGAGGAAGTTTATTTTAGGCAGCCCCCCGGTTTTGAGAACCCTAAGTTTCCTCGACATGTTTTTAAGTTGCAAAAAGCTTTATACGGGTTGAAACAAGCCCCCAGGGCTTGGTATGACCGGTTGAAGCAATTCTTGTTGGGGAAGGGCTTTGTGATGGGTTCTGTGGATAAGACTCTCTTCTTGCTCAGAGTTGTTTCAGATTTCTTAATTGCTCAGATCTATGTGGACGATATTATTTTGGCGGTACTACTGATTCTCTTGTGTCCAAGTTTTCTGAGCAGATGCACAGCGAATTTGAGATGAGCCTCATGGGTGAGCTCAAGTATTTTCTAGGGCTCCAGATCAAGCAAACCAAGGACGGCACCTTCATCCACCAAGGTAAGTATACTCGTGACATGTTGAAAAAATTTTGACTTTGGTGGTGAGTTGAAGCCGCAGATGACCCCGATGGGCACATCTGGGGGTCTGGACAAGGACGAGAGCGGCGTCAAGGTCAACGAGAGGGAGTTTCGAGGGATGATCGGTTCACTGTTGTACTTAACGGCAACAAGACCAGACATACAGTTCGTTGTGGGACTGTGCGCCCGTTTTCAGTCTTCACCACGCACGTCTCATCGGCAGGCTGTCAAGCGCATCTTCAGGTATATCACTTATGCGCCTGATCTTTGTCTTTTCTATTCAGCATCATCATCTCTTGATTTATTTGGCTTTTCGGACGCTGACTTTGGTGGGTGCCGGTTGGATCGCAAGTCGACTTCCGGTACTTGCCAGTTTCTCGGTTCTTCCCTTGTTTCTTGGTCTTCTCGAAAGTAATCTAGAGTTGCTCTTTCGACCCCTGAGGCTGAGTATGTAGCTGCTGCTAGCTGCTGCTCACAGTTGGTTTGGATAATTTCCACTCTGCGAGATTTTGGGTTTTTCTTTCCTACCAGGGTTCCATTGTTTTGCGACAGCACCAGTGCTATTAGTGTAGGGAAAAACCCTTGTCTCCATTCAAAAACCAAACACATTGATGTGCACTTTCACTTTCTGAGGGATCAATATGAGAAAGGTGTCATTGACCTTGTTCATGTTGATACCCATCATCAGTTGGCTGACATTTTCACCAAACCCCTAGATTAGTCTACCTTTGAGCGTTTACGAGGGGATTTGGGTGTTGTGTATCCTTTCTAGGATATTTTGCGTCAGTTTTCTTTCTTCTTTACTCTTTTCTTGAGTCTTTTTGTGTGCGTTCATATCATGCATATTCACATATCACACCTTAGAGCTGCTTCTGTTATATGATTGAACTGCTTTACTTATTGTAGCTGGTACATGCTTTTGCATACTTGTCAATGATCATGCTTTAGTTCAGTTCACTTGATATGTCTGATATCTGTCATATGCATGGCTTTTATGCTTTAAAACTTGAAAAATGATCACCATTGCTTCTGGTAACTAGCATGTGTAGGCTGAATGTTTTTGCTATCTGTTACATGCCTTGTAGCTAGTTCCTGACTTAGATGCAAACATGCAACTTGGACATCTTTCTGCTTTAAAAAATGGAAATGTGCTATAAAAATGATGAAAAATCAAGAAAAATGAAAATTCCATGCCTCTTTATGCATTACTTGCAAAGAACCAAGTGGGTTTGCTTTGTCGCATTGCATTGTTCTGGACGGCGTACCATAGCACTTTGGTATGAACTAGGACAATGTAGTGTATGCCAAGACCAATGTCTTAAGCTTCTGATGGTCCAGATCTGGCCTAGGCTTGACTTGGTTGGTCAGCATAAGGTTTGACATGCAAATAACCCCTGGCATAAATGAAAAAGAGAAAAGAAAAAGGCTGAAAATTGAAATGATAACAAGTTTGCTGAAGCACTTTGTTTTGGACAATGCTTATCTTGGTAGAAATCAGTTAGCTTCTACATATCACGCTTTACCTTGCTTGTTAACTGGAAAATATGGTGATGCTTTTGTTTGCAAAATTGAACATGCGTGCTAATGACCTTCTTTAGATATCATCTGTTGCACTGATCATGCCATGTATCGTTAACAGTATGTCTTTTGCTGTATCTGTTAGATGTTGTAATTGCAGTTAATCATATCTGAGAAGCATGCTTTATTCACTCCTGATGCACCCCAGTTGCATTCATTACATATTTTGAGGGGGAGTTGCGTTTCAGGGGGAGTCTGGTTCTCTTTTGAGTGCTTGATGAGTTCACTTGTCAACAAGGGGGAGAAATGTTGGGATAAGAGTTCGAGGGGGAGTTTTTGTCTCACTTACTCTTTTGATATCCTTGTTGATGTTTCTGAGATCGCACTCATTCTGAGCTTTTACCTTTGGTTAACCATAATGACCGCTTCTTGCTTTTGTTCGGCTTTTGGTCATTAGGATTAAACTTTTACCTTATTTTCTTCTTCTTTGTTTTCTTGTGCCTTGTTTTCGTGTTTCCACATGTGTTCGCAGGTTCTGAAGAGTTGAAGAAGTGAAGTGTTGACAATGCACTCATCAAGGGGGAGATTGTCGCGCCCCGATTTAATAAATCAGGACTTTATTGAAATTCCATAGAAAATCAATAAAACAAGACGTTCATCACACGACCACGTACAATACGAGCAATCATTCACGGTTCGTAGACCGCATTATTACAAAAGTGAATTAAAGATGAAGAGAAACTAATAAAACAAGGGTCCTAGATGAACGCCTCCTTCCAGTCTCGCCTTGACTGGGTCGCTACTCCAGACCTTCATCCTCCTCGTAGTAGACTGGCTCTGATGTTGTAAGTCAACGGGGTGAGTACAGATGTACTCAGCAAGCCACCGAATGCAAATATAATGCAAGGTAATAACAAGGGAGATAGTGGCTAATTTAGCGGAAGCAGCATATTTGTAAAGCTTTAAATGAGAGTAATTTTATTAGTACGGAAAAGAAAACATGTGTGTGTGTATCATCATCTTCTAACTCGAGGGGTACAGTCAGCCCCACCTCGCTCAACAGTCCTTACGTGCCATGAATAACTTGAACATTCAAACAATTGTAAACTAACTGCGAGTAGTCACACAACCCGCCCTTGACCGTGGGCTCGGCTTTTCGAAAAGATTAAGTTACTCTGATCAGAGATGTACCACTGTACCCACAAGGCACGCACTCATCACCTACACCGAAGTGTAACGAGATGACCCATCACACGGGAACTCGTGCCAAAACCTTCCATATAGTCCTCCCCGACTCAATAGCACCCTCTTATGGGTTTCATATGGTGTCCCGACGCATCGGAGCCCCACCATACCCCCCCTTGAGCCTCGTCGGTACAAGTCGCCCGCAGGCTAGCCCCTTGCCCCCTCCTCTATGGTGCATCGAGCCGGAGTATTCCATACTTCCGGTTAGGACTTACCCATTAGACTTGTGGTTGGTACGGAAGTGCTTTGCAACAGATCCCGCAGACCGGTCCTTATAGTGCCCCGGGTGCGACAAACCAATGCCCGAGCTTGCACCCGGAACCCACCATACTTATAACCTAGCCAACTCCAACAGAGTCCAGAGACGAGAATAACAGGGAAATTCATATATAGAATCCAGCTATCTACGACTCGTTCTTTTAACCTATAGCAGTTGTGCCGGTACATTGGGCACTAGCTAATATTTTTATAGTAGAGTGACAAGGAGTTAAGGCTCAATAAGCATGGCTTGGGTTTGCACACAAGGACGGGGATCTAATAAATATAAGTGTAAGGCTTGAATATTTGACTAATGCAATATTAACCTATGGGTTATAGCGATAAGTTATTAAAACAAGGGCTCAATTATGATCAACTGTTTCCACAAAGACGGTCGATGACTTGCCTTGCTCAGCAAATGGGGATGGAGGAACCTCGGGGTAGAACTCCTGCTCCTCGACGAACTCGTAGTCTTCTCGATACGGAAAAATAAACAGTACATTCAATAAACAGATAAAATTCACCAAATATTAACATACACACTTGTAGGTTTTATTATGTGAAGTAATATTTTTAACATTTCAAGGTTTTGTTCCAAACAGTAAAGTTTAATTTTTTAGGATTTTTCCCCATTTATTTTCTGTAATATTAATTTTAACCCTAAGGGATTTTTATTCATTTATTTATTAATAATATTTTGGGTAACAGAAACATACTGTTTTTATGGCATTAATGTGTAGAGAATAATATTCTGGTTCTAACAAAATTTGAATGGTGAAATTTGGAGTTAATTTGAGCAAGATATGAATTTTCAAAGTTTAAATCAATTTTCTGGATTTTATTTAAACTAAAAACAGTCTCTGGTCCACGGTGAACCAGGTTCACCGTGAACCGGCGACTATGCGCGTGAGCCGGGGTGATCAGGACCGTAGGATCAAGATCTAACGGTCACTAGCGGAGCGGGGCGCTTAAGTGAGATTGGAGGGCTCAGATTGCCCGATACCGGTCAACATCGGTCAAAGCAATCTGGGCCCTCGATCTCGGGTTCTAATCGTGGCCGTTCAGTCCGGATCTAACGGCAGGGGTGCCGTCCGGCACGCGCGCGGCACGGGGGAAGCCGAGGGCTTCGTCCCCAGCGCCGGCCGAACAACGGCGAGCTCCCTCTGGCGACGTCGATGGCCGAAGGCCCTATTCTATGCCAAAAATGGAATGAGGAGGGGATGGCGGTCACGTTCGTACCTTAAGTGGCGATGGTTGGCGACGGATGGCGACGACGGCGAGGGGTAGACGAAGAAGGCCTTCGGGGAGCTCGTCGGCGACGATGATCCGGCGGTCCTCTCGACCAGTGGAGTCGTGGCCGAGGACGGGCGGGCCTCAGTGGTCACGTCGGTAGCGGTGGCTAGGGTGGCAGGGGTCCGAGGCAGCGGCGATTGCTCGCCGGAGGTGGAGCAGAGGGGAAATCCGAAAACGAGAAATGGGCGCACTGGATGGCTATGGTTCGGGCTACGGGGGTGTGGATTGAGTGCGGTGAGGTTGAGGGGTTCTTATAGGGGGTCGTCGGCGTCCAATTGGAAGGGAACCCGAGGGTTTCCTTTTCTCTCCGGCGAGCTTCCATGAGTGCGGGTACCTGCCTTCCAAGGTGAAAACGCGTGGAGATAAGGGGGAAAGCGATCGCCGGGATTTGGCAAGCTAAGGCGTGGGCCCAGATCGGCGATTGACGGCTGGCAGGGGCGAATTCGGCAGGGGGGGCTCGTCGGCGATGGAAAGGGGGATCCCTTTCCATCGGGGAAGAAGCTTCCGACAGGTGGCCCCCACCTGTCGGCGGGCGAATGAAAACGGAAACCCAGACAAGCGGGCCATGGTTGTCAGAGGGAGAGAGAGGAGTGGCGGAGGCTGACTGGTGGGTCCAGGCGGGGCGCGGGCGGGAGGAGAGAGGGGAGGGCGGCGCCGACAGGCGGGCCCCTCCTGTCAGTGAGAGGGTGGCGATGGGCTGGGCCAAAAAAGGCCGTCGGGGAAGGTTTTGGGGTTGAGGCCCATTAAGCTTTTCCAATTCTTTTCTGATTTAAAATAATTCCAGTAATTCATTTATTTGATTAAGGGTTGAATCACTGTTGATAAAAATTTGTAAAAATTCCTAAAATTATATCTTGGCCTCTAGTTCATCTCATAAAATTTTCAAGTCCAGATTTTGAGTATTTCTCCCTGTTTGGCTTCATTTGGGTTCTTTTGGTGATTTTTCTTTAATAATAAATTCAGAAATGATTTAAATAATATTTTCTTTTTATTTTATTCCTTTTAATTTTTGGGGTGTTACAATCCTATCCCCCTTACAGAGAATCTCGTCCTCGAGATTCGGGTCAATCCTTGAATAGCTCAGGATGCTGTGCCTTGAGTCCATCTTCTTTTTCCCAAGTAGCTTCTTCTACCGGATGATTGCTCCACTGCACTTTGCAGAAGCGGATGACTCGACTCCTGGTGGTCCTTTCTTTGACTTCCAATATCTTGACTGGTTTTTCCACATAGGTCAGATCCTCTTGGACATCCAATTGCTGAAGATCCACTTGCTCTGTGGGGACGCGGAGACACTTCTTGAGTTGAGATACATGGAACACATCATGCACTCCCGTCAACGAAGGTGGTAGTTCCAACTGATAAGCTACTTCGCCTTGGCGTCGGATAATGGGGAATGGTCCAACATATCGAGGGGCCAACTTTCCTCTCATGTTAAACCGTTGAGTCCCACGAAGAGGTGTAACCCGAAGGTATACATGGTCTCCTTCTTCAAAGGCTAGATCTCGACGACGATTGTCGGCGTAGCTCTTCTGTCGCGATTGGGCCGTCTTAAGTCTGTCTCTGATGATCCGTACTTTCTCTTCAGCTTCACGGAGAATGTCGGTTCCGAATACTTGGGATTCACCCGTTTGGTCCCAAAGGAGAGGCGTTCTGCACTTACGTCCATACAGGGCTTCAAAAGGAGACATCTGAAGACTGGCTTGATAGCTATTGTTGTATGAAAATTCTGCATATGGCAAGCTCTTGTCCCAAGTGGCTCCAAAATCTAAAACACATGCTCGAAGCATATCCTCTAGTATCTGATTTACCCTTTCTGTTTGTCCATCTGTCTGAGGATGATAGGCGGTACTGAAATTTAATCTCGTGCCCATCTCCTCTTGGAGGTTCTTCCAAAAACGAGAGGTAAACTGACTTCCTCGGTCAGATACTATCTTCTTGGGCACTCCATGTAGACATACTATCCGGGCCATATATAGCTCTGCTAGCTTAGGGCCACTAAAGGTCGTCTTGACGGCTATAAAATGAGCTACTTTTGTAAGCCGATCAATGATCACCCATATAGAATCATACCCCAGTTGGGTCTTTGGTAGACCGGTGATAAAATCCATACCGATCTCTTCCCACTTCCATTCTGGCACTTTAAGTGGTTGTAGCAATCCTGCAGGTCTCTGATGTTCAGCTTTTACTCTTCTGCAGGTGTCACATTCGGCGACGAACTGGGCAATCTCTCTTTTCATGCTAACCCACCAATAACGTTCCTTCAGATCCTGGTACATCTTGGTACTGCCGGGGTGAATGGAGTACAATGTCTCATGGGCTTCTCTTAGGATAAGAGTCTTTATCTCAGGTTTATCCGGCACACATATCCGAGTTCCAAACCATATGGTGCCATTCTCGTCCTCGGAAAATCCGGGGGCTTTTCCTTGTCTCATGTTCTTCTTAATGGCAGCTATATCCGGGTCTTCTGACTGAGCTTCACGAATATGCTCGAACAAGACAGGTTGGGTCTCCAAGGTGGCTAGATATGCTCTGGTGGTCAATCCAAGATTTAAGTTTTCCATCTCCTTACATAACAAGGGTGCGTTTTCCTGAATCATCATAGCTGTGCAATATCCCTTGCGACTTAAGGCATCAGCTACCACATTTGCTTTTCCTGGGTGGTAGTGAATACCCAAGTCATAGTCCTTGATTAGTTCCAACCATCGTCTTTGCCTCAGATTAAGGTCAGGCTGTGTGAAGATATACTTCAAACTCTTGTGATCCGTAAAGATCTCACGGCGATTCCCAACCAAATAGTGCCTCCAAATCTTGAGGGCGTGCACTACGGCGGCTAATTCCAAATCATGGGTCGGATAATTCAACTCATGGGGTCTCAATTGTCTGGAGGCATAAGAGATGACTTTTCCATCTTGCATGAGAACACATCCCAATCCTTGGCGAGATGCGTCGCAATAGACATGGAAGTCTTTGCGGATATCTGGTAGGGTTAGTATAGGTGCAGACACCAAACGAGTCTTGAGGGTGCGGAAACTTTCCTCGCAATCAGGAGTCCATTCGAACTTCTCTCCTTTCTGCAATAACTTGGTCATTGGCTTGGCAATCTTAGAAAAATTCTCGATGAACCTTCGGTAATATCCGGCCAATCCCAGAAAACTTCGTATCTCAGATACGTTCGTGGGTGGCAACCAATCCGTAACCGCTTCTACGGTGGCAGGGTCTACTGCGATTCCTTGTGCAGAGATGATGTGTCCAAGGAACTTTACTTCTGCCATCCAAAACTTGCATTTGCTGTACTTGGCATACAATTGGTGTTCCCTTAACTTCCCTAAGGTTAACCGGAGGTGAGTCTCGTGCTCCTTCTGGTCCTTGGAATAAATGAGGATGTCGTCTATGAAGACTACGATGAATTTGTCCAAATATTCCATGAATACCTTATTCATCATATTCATGAAGAATGCAGGGGCGTTGGTCAATCCAAAGGACATAACCGTACACTCATATAAACCATAACGGGTAGTGAAGACCGTTTTGGGTATATCTTCTTCTCGAATCCTCAACTGATGGTAACCAGACCGTAGGTCGATCTTCGAGAATACCGTGGCTCCTTTGAGCTGGTCGAAGAGGTCATCGATCCGAGGCAACGGGTACTTATTCTTGATTGTTACCTCATTCAAGGCGCGATAATCCACACACATACGCTTTGCCTTGTCTTCTTTCTTCTCGACAAAGATGACGGGAGCACCCCACGGTGATGTGCTTGGTCTGATATAACCTTTCTTCTCAAGATCCTCCAACTGTTGCTTCATTTCAGCTAATTCATTGGCGGCCATCCGGTATGGTCGCTTATAAATAGGAGTGGTTCAGGGCACCAAGTCAATCCTGAACTCGATGTCCCTCTTGGGTGGCATCCCTGGTAGATCCTCGGGGAATACGTCCGGGTACTCACTGACTACCGGTATCTCCTTCAAAGTAATCTGATGTAGTCTTGTCCTTCCGGCCCTCATGCTGGGCATCTGGAACGTGACTATAGTCCCTTCTTCACTAGTCACAGTCACCTTTCTCTGGGCACATTCTATTACACCTTGGTGTTTATTTAGCCAATCCATCCCTAAAATGAGGTCCAAACCTTGACATTCTATTAGAATGGGGTCGGCCCAAAATATCGTGCCTTGGATATCTACCCATACCCTTGGACTAAAGGAACAAGCGAGGGTTTGTTTTCCCGGGGTAGCTATTAGTACTGGCCTGGGTAGTTCACTTATGTCCAGTGCATTATTTTCCACAAAAGCAGTTGATATAAAGGAGTGGGTAGCTCCGGTGTCAAATAATACCACTGCATGTGATGAATGAACCATAAACTTACCCATGACAATCTCTGGTGCAGCCTGGGCTTCTTCGGCGGAGACGTGGTTCACTTTGGCGCGGACGGCGGGGTTGGAGGTGACTCCTTGAGTTCTCTTGGGATGGGGGCACTGGTGGGAGTAGTGTCCCTCTTGGCGACAGTTGAAGCATACCACAGGCTTGCCATGCCTGTCTCTCAAGACCTCCGGCTTCTTGGCCGGGGCGACTGGGGCGGTCGGTGCGACTGGAGCGGTGCGAGGTTGACTGGCTCCGGCGTTGGCAGCTGGTGGCGCCGGGCGATATACTGGCCGGGGGTGGTACTGTGGTGCTGGTGGAGGTGGAGCAAAGCGGGGTCTTTGGGCCATGCCCTGATTCTGCCTGAAGGCAATCATGCGCTTCTTCTTCAGGTCGACCTTATTTTGTTGGGTCTCCTGCATGATAGCCTTGTTTACCAACTTCTGGAAGTTGGCGAAGTCTCCGGAGATAAGCTGTAGAGACAGCTCATCCTTCAGTCCCCGGAGGAACTTAGCCTGCCTGGCCGCATCCGTACGAACCTCCTCTGGTGCGTACCGGGCCAAACGGTTAAATTCATGCAGATACTCGGTGACAGATCTGCTCCCTTGCTGCAGATCTCTGAACTCTTGTTGCTTCTGAGCAACGATGCCGTCGGGGATGTGAGCGGCACGGAAAGCAGCCGAGAACTCTGCCCAAGTGTGGGCGTGGCCCTCAGGCAGAGTCTCGCGGTGGTTGTCCCACCACTCCGCGGCGGGACCATGTAGCTGGTGGGTGGCGAAGGCCACCCTCTCATGCTCTGTGCAGGTCAGGAGATCGAGTTTCTTCTCGATCGCCCGCAACCAATCCCCAGCCTCCATGGGGTTGGTGGTGCTAGAGAAGGTTGGTGGGCGGACTCGGAGGAACTCCGAGAGCTGAGTTGCGGGAGCGGGAGCTGGTGTGGCGGGTCGGGGCAGCTCGGGCTGTTGGTGGAGGCGGAAGAAGTGAGCCTGCTGCTCCTGCATTTGCTGCTGCTGCTGCTGCATCTGGTGCAGGAGGGCTGAGACCAACTGGTTTTGAGTGGCCATCATTTCAGCCACGGTGGGGTGGTTGGCGACCGGGGCCTGCCTCTGCCCGGTGGCTCCCCATTGTGGCAGATTGCCACTGTCCCCTCCGTTCTGAGGAGCGTCTGATCCCTGGGTGTTGGTCATCCTGGAATTTCCAATGTACACATATTTATCTTGGGTGATTTTCTTTATATTTATTTCAAAAGAATACCGTTCTTGCGGTTACACTTATTTATTTCCTCATTCATGCCTTATATTTTGACATGAACGTTGAATACAAGCAATAAAAAGAAAACAATCAATCGTAATACTACGTCTAAGGCAGCTCTGGTGACGGCTCGATCTCGGGCTCGTGGGAGACGGGCGGGGTCGAGGAAGTGGATGGTCCGGCGGGTGGTGCACTGCGGGAGATCCTCTTGGGCCTCACAGTGGGAGTCTGAATGGGTTTCTTCCGGCGAGGCGGAAGAGGTGCGATCTCCTCTATGTCCTTCTTTAACTCTTCGATCTGGTAGCGGAGGTGCGGGTTGGTGGCGACACGCTGCCGAAGAAGCTCATTCTGTCGCCGCAACTCCTCTGCCTCGGCAGCCAAACGGTGCCCCTGCTGGATGCGGCGACGAAGCTCTCCGTTCTCGCGGTTCAGGTCCTCGGAGGAATGGCGGTAGAAACTGATAGTGTCGCGCTGTCCATTGGCGTCCTGCAGCGCCTCGTAGTGGAGATCATCCATGGCCTCCAACAAGCGCATGGTATGACCAATCGCTGAATGACGCTGGGAAAGGGTGCTGACGAAGACACTGTGTGGGCTCCCTGGAGTGCGAAGAGGTACGAAGCGGAAGTCCGTGTCGTAGAGCTCGCTGTCGTAGATCATCCGGAGCTCTGTAAGTGCCTGGAGAGCGGTGCGCTGACTGGCTACCAGGAAGGTAGGTCCTCCTCCGCGGTAGGTGTGAGCTGTCTGAGGGGAGGGCTGGACGACGACGGTGACTTCGCAGTAGCTTTCTTCCTCGTCGGGGAAGACTCCATGGTACATCGGTTCTTGCTCGAAGCCGAGGAAACTGACGAGCATGCGCAGCTCGCGGATGAATCCGGTCTCGTCACGAAGGTTCCCATTCACGGTACGGATCGGCATCTACAAAAGAGAGAAAATTTTGTAAAAATCCTAGAAGATGAGAGAATAAGTAATCTTTTGTAAAATATAGTGGATATATATAAGTCCTAAGGTCAGGTCTGTTTGGCTTCCTACAGTCAAGTCGGCTCTGATACCATCTTGTCGCGCCCCGATTTAATAAATCAGGACTTTATTGAAATTCCATAGAAAATCAATAAAACAAGACGTTCATCACACGACCACGTACAATACGAGCAATCATTCACGGTTCGTAGACCACATTATTACAAAAGTGAATTGAAGATGAAGAGAAACTAATAAAACAAGGGTCCTAGATGAACGCCTCCTTCCAGTCTCGCCTTGACTGGGTCGCTACTCCAGACCTTCATCCTCCTCGTAGTAGACTGGCTCTGATGTTGTAAGTCAACGGGGTGAGTACAGATGTACTCAGCAAGCCACCGAATGCAAATATAATGCAAGGTAATAACAAGGGAGATAGTGGCTAATTTAGCGGAAGCAGCATATTTGTAAAGCTTTAAATGAGAGTAATTTTATTAGTACGGAAAAGAAAACATGTGTGTGTGTATCATCATCTTCTAACTCGAGGGGTACAGTCAGCCCCACCTCGCTCAACAGTCCTTACGTGCCATGAATAACTTGAACATTCAAACAATTGTAAACTAACTGCGAGTAGTCACACAACCCGCCCTTGACCGTGGGCTCGGCTTTTCGAAAAGATTAAGTTACTCTGATCAGAGATGTACCACTGTACCCACAAGGCACGCACTCATCACCTACACCGAAGTGTAACGAGATGACCCATCACACGGGAACTCGTGCCAAAACCTTCCATATAGTCCTCCCCGACTCAATAGCACCCTCTTATGGGTTTCATATGGTGTCCCGACGCATCGGAGCCCCACCATACCCCCCCTTGAGCCTCGTCGGTACAAGTCGCCCGCAGGCTAGCCCCTTGCCCCCTCCTCTATGGTGCATCGAGCCGGAGTATTCCATACTTCCGGTTAGGACTTACCCATTAGACTTGTGGTTGGTACGGAAGTGCTTTGCAACAGATCCCGCAGACCGGTCCTTATAGTGCCCCGGGTGCGACAAACCAGTGCCCGAGCTTGCACCCGGAACCCACCATACTTATAACCTAGCCAACTCCAACAGAGTCCAGAGACGAGAATAACAGGGAAATTCATATATAGAATCCAGCTATCTACGACTCGTTCTTTTAACCTATAGCAGTTGTGCCGGTACATTGGGCACTAGCTAATATTTTTATAGTAGAGTGACAAGGAGTTAAGGCTCAATAAGCATGGCTTGGGTTTGCACACAAGGACGGGGATCTAATAAATATAAGTGTAAGGCTTGAATATTTGACTAATGCAATATTAACCTATGGGTTATAGCGATAAGTTATTAAAACAAGGGCTCAATTATGATCAACTGTTTCCACAAAGACGGTCGATGACTTGCCTTGCTCAGCAAATGGGGATGGAGGAACCTCGGGGTAGAACTCCTGCTCCTCGACGAACTCGTAGTCTTCTCGATACGGAAAAATAAACAGTACATTCAATAAACAGATAAAATTCACCAAATATTAACATACACACTTGTAGGTTTTATTATGTGAAGTAATATTTTTAACATTTCAAGGTTTTGTTCCAAACAGTAAAGTTTAATTTTTTAGGATTTTTCCCCATTTATTTTCTGTAATATTAATTTTAACCCTAAGGGATTTTTATTCATTTATTTATTAATAATATTTTGGGTAACAGAAACATACTGTTTTTATGGCATTAATGTGTAGAGAATAATATTCTGGTTCTAACAAAATTTGAATGGTGAAATTTGGAGTTAATTTGAGCAAGATATGAATTTTCAAAGTTTAAATCAATTTTCTGGATTTTATTTAAACTAAAAACAGTCTCTGGTCCACGGTGAACCAGGTTCACCGTGAACCGGCGACTATGCGCGTGAGCCGGGGTGATCAGGACCGTAGGATCAAGATCTAACGGTCACTAGCGGAGCGGGGCGCTTAAGTGAGATTGGAGGGCTCAGATTGCCCGATACCGGTCAACATCGGTCAAAGCAATCTGGGCCCTCGATCTCGGGTTCTAATCGTGGCCGTTCAGTCCGGATCTAACGGCAGGGGTGCCGTCCGGCACGCGCGCGGCACGGGGGAAGCCGAGGGCTTCGTCCCCAGCGCCGGCCGAACAACGGCGAGCTCCCTCTGGCGACGTCGATGGCCGAAGGCCCTATTCTATGCCAAAAATGGAATGAGGAGGGGATGGCGGTCACGTTCGTACCTTAAGTGGCGATGGTTGGCGACGGATGGCGACGACGGCGAGGGGTAGACGAAGAAGGCCTTCGGGGAGCTCGTCGGCGACGATGATCCGGCGGTCCTCTCGACCAGTGGAGTCGTGGCCGAGGACGGGCGGGCCTCAGTGGTCACGTCGGTAGCGGTGGCTAGGGTGGCAGGGGTCCGAGGCAGCGGCGATTGCTCGCCGGAGGTGGAGCAGAGGGGAAATCCGAAAACGAGAAATGGGCGCACTGGATGGCTATGGTTCGGGCTACGGGGGTGTGGATTGAGTGCGGTGAGGTTGAGGGGTTCTTATAGGGGGTCGTCGGCGTCCAATTGGAAGGGAACCCGAGGGTTTCCTTTTCTCTCCGGCGAGCTTCCATGAGTGCGGGTACCTGCCTTCCAAGGTGAAAACGCGTGGAGATAAGGGGGAAAGCGATCGCCGGGATTTGGCAAGCTAAGGCGTGGGCCCAGATCGGCGATTGACGGCTGGCAGGGGCGAATTCGGCAGGGGGGGCTCGTCGGCGATGGAAAGGGGGATCCCTTTCCATCGGGGAAGAAGCTTCCGACAGGTGGCCCCCACCTGTCGGCGGGCGAATGAAAACGGAAACCCAGACAAGCGGGCCATGGTTGTCAGAGGGAGAGAGAGGAGTGGCGGAGGCTGACTGGTGGGTCCAGGCGGGGCGCGGGCGGGAGGAGAGAGGGGAGGGCGGCGCCGACAGGCGGGCCCCTCCTGTCAGTGAGAGGGTGGCGATGGGCTGGGCCAAAAAAGGCCGTCGGGGAAGGTTTTGGGGTTGAGGCCCATTAAGCTTTTCCAATTCTTTTCTGATTTAAAATAATTCCAGTAATTCATTTATTTGATTAAGGGTTGAATCACTGTTGATAAAAATTTGTAAAAATTCCTAAAATTATATCTTGGCCTCTAGTTCATCTCATAAAATTTTCAAGTCCAGATTTTGAGTATTTCTCCCTGTTTGGCTTCATTTGGGTTCTTTTGGTGATTTTTCTTTAATAATAAATTCAGAAATGATTTAAATAATATTTTCTTTTTATTTTATTCCTTTTAATTTTTGGGGTGTTACAGAGATTGAGGAGCCATGTTGAATAGCGTGGGCCTCATGGCTCCAGATGTGATGAGTCATTGTCAACGATAGTCAAAGAGGACAGAAGAAGAGAGGAGATCTGCTATTTCAAGGGCCGCGTGTGACTCAGGTACACGGGCAGTGAGCGACTGTCGGGCTGAGAGAGTTGCGAAGTCGGGCTGGTCCAATCCGGGTACATGGGCCAGAAGCAGTAGAAGACCCACTGGGCTGTTGACCAGGATTGACTCAGGTACACGGGCGGTGAGTGATTGCCGGGCTGAGAGAGTTGCGGAATCGGGCCGGCCCAATCCGGGTACCTGGTGCAAAGTCGGTGGAGGCTTTGTCAGTTTCGGCGCAAAACTGACAATCGTTGATTCTGTATCGGGCTGTCCAGAAGAGAAGCCATAGTCGCTACGAAAGCTTAGCATCCGGAAAAGTCATCTGTATCTCTAGGCCCACAGTCAGTCATTTGAGTCTGTAAAAATTCCTAAGGGCAGTAGAGTCATTTTCTTTATTTTAGCGTTTGTAAAAACCCTAAGGGGCTGGTGGAATATTCTAGGCCATTGGGCAGCCTATAAATAGGGCCCCAATCCCTAGGGTTGGACTACCCTTCCAGAATTCACTTTTTCAATCTATTGGGTCATTTTTGTTCCCTGTTTTGTCTCTCTCTCTCCTGCTGTGCAGCCGCAATGCTGTTTCTGTTCATCTGAACCAGTGAGTTCTTGATTCTTTTTTTTGGTTCTGCTTCTTCTGCATGCGGTGCTTATTATGAGCTGTGATTTAATGTGTTTTGCATCGTGTTGTGCACCCCGATTTATGTCTCTGTACTCATTTTTCTTCACTGGAAGCTTCTGTTCTTCACACTAGTAGTACTTGTTCATTATATTGCAAGTAGTACTACTTGTCTGTAGCAATAGTACACTAGTACTTAGGCTTACTTTTTACTGCATAGCTTTTTGATCGAGTCGACAGGGCTAAAGTATCTTTTCTGGCTGTTTCTGGCGAAGCCCCTTCTCTTTGTTCGAAGTCCCTCAGCTCCGTGAGGCAGACTTCGATCTGACATTCTCGAAGACTTCGCTTGAACTTCGACTTCACTTTTTGTACCGTGTTTTTAGCTTCGAAGTACGTTTTTGTGCGGACAGCTTGACATACTTCGACCGTCTATGCGAAGGTATACTCCGACAGGCTTCGAAGTTGACTTCGAAGCTAGTGTCTCTGATATACTTCGCTCGACGTGTAGTCTCTGAAATCTTTCTGCTGCCATCATTTTCAAGGGTCACAGCTTGTGAGTTTGAAGCTTGTCATTCGAAGTGTGTTTGTGATCTTTGATTTCTTGTGTGTCAACACCTACAGACCATACTCGAAGCTGGCCTGTTGTTCGAAGGTCATACCTCGATATTGCTAGCTTCAAAGGTAACAGTGTGGACTTCGATTTGGTCTTTCCGCCGTGTGTCGGGCTTCGGCTCTCTTTTGGAGGTTGCTTTTCTGTCAGCTTCTTCGAACCTCTATTCGAAGTATAGGCTTCGAAGTACACTGTTCGAAGCAAGCTTCGAAACTGTCATTCTTTGCTTCGAAGCATACTTCGCTCTCAATCGCACTCGAACTAGGGTAGACAACAAACCTTCGACACTTTCATATCAACCTTCGACACTGACCTTCGAAGCAGGCTTCGACACAGCGAAGCAGGCTTCGACACAGCGAAGTAGGCTTCGACACAACGAGCAGGCTTCGACACAGCTGAGCAGGCTTCGCCAAGTTCCGAACAGGAGTCAAATCTGAATAGTAACTTCTCATCTCACTTCATATATACTTAGATCATCCATTGAGAAGTTTGACCTGCCTTGTCTATTATATCCTGTTTATCTGCCTAGTAGCACTGCTTTGGTGGTTCTTTGTTTAACATCAGTTGCTTCTAGGCTAAATACCTTTAGACTTAGGCAATCTGTTCATACTCTGCTGCTTAGTCTTTTGAGGTGCGTTGGGTGTTGGGAACAGGCCATATATTCGAAAGAATTTTTAAGGCGCCCATTCACCCCCCTCTGGTCGCTACTTTTGGTCCTACACCCTCCGGATCGGACCCCTCTGACCACCGAAGGGTTTTGCGTGTTGGAGCCCTTCATCCACCGAAGGATCCTGCACGCCGAAGCCCTCACGCTGAAGCCTTCTAGGCAACAGAAGTCTTCGCATGCTGGACCCCTCCGGCGGAAGACTTTGGTCTGATCGGCTCCGCACGACCGATCCAGACAGCCTTCGGTAGAAACAAGAAAGGCCCTGAGGGCACTCCAAAGTTAGCAATTTAGACATTACTCTAGGAAAGGAGATAGCAAACCCTCTGGATGTCTATGAGGGTGATTGGAGAATCCCAAACGTCTGGTATTTAAGAGATCCTAATCAAAGGATTGATCGGAAAGTTCGGCGACAAGCGTTTAAATTTGTTTTGCTGATCAGTCCAAAATAGCCACAGGAGAGGTCCATGAGGGGCTTTGCATCACTCATCAGTCGGCCCAGAAAATGAGTTGGATGCTCAAACTAGCAGGTTTCTACTGGCCGACTATGACTGAGGATTGTTTTAAGTATTATAGAGAGTGTGAAGCATGTCAAAAGTTTGGTAATATTCAATTAGCCCCTACATCGCTACTTAATCCTATTATCAAGCCATGGTCGTTCCGAGGTTGGGGTTTAGACTTCATCGACCAAATTCATTCTCCCTCTTCAAAAGGGCATCGATTCGTGCTAATGGCGACGGACTACTTCACCAAATGGACCGAAGCACTCAAGAACATGACTCACAATGAGGTAACTGATTTTATCTTGAAGCACATTATACATAGATTCGATAGTCCCCAAACTCTCACTACGGATCAAGGTACTTCATTTTTTGCTAAAGAAGTGAGAGACTTTGCCAAATTTTATGGTATTAAGTTGATAAACTCTTCACCATACTATGCTCAGGCCAATGGTCAGGCCGAGTCTAGTAATAAAACTGTAATTAAGCTCATTAAGAAGACTAAAAGGTGGCATGAAGTGCTTTCAGAAGCATTGTGGGCTTGTAGAGTCACATAGCACGGTGCTACCAAAGTTAGTCCATATGAGTTAGTATATGGGCAAGAAGTCGTTCTACCAATAGAGGTGGATCTTGGCTCTTTAAGGTTTCTTAAACAAGATGGCTTATCGGTCGATGAATATGAAACTTTGTTAAAGGATGAGGAGCCATGCTGAAGAGTATGGGCCTCATGGCTCCAGATGTGATGAGTGATTGTTAATGGAAGTCAAAGAGGACATGAAGAGAAGACCTGGTGTGTCTCGGCCACATGTGACTCAGGTATACGGGCAGCGAGCGACTGTCGGGCAGAGGGGCCGCAAACTCGGGATGGCCCAATCCGGGTAGATGGGATAGGAGCAGTAGAGGATCCACTGGTCTGTTGACCGGGATTGACTCAGGTACACGGCGGAGAGTGATTGCCGGGCTGAGGGAGCTGCGTAGTCGGGCCGGCCCAATCCGGGTACCCGGTGCGAAGACGGTGGGCGCTTTGTCAGTTTCGGCGCAAAAGTGACCGCTGATCTCGGATCTGACCATTTTGAGGTGAAGCCGTAGCCGCTACGAAAGCTCTGCTTCAAGATAAGTCATATGTATTTCGCAGTTTACTATTTTGCCTTTAGGCCCACAGTCTGTCAGTTGAGTCTGTAAAAATATCCTAAGGGCATTTTGGTCTTTTCCATTTTATTTCAGCGTCTGTAAAAACCCTAAGGGTCTTTTGGTATTTTTCCTAGGCTATTGGGCTGCCTATAAATAGGGCGTCAATCCCTAGGGTTAGGGTTAACTCACTTAATGACAAACTTGAGTTCACTTTCCCCACGCTGTGTTCCTGAGTTGTGAGACGCCACATCCATGCTCTTGTTTTCTTGTTCATCTTGATTTTCCCTATTTCTCTTCGACCGACTGGAAATCTTCCAACCAGGTTTTATTACTCTGTGATGTCCTTCAATACAGACTCTTGGATATCATGCCTTTGTTTTTTTGATGTTCATCTAGGTCTGTTATTTTGAGGAGTATTAAATCCCGGTTACCTCCGTGTGTGCCCTTGTTGATTGCTCATCTAGGTCTGTTCTTCAGACTGGAACTTGCGTGTGGCACAGCTAGCTAGCAGCCATGTGCAACACTTTCTTCACTATTCTCATGACACGAAGCTGCACGGCTGCAGTAGCTAGTCTAGCTCCTAGCATGCGCATGGAAGGAAGCTATACTTGATTATTTGCCTAGAAGTACTAGCTATGCATAGCTAGCATTTGCTTTTTGTAGCAGCCACGACAGCTATAGCTTGCAGTTTTTTCTTTTGTGCAGCCTGGCAGCAACAAGCAGTGTTGCTCTATAGGCTACGACATAGCACGATAGTCTAGCTTGGCAGGAGCTAGCGCAATAGTAGCTTCGTAAAGGGGCTTCGCACGCGGGTGTCGAGGTGTGCTGTATGGGCGTTTGATTTTTGACAGCTGTGTGGGCATTTGATTCTTGGCCTTCGCACGACATCTCCTGCTTAGGAAGCTACTCTAGCGTGGGTCCCACATCGTGAAGCTGCTAGGCTTCAAACTCTCTTCTGCAGGCTTGGATTTCGAAGTATGAGATTCAGAGCTTGCAGCTCAGTCTCCAGAAAGTTTTTGATATCAATGACTTCAGCCTTCGCGTGACAACTTCGAAGCTGGCTTCAGCATTCTGTTAAACAGACTTCGACACGACCACATCAGGCTTCGGTACTGCATTTTCAAAGCAGGCTTCATCAAGTTTTGAACAGGAGACAAAACTGAATAGTAAACCTTCTTTTCTGTTTACAAGCACTTAAATTAAATGCCTGTGATGATTTACTTTCATGAAGCTTGAAATGTCCATTCTTTAAATGCTCTGCTAATCTGCCTATAAGCACTGTTTTGGTGTCTTTATTTCTAGGACACTGGTCATTTTTAGGCTAGATATTTTTTGGACTTGTGAACAGTTTTTGTTTCTGTTAAGTTGTCTTTTGAGGTGCGTTGGGTGTTGGGAGTAGGCCATTGATTCGAAAGAATATTTTCGGCACTAATTCACCCCCCTCTGGTCGCTACTTTCAGTCCTACAAGTGGTATCAGAGCCAGGTTAGGGTATTTCCATACCTTAACCGGTTCTAAACCCAGGTAGTGATCATGGAAGACTCGCATGCAAGCCTATCTCATGAGCCAGAGCACGAACATTTGGGACATCTGTGTTCACGCTACTTTCACCATATTGCCTATTGCTGAGCGTACATCTCTTGATATAATCACCCAGCATCAGAACAACAACAAAGCGGTGAACATTTTGTTTTCTGGTTTAGGTCCCACTGAATTTGAGCGTGTGAGCCATCTCTACACTACTAGAGAGATCTGGGCTACCCTCCGGGCACACAATGAGGGGACAACCCAGGTCAAGGCTCGGCTCTATCAGACCTACCGGTGTGAATATGAAAATTTCACACAGAAGTCGGGTGAATCTGTTGAAGCCTTGTTTGGTCGTTTTCAATTGATCATCAACAAACTTCGGGCCAACAAGGCTGAGGGAGTTCAGCTGGTCTCAGATCATGAGCAGGCGCTCAAGGTTCTCCATACCTTGGACCCTAAGATCTGGGAGATCAAGGTATCCTCTATCATTGAGAACACCTCTTATGATACCTTGACAATTTCAGAGCTGTTCATCAAGCTCAAGGCCATAGAGGTTGATATCCAGTTGAGATCAAATCTCACTGGCTCTAGATCAAAAATCCTGGCCCTTGCTACACCTTCTGCTGACTCCTCGTCTGTGAGTTGTGCTGGGTTCTCCTGATGTCTATCACTGAGGACCAGCTTGAGTCGCTAGGAGATGATGATCTGTGTCTGTTTAACAACCGAGTGCATCGTGTCTATGATAAGCGAATGTTCAAAAGACATGGCACAAAATTCGGATGCTTTGAGTGTGGTGATCCAGGTCATTTCATTGCCGACTGCCCCAAGCGCAATGGTTACAAGAAGGCTAACGGTGGTGGCTCCTATGACTTCGGCAAGCACGACAACTCCTACTTTACAAAGGGCATGCCCAAGACAAGATTGTTACGTAAGGCCCTGAAGGACTACTGGCGTGAGAACAAGAAGAGAGATAAGGCCTTCTTCGCCGAGATGGAGAGAAGCTACTCCAAGAGGTCTTCGTCTTCTTCCTCTTCATCAAGCTCAAGCGATGAGGATATCGTGATCAGGAAGGGGAAGGACAAGGACGATCCGGCGGGCCTCTGCTTCATGGCCTTCGGGGACATGCCAAAGAGCCGCTCCCATCACCGCCGAAGATCCCGCAAGAGCTTCTACTCAATGGCTCTTGGGGATAAGGAAGAGAAGGGCTCCCCCGACAACTCCGATGATGACGTTGATGAGAAGGTATCCTCTTATGAACAAGAAGTCGTTGATTTACTTGAGGAGAACCGTCAAGAGTTGAGATATCGGGAGAAACTACTTAGAGGGGCTAAGAAGAGGATATATGAGCTTGAGAGTGAGCTTGTCGTGGCCAACGGTAGGATTGAGAGTCTATCTTCTTCCCCTTGCTTGGGTGGTAGCAGTGAGTGCCCAAACTGTGAGGTGTTACTGTGTGACCTAACGACTCTGAAGTCCAGGAATACAGAAAGGGTAGATGAGAGGGACGCTTTGGCCATTAAGCTTGAGAGCGCTCAACTGGAGCTGTAAGATGCTCATGCCACTATCGTCGTGCCCTGTGTTGATTGCCCATCCCATCTAGCTAGTTTAGCTGAGTTGAAAGCCAAGGGTGATGAGTAGTTGGGCGAGTTGGAGAGAGTAAGAGCTGAACTGGAGCAGACTAGGCTAGAGCTTGAGACATTGTCAGTTCCACCCACTGTTTGTGAGAACTGCTTGTCTCTTAGATTGGAGTTGATCAAGCTGAAAGCTGAGAAGTATGTTCAAGTCGATAGAGAGTGTGAGACCTGCTTGTCTTAGGTAGAGGTACTAGCTTCCTTGAGAGAGGAGCTAGCTGATGTTTAGAATGAGAACTTTTACCTCCGTAAGATCCTAAGTTGGGTGAGTGCCAGAGAGCCACAGCTCAGCATGATGATCTAGCAGTTTAAGAGGCAGGATGGGTTTGGGGCAGGTTACACCTACACTAAGGCTGACTTTGAGAGTGCCATTAACCGAGCAGTGGAGTGGAGTAAGATGACTCCTGAATAGAGATATCCCAAGACTCAATCCACTAAGTCTTTCCAGGCTAGTCAGCCCAAGGATGGAGTGTGTCAAGAGCAGCCTAAAGCTCCACCCAAGAAGCCTATCTAAGTTCCAAAGCCCAAACATCTCCACACTTCTCTAGACTCTCTACCTAGACCCTCTAACACCAAAGAGTCTACACCCAACACCACCAAGCCCAAGAACCCCAAGCCTCGACCACATCCCAAGAAGCCCACCTATCACTATGAGTACTGTTAGAGAGACGGGCATCCTGAGGAGTTTTGCTTCAAGAGGAAGCGGGTTGAGAGAGCAGAGAGAGCTCGTGGTGGGCAGGAGCAGTTCTACCAGCAGGATGGTAGACCGAGAGTTCCTCAACGTGGGGAGAGGCTAGAGGCTAAGCCGCATCATGTAGGTGGTGGCAGAGGAGACGACTTTCAAGCCAATGCTCCTAAGGGTGGTGTTCGCTCCAGTAGAGCTCCAGGTCGTTTTGGATACGGCTCTAGACCTCGTGGCCGAGACTTTAGGATGACTCTTATTGTTCTTTCTACTTTCCTTCCTTTGAGCAGATGGCTCGACACTGGTTTAGCTCTTTTGCTAAACCTGGTGTCAGACCATTTGCTATCTCTTATGACCACTGATTGTGCAGGATCGAGGACTGGAGGACGTGTGGATCATGGATTTAGGATGCTCTCGCCACATGATGGGACATCGCAAATGGTTCTCTAGTCTCTCTCCCCCGAGTTCCAAGGAATACATAACTTTCGGGAACAGTGGTCAAGGGAAGGTTCACGACATTGGCTCAATTCACATCTCTGACCATTTCTCTTTGAAGAATGTTGCTTTGGTTGGAAATTTGAACTTCAATTAGATTTCTGTTTCGCAACTTCTTGAGGATGGTTTGGAGGTTCGTTTTAAGAAGGGCATGTCTTCTGTGATTGATTCTAGAGGGTCTTTGGTTTGCCAGATCTTATGTTTTGACAAGGTTTTTCATATTGACTTCTCTAGTTCTTTTGACCCTTCTCGCTGTTTGATTGCTGGATTGTCCTTTGAGCTCTAGAAGTGTCATATGAGGTTGGGTCATTTAAGCTTTGATCTGCTAGTCAGATTGAGCTCTATGGACCTCATCTGAGGATTGCCCAAGCTTAAGATGGAGAAGGATCTAGTTTGCCATCCCTGTCATCACGGGAAAATGGTTGCCGCTTCTCACTCACCTGTGACTCAGGTGATGACTTCGTACCCAGGAGAGATGTTACACATGGACACTGTTGGTCCAGTCCGGGTACGCTTAGTCGGTGGAAAGTGGTATGCGCTTGTGATCGTTGATGATTTTTCTCGATTCTCGTGGGTTTTCTTCTTGGAGTCTAAGGATGATACTTTTCAGTTTGTTCATGACCTTATTTTGAAGCTGAAGAATGAGAACAATGGTCGGATGCGAGCAATTCTCTCTGACAATGGCTCTGAGTTCAAGAACTCTCAGTTCGTCAGCTTTTGTAGTGATGAGGGTCTTGATCATCAGTTTTCTGCTCCTTACACTCCCCCATAGAACAACATTGTGGAACGAAAGAACCGCACGCTAGTCGAGATGGCCAGGATGATGCTCGATGAGCACAGGACTCCTAGGTGCTTTTGGGCTGAAGCCATGAACACGGCTTGCTATCTATCCAACCGTATTTTTCTTAGAGCTTACTTGATGAGGACATCACCGACTGGAATATAAATATAATAAAAACAAAGGTGCATGCTTTCTATATTCGATTTACATTTTATATATTTGAGAAAAGGTTGCTGCACCATAAGTTGTTGTTTTCAATTACAGAAATTATTACATGGATTAAGGGACGCGTTGTGAGAAAATCAAGGGCATGGAACATCATGGAAGTTGATTGGGGACCAAGGCAAGGCCATCCAAACATAACATACAAGTTTGGGACATTACTTTTGTTCCAAGAGAAAATAGAAATAAAGTTCTACACGATTGAGAAGATGACTCGGATTCGGACCGCAGGGACAGCACCGAATTCAAATGTGCATAACGTTTAAATGGAAACTCCGATTTGGATGATCCTGGACTTTTTGGAAAGCTTGATACGTTCTCTTTCCAACGGATCCAGCCACATATCCAGATTCCATCGGAGGAGATCGCAATCACCAAATCAATGCGTGTTCCTTTTTTAGGCCGAACCAATTAAGCACGGAATTTCCATTTTGTAGTCAATCTGTTTTGGAAATAATTAGTCCTTTCCATATTTAATAAGTTTTCCAAACATTGGGAACGTCCCTAGGGCTATAAATAACCCTAGAGACTTCAGTTGTAATTCGGGTTTTGATTAGATAAAAGTTTAGCCAATGCTACTTGTCCGTGTAAACCCGTGATCGGTTAGATCGCCGGTTTCACGTTTCAAAACCCCAACTATCCCTGTGCGTCTTTCATATCCAGCAATTCTAGTTGCTCCTTTATCTTGTTCTTGCTTGTTCTTCGATTGCTTGCAGGAACAAGGTTGATCACCGATAAGATCAACAACCCTTGGAGTTGGTGTATCGATCGCTAAGGCGCAACACGAACGTCTCGTACGGTTGTAGTCGGGTCGTCAACGTCGTCTCCTTCTAATCGAAGTTATCTTATCTTATCAACTCACCGAAAGATCGGGCCATCCAATTTCAGGACCCATCAAGTGGTATCAGAGCTTTCGTTGATCGGTGAGTTTTTTTTATTTTTTCCTACAGTCTAGAAAAAGCAACACAAAAAAAAATTACCTGAGATCCAAGCCTCTTTGAGCCTATTACTAGTTCTGCTTAGTATCAGCTTTTTGAGTTTTTGGTTGCATCGTCTAGTGAAGTTGCTGGTCTTAGTGTTTAGTTCGTTTAGAGTTTCGAGTTCTTGTCACGTTTTTTACCACCGTGTTTTAGTCTGTCTATCAAGTGTTTAGGGTATTTTTATCCCTTAGTTTTTGAGTTCAAATCAAATTGGAGTCGGTTTGTTTGTTGGAATTCGAGAATAATTCGGGCAGACTGTGCAGGTGTTACTAAAACTATCATATCTCGTACCTGCCTACTCGGATTGGAGAGTTTTGATATATTTTGGAAAGATTACAACCAGATCTATGTTTTTCAATTTAGAGTCATCTTCAGATTTAGTAGTTTCCTATCTGTTTTAGATCGTACAAAGCTCGGTAGTCTTGCAGTAAGAGTTTTGTGTATACACCTCATCATTTGTTGTTCTTTAAAAAAGGAAAAAAAAGGAAAAGGAAAAAGGGTGCTCAAAAAAAGAAGAAAAAAAGCCGCACCAAAAAAAAGAAGAGAAAAAAGAGCGAAAAAAAGTGAAGAAAAAAAGTTATGACAAAAGAGAAGGAAAGCTAGTTCTACCTTTGTCGGTTTGGTGGTATCGTTTGTGTCTAGGCTCGCGTCTCTAGTACGTTCAAGCCTAGGACCAGCACAATACCGACGTTGAACAATTATTCAATTTGCTTATGCTAATGTGGTTCTAGTTTTCCTTGGTACATATTTCAGCCTACCTAGAGCTCCACAGATTTGACTACAGCTTGTACAACCAAGTGTTTGCCAAGGCATCGATACATCTAATCTCTGTGGTGTTTGTGGTTAAGTCGGTGTACAACACCTTCATGCTTGCATTGGTAAGAACTTGTAAGAGCTTGATACAGGATTGAGCGAGTGTGACTTTGTGCCTTCACAATCTTGTAGTTAGTAGGAGCGTACATATTATTTGTATGTTTCTTGTCTACTACTAATCATGGCAGGGATACACAAGGAGATAGGATATAGTGAAGCTCAATATCGACATCTTCATCGACACATGAGGGATCAACACGATAAATATGAGGTATGTGAAGAAATTCTAGCTAGATTCAAATGTACAATACCTTATTTTGAAGGAAATTATGATCCTCATGCATATATTCAATGGGAGCTAGCTGTAGATAATGAATTTAAAAAGAATAACTTGGCTGAAAGAGAAAAGGTTATGGCTGCCTCTAAAGTGTTAGTTAAAGATGCTGCATATCATTGGAAACATCTTTGTAGACATGATAAAATACCTCAATCTTGGAAAGACTTAAAGAAATATTTGAGAGATGCTTTTGTTCCTCCATATTATGCCGATATTCTATTAAAGAAACTACAATGTTTAAAACAAGATAGCAGAAGTGTTGCCTCATACTATCATGATATGCATACTTGTTTATTACGTTGTGCTATAGATGAATGTGAAGAATCTATAGAACAAAGGTTTTTACGTGGGCTTAACAAGGAAATTCAGGAAATGCTTCTTCATGAAACATATAATTCTCTCTCTCAATTGTTTGAACTTGCATGTCGAGCTGAAATTCAGATTGCTATTGATTTAGAGGAGATGCCAATCAGTTTGCTTGCTAGTACTACTAACCTTGAACAGGAAAAGGAGAATAAAAATGCACTTACATCATCGAAAAATGTTTTGCAAGGTAATTTATGTGCTGAAATTAATAAAGGTGAGTGTACTCCTGATAAAACACAATTGTCCACTATTCATGCTATTATAGAGCCACCGTTAGTAGAATCTTTTGCTGAAATTGCATTGTTACCAGATGATTTGCTTGACACTCCTTATAATAAAGAAGAGTTGTGTGTTAATACTTCACTTGTATACATGCCACAACTAGTTAATGAACAGGTTGACTTTGTTGCCAAACCTTTAAGTGATTTGATACATGTTGTTCACATTGCTAGTGAAAAGGAAGAACAGAAACTGTTATCATCTTTAAATACTTGGGGTTATATTGAACTTGATGATCTTTGTGAACTTAGTACTTTAAATGAGAAATTATTCACTAGACCTGATTTGCCATGTCCTGATCAAACGAGTTTTCACGTAATTGGAAAATACAATGATCAAGGAGTATACTTTGTGCATAGAGTTTACATATGTTCAGATTTGAAACAGCATGTAAATTCTGAAAATAATAGTCTTGACCAAGGTGCTTTAACTAATCATATTATCTCGAGAGTCTCTTGTTTTGATTTAAATACACAGGTTTGTTTTCAAGAAGGAGAGCCTTGTGGGCTGCTTAGCAATGCCACAATTCCTACTCCAATATATAAAAGTACAGATTCGTTGTCATTTGTTCAAGCAAAGGATTTGGTGAGTTGGTTTTCTTCAATTCACCACATGTTTAAAGAACACGAGATACTGCACAATAATGGTTCTTTTGCTAGGAGTTGCATTGATGATGAACACAAGAACAAACCGAGGACGGTTTGCTGCCAAGAAGGAGAGAATGATGAGGACATCACCGGCTGGAATATAAATATAATAAAAACAAAGGTGCATGCTTTCTATATTCGATTTACATTTTATATATTTGAGAAAAGGTTGCTGCACCATAAGTTGTTGTTTTCAATTACAGAAATTATTACATGGATTAAGGGACGCGTTGTGAGAAAATCAAGGGCATGGAACATCATGGAAGTTGATTGGGGACCAAGGCAAGGCCATCCAAACATAACATACAAGTTTGGGACATTACTTTTGTTCCAAGAGAAAATAGAAATAAAGTTCTACACGATTGAGAAGATGACTCGGATTCGGACCGCAGGGACAGCACCGAATTCAAATGTGCATAACGTTTAAATGGAAACTCCGATTTGGATGATCCTGGACTTTTTGGAAAGCTTGATACGTTCTCTTTCCAACGGATCCAGCCACATATCCAGATTCCATCGGAGGAGATCGCAATCACCAAATCAATGCGTGTTCCTTTTTTAGGCCGAACCAATTAAGCACGGAATTTCCATTTTGTAGTCAATCTGTTTTGGAAATAATTAGTCCTTTCCATATGTAATAAGTTTTCCAAACATTGGGAACGTCCCTAGGGCTATAAATAACCCTAGAGACTTCAGTTGTAATTCGGGTTTTGATTAGATAAAAGTTTAGCCAATGCTACTTGTCCGTGTAAACCCGTGATCGGTTAGATCGCCGGTTTCACGTTTCAAAACCCCAACTATCCCTGTGCGTCTTTCATATCCAGCAATTCTAGTTGCTCCTTTATCTTGTTCTTGCTTGTTCTTCGATTGCTTGCAGGAACAAGGTTGATCACCGATAAGATCAACAACCCTTGGAGTTGGTGTATCGATCGCTAAGGCGCAACACGAACGTCTCGTACGGTTGTAGTCGGGTCGTCAACGTCGTCTCCTTCTAATCGAAGTTATCTTATCTTATCAACTCACCGAAAGATCGGGCCATCCAATTTCAGGACCCATCATTACTTAGGTAAGACTTCATATGAGTTGCGGTTTGGCAGACAACCCAAGGTGAGCCACTTGCGAGCGTTTGGCTGCAAGTGCTTTGTGCTCAAGAAGGGAGGGCATCTGGACAAGTTTGAGTCTCGTTGCTGGGATGGAGTCTTTCTTGGTTATGATTTGCATTCTCGAGGCTTCCGTGTTTTGAACCTTGATTCCCAGCAGCTTGTCGAGAATTGTGAAGTTTCTTTTGATGAGTCCTTGCCTTCTTTGACTCCTTCTTTTGAGCTTTCTGGAGATGATGAGCTTGGAGAGTCCATCTTTGTTGGCGCAAATGTTACGCCAACAGGTTCTCTGTAATCAAGAACGGACAAACAGGGAGTTTGTGCTTTAGGATTACTTTGAGCCTCCGAAATGGATAATAGCTCAAGTGGTCCGAATAAGTGTAGATGAACAAGTTGTTCTCTCCCCCTTTTACAAGGTACAATGGGGGGTATTTATAGGGCAAAAAGTATAAGGAAAAGACCTATTTACCCCTAAATTACAACCGACATAGTAGAAACTATTCAGTATTATAAACAAGGTTATACACGGTAAAGCACTGCAAGGTAGATGGATAAGTTGGACATCCAATCAATCATGTCCTTCTGCTTCGAGGCCTCCATCTTCCCTTCGGAGGGTTCTCTAGGACTTCGCACAGTAGCACCCTCCGGTCGTGGCGACGTATGCTCCGAACAACAGTCCACCAGCTTCGGGGTCAACACTCAGCCAACGAAGGGTTAATCTTTAAGTCTTGGAAATAGAGTAATTTCCCCCAACAGTAGCCCCTCGAATACGCCTTCTGTAATTAACCTGTTTTTAGAAAGAAGGCAGTATACGAAAAGAACATTTCTAATTTCTGAGGCTTAAAGAGGACTTGGGAATGTTGTGACTTAGCCCAGGATTTTGGACCCAATACTTTCGAACCTTCGCCTTTGAGTTCTTGATACAGTGGGAACGCTCATTGGGAAGGGAACGGTTTCAGAGTGCGAACATCTAGGAGACGGTTTCGGCGTACCCACGTCGTGGAGACGGTTCCGAAGAGCGAACATCGTGGGGCGCCGTCAAAGTAACCGTTACAGCGCAAGTAGCCGTTACCTTCTGCAAAAAAGGTAACGGTCGATTTTTACAGCGGTTATACGCCGTTCCAATTACCGGACCCACTTGTCGGTGACGGAAGCCGAACCTGCAATGTGAAATCAATCGAAGAGTAGTACTGGTCGCGTGGTTATAAAAGGGGAAGACGGAGATTAACCGAGATTTTTTACCGCATTCATCACCTGCGATTCACCTTTCCCCCAGTCTTCCCAACTCTTGAACGTTCGAGCGCGATGGCGAGAACTAGCCACACCACCCCTGCAGCGGCCAACACCTTGGCGCAGAGGCAGGTGTGGGCCGCTTCGGCAGCAGCGGCAATAGTGGGGGCTCCAAGCGGTGCTTGGCCCAAGAATCCTCGGGCGCTCCGTCCGCCCTCCAAGAAGAAGATTGCTCAAAGCTTCATCATCAGCCAATCCTTGAGCACCGCCGAGTCCATTAAAGAAGCGGTGGACAGAAGGTTGGGCGCTGGGCTGAGGACCCGAGTCCCCAGGACGGAGTCGACTCCAAGGCCGAGGAGCGGAGAGGTGGTGGTCTTCGAAGCATTCTTCGAAGCAGGCCTGGGGCTGCCGGCCGTGGACTTTTTGGCAGAGGTGTTGGATTTGTTCCATATCACCCTGCCTCAACTGTCCCCAAACGCCATCGCTCGATTGGCCATCTTCGAATGGGCGCTCCGGGCGGAGGGGTGCGAAGGACGCTCCGAAATCTTCGCCGCGACCCACGAAGCCATATGCCAACCGAAGCCACAAGACGGGCCAGGGGACTCCAAGGTGATGATAGCCTTCGACAGCGTCAACTTCCAGCTGCGGAGGGAGCACGCCCTCCGCTCCCCTGCCAAAGCTATAAACGACAAATGGTACACCAACTGGATACTTCGGTGGTTTTATGCCGAAGTCGGAGAGGACTCCCCCCTCGCTGGTCCTCTCCAGGAGATCTGGTACCAGAAGGAGGCGGACATCTCTCCGAACCCTAGCCTGCTCTCGACGAGGCTAGGGTTGCTTACCTCAGTGGCTCGTCGTATGAGCATGCGCGACTTGGCTGAGGAGTTCGTCGCCCTTCGGATCCCTCCCCTCGGAGCCAACTGGCCGATTGTGTTCCCACAAGCTTCGGAGGGGGACCTCCGAAACTTAGGTAAACCTTCTCCTTGCTGCATCATATTTGAATGAAGAAATCAATTATACTTATATTCTCATACCTTTTTCTTTCAGTGGCGCCTCTGGCATTGGCTCCGAAGGACGTAGTTCGGGCCACCGAACGAGTTCTCGGAGCCCCTTCGGTGGCCGAGAGGCAAAGAAGGTTGGAGCTGGTGGGGAGCTGGGAGCGATCCAACAGAGTGTGGAGAGCTCTCGGCATGGAGCCCCCGGCTCTTCATGACTTTGCTAAGGACGACAAACAGCCACTTCGGAGGAAGAAGGTAGCGAAGCACCCTTCGGAGTTGGCGCCCGCCTCGTCTGTCTCGTCGCCGGGTGCGCAAAGCTCGGCCTCCGAAGAGGTAGAAGACTCCGATGGCCAGACAGCAGCGGCCTTTGAAGCCTACCTCCTAGGTGACGAAGATACAGGGGAAGTCCCTCCTCCCACCTCTGTCGGGAAGGTGGTAAGTGTGACTCCGACTGCTCCTGCTGCGCCCGTCGTCGTTCAGGTGGAGTCGGACTCCCCTACTCCCAACTTGCCCGCACCTGAGGTGGTCCCTGCGAAGGCCGTGGCTCCGATGGAAAATGTTGAGGGCAGGACCTCGGGGGATGACTTCACCGACATCCTCCAGATGTACAAAGTTTTGGAGGATCCAGCAATCCTTCCCCACGAAGCTCCCGGAGGTTTTTTCCGAAGCTCCTCCCTTTTATACTCAATACCTGCTTGCTGTCTGTGAAAACATGCTTATTGATTTTGTTTATTGAAATAGGTACCTCTTCGGGTGCTGATGCTTTGGTGGCGTCCAAAGCCCCTGCGTCTTCGGAGGCTGTCCTCCGAGCGGATCCCTCCGCGCCTCTGGAGGCTCCAAATTTGGCGGCGGAGAATGTGTCCTTTGGGGTAGACGACGTGCTCGCCGGGACGGAGTTGGCGACGGAGGTCACTCCTGTAGTGGCCACCTCGACCACCGAGGTTGCCTCCACCGCTGCGGTTCTAGTCGAAGAGGTGGTTGCCGATGGTCAGGGTACTCCTGCTTCGCCCTCCTTCATGCCGGGGTGGGGTAAGAGTATTTCTAGCCTCGGCCTTCTTCCTGGCCAGGACGCACCCTCCGTTGGCAATTCAGAGGATGAGGCCGCAGCGGATGATGCCCAAGCTCTGTCTTGGCTTCCTCTGCTGGCTCCGTTCCTGGAGCACCGGAGTGGCCTCTGAAGACTTATGGAGCCCCTGGCTGAGAGAAGCCAAGACATCGCCAATTCGGAGTTGATCTCCGTCTTGAGCGAGGCCAGGGCTTCGAGGCTCAACACGGCCCTCGAAAGGGCTGCCCTTCAGGTATAAAAAAGACACCATAGCTACTTCGCATTAGTAGTCATAAATACTTTAGTACTTAGTTCTTTTTGCAGCAATTTGTTCTTGCTAGAGCGGCAGCGACTTCCAACGAGGTCGAAGTTAATCGACTTAAATGGAGGGTCACTACCCTCCAGACGGCTCTTAACGACTCCACCGGGAGATCCCTCAGGCTGGAGGAAGAAGCCTTGGAGGAACGGAGGGCTAGGGCGGCGTCGGACGAAGCCCTCGGAGCCCTCCGTTCGTCTGCCCAGGAGGTCGAGGCCGAACGCGTTGTCCTTCGAGCGGAGGTAGAAAGGCTTCGCCACGAGGCCGCTACCTCAAGCGCGCAGCTGGTGGAGCTTCAGGGGGCTCTTAGCCAGGCGATGGCCCTCAAGAGTTCTTTGATGCTCCGGGTGGCCGAAGTGGGCGCGACTGCTGCGGGCCTGGAAGCAGCGGAGAAGAAAAACTCCAGTACTACGGATCGTACCTTGGAAGCCCTCCAGGGTACGCTGGAGTACTTCGGCACCATGTGCCCTTCTTCTTCTGCGGCAACCCACGAGCCCCTTGACCGGAAGCTGACGAGGATCCAGGTTGCTTCGTCGTTGATGAAGATCTCCGGTATTCGGTACGGGGAAATCTCCGGATAGTGCGTTGGTATCGGGGTTCTTCGTCATCTTGAATCCCTTTGGATCCCCCTTGGCTCCGTCAAAGGTTCGTCTCCTGGAGGCTTCGCGGACGACGACTTGCTGTGGCCATCTTCGGAGGTGGCTTCGGCCTGGGAAGCCTTCCGGTCGACCTGGAAGACGGACCATAAGGCCGCAGCTAAGGCCTGGATTGACGAGGCCCGCCGGCAGAAGCAAGCGCAAACAAAGCCACCCCTTCCTGCTGCGCCAGCCCCTTCGGTTCCTGCTCCGCCGACCGACCCGCAGGTCTAGCCGCTTAGGACTGCTATGTATATGAAGCTTTGTAAACCCTGCTTTTATTAATGAAAAAGTTATAAACGGGAACTTGTCTTGGGTGTTCTGCTCCTTTTTTTAGGTTCTGTCGTGCCCTTCGAGTCCTGACTTCGAACTTCTGGAGATTACCAACGAGCTCCGAAAGGAGTGGGCAAAACTCGAGGGTTTGAGGCCTTACCGCCGCTCGCGCTTTTCTATTCCTCGTGGAGACGGGGGGGAGATCACCCTTGAAGTTCGAAGGGACGTCTTAGCTTATATTAAAGAGGAAGAGAAGACGGAGGGGTCCTCGTCTTCCGAACCTATTGACTGGTCCGACTCGGAGTACCGAGCTGAAGACCCTGCGGAGGCTGACTCCGAAAGGCTCCTGACATGGGCTGAGCTTCAAGAGGAGCAAAGGAAACTGCGAGCTTCGAAGAAAAAGAGAAGTACCCGGACTAAAAGGACGACTTCGGCGGCTTCAAGCTCCGAAGGGCAAAGTAGCCGCAGGGGTAGCTCTAGGGGCCGAAAGGGTCTCCGATTTTATTTAGGCTTAGACAAAAATTTCTCTTGATGTATAATTATAAAGATTTAATGCGAAATGCCCCGAAGTATGTGAAATGTTTCGAAAGTATGCTGTGTGACTCATACCTTCTGACCCCCCTTGTGGGTGGCGGAGCCTTTACCATAGAAAAGGGTTCGCTAGGCACAATGACTGTCCGAACGCCTGCATGCTTCGAACTGTGTACTTGTCATTTGCATTCGAAGACTAAAAATTTGCTCGCTGCCTCTCTTTTTTTTAAGTCTCTAGACTCTTCTACGGATCCTAACAAGCCGGAGCCTGGAATCCGTAGGTTGGCCACCTTCGGCTCTTTTACAGATACTTCGCACCCGGAGGCCGAGAATCTGTTTTCTTTAAAGTCCTTAGACTCTTCTACGGATCCTAACAAGCCGGAGCCTGGAATCCATAGGTTGGCCACCTTCGGCTCTTTTACAGATACTTCGCACCCGGAGGCCGAGAATCTGTTTTCTTTAAAGTCCTTAGACTCTTCTACGGATCCTAACAAGCCGGAACCTGGAATCCGTAGGTTGGCCACCTTCGGCTCTTTTATAGATACTTCGCACCCGGAGGCCGAGAATCTGTTTTCTTTAAAGTCCTTAGACTCTTCTACGGATTCTAACAAGCCGGAGCTTGGAATCCGTAGGTTGGCCACCTTCGGCTCTTTTATAGATACTTTGCACCCGGAGGCCGAGAATCTATTTTCTTTAAAGTCCCTAGACTCTTCTACGTATCCTAACAAGCCAGAGCCTGGAATCCGTAGGTTGGCCACCTTCGGCTCTTTTATAGATACTTCGCACCCGGAGGCCGAGAATCTGTTTTCTTTAAAGTCCTTAGACTCTTCTACGGATCCTAACAAGCCAGAGCCTGGAATCCGTAGGTTGGCCACCTTTGGCTCTTTTACAGATACTTCGCACCCGGAGGCCGAGAATCTGTTTTCTTTAAAGTCCTTAGACTCTTCTACGGATCCTAACAAGCCGGAGCCTGGAATCCGTAGGTTGGCAACGGAGCCTTGGAACCAATGGTTCGAAGGCAGCTGCCTGGGTCTTGAGAAAAATGCTCGGCTCTACAAGCATCTCTATCCTCCTAATGCGTCAATCAGGAGTACGAGATATTCGAAGAGCAAACAAAGTTCGACCCTTATCTTTATTCATAGAAGGGAAGTTTTTACAAGTGATTACAAGGGGTCCCCTAAGCAAAATAACGCTTGAGGTGCTCCGCATGCCATGCATGCTTCAACTCTTCTCCTTCTAAATTGGCTAATTTAAATGACCCGGGGCGTCCTGAGCGTAAGATAACATATGGTCCTTCCCATTTGTTTCCTAGCTTCCCCGGGGCTATTACACTGCGCAATACCAGATGACCCGGTTTTAATTCACTTAGCTTTACCTTCGGGTCATACCATGTCTTGGTGTGTTTGTGGTATTTAGACAGGTTCGCGACAGCACGAAGCCTTGTTTCTTCTGACAAATCCAGGGATGTGCTCCGGTCACTTTCGTCCCCATGCTGTACTACGCGAAGCGATCCACCTCTGAGCTCCGTAGGAGTCATGGCCTCATCTCCGAAGAGTAATCTAAACGGTGTGAACCCCGTTGACCTGGTTTGAGTGGTTCGAATGGACCACAAGATTTTGGGGAGCTCTTCAACCCACAGCCCCTTGGCCAATCCAACAATTCGGCGATTCAACCCGGAAAGGATGTTCCCGTTGGCTCGCTCAACAGCTCCGTTGGACTGTGGACGTCGTACTGCTGCGAAGCACAACTTAATGCCCAGTTCTTCACAAAATGTTTGGAAGGTATCAACTTCGAACTGGGTTCCATTATCCACCGTCAATTCTCATGGAACTCCGAACCTGCATATGATATTTTGCCAGAAAAATCGTCGCACATTCTTCGAGGTGATAGCTGTTAGTGGCTCCGCCTCAACCCATTATGAGAAATATTCGATTGCCACCACCGCGAATTTCATGCCGCCTTTTGCCACTGGGAAAGGGCCTATGAGGTCCATGCCCCATCTAGCCATTGGCCATACTGGGGCAATAACTTGAAGCTGAGCTGGCGGGCGATGGCTCCGTCTGCCCATCCACTGGCAGCCTTGGCATGTTCGAACTAGTTCTTCCGCGTCTCTTACTATTGTTGGCCAATAAAACCCTTGCCGAAGCGTCTTGGCTGCTAGCGCTCGAGGGGCTAAATGACCTCCGCATAGCCCTTCGTGGATGCCCCGAAGTATGTCTTGACCTTCGGGCTGTGAGATGCATCGAAGTAGGGGTGAACACACTCCGGCCTTGTATAGTACTTCATCAATAAGTTTGTAATTTCGAGCTCTTGCTTGCAACCTTCGAGCTTCTGGGCCTTCAGGAGGGTCGATGGTACTTTGCAATATGCTTATTATCGGGGCCCGCCAATCTGTAGTTGGAATGCACATTACTTCTGATGAGGGTATTTGGTCAGCCGCTGGCTGCTCTAGCTCTTCGTAGAAGGCACCCTCCGGGAGGTCCACCGCTCCTGCTGTAGCCTTTGCAAGAATATCTGCAAGTTGATTCTCTACCCGAGGGATGCTTAGAACTGTAAACCCTTTGAATGCTGCTTCGGCCTTGCGGACTTCTTCAAGGTATTGCGCGAGATGTGGGTTTTTTGCTTGAAAGCTTTTGTCAATATGCCCCGCGACGACTTGGGAATCTGTCTTGATCACTATTCTTGTAGCTCCGAGCGATTTAGCCTTTCGGAGGCCTAGCAAGATTCCTTCATACTCGGCAATGTTATTAGTGGTTCTGAAGTTGAGCCTTGCAGAATACATGGCCTTTTGCCCTGATGGTGACAAGATGACGGCCCCTGCTCCGGCACCTAATGCTTGATAAGCTCCGTCAGAGAATATTGTCCAAAAACCTTTGGAGGGTTCTTCCGGGGTCCAGATTGCAGATGGAGTCCATTCTGCTATGAAATCTGCTATAATTTGAGATTTAACAGCTGTCCTCGCCGTGAAGGAGATTTCGAAGGGTGCCAGCTCGACTGCCCATTTTCCAATCCTGCCTGTGGAATCTTTGTTTCGGAGCATATCCCCAAGAGGATATGACGTAGGGATGATCAGGTTATGCGCCAAGAAATAATGCCTTAGCTTTCGCGAGGCCATTACGAGGGCATAAGCAAACTTCTCGAGCTCGGAGTATCTGACTTTAGCTCCGGATAATGCCTCCGACACAAAATATACTGGGTTCTGGACTAGCTTTCCTTTAAGCTCAACTTCCCGGACTAGTACTGCGCTCACTACTGAATTTGTTGCTGCAAGATAAAGGAGCAATGTTTCTTCTGGGAGGGGAACTGTCAAAATTGATAACCTTCCGAGGTATTCTTTTATATCATCGAAGCTCTTTTGACACTCCGATGTCCATTGAAAGCTTTTGGACCCCTTTAGTGCTTTGAAAATTGGGAGGCTCCGCTCTGCTGACCTGGCCAGGAACCTGCTAAGAGCTGCAAGTCTCCCTGCTAATTTTTGAACCTGCTTCAAATTCTCTGGTGGAGCCATCCTTTGCAGTGCACTTATCTTTGTTGGGCTAGCTTCGATTCCCCTGCTCGAAACTAAGTACCATAGCAGTTTTCCTGCTTGTGCCCCGAATATACATTTTTCGGGATTAAGGCGTACTCCACATGCTCGGAGGCTCTCAAATGTTTCAGCTAGATCTAGGCTATGCTGGTGTTTTTGAGCACTCTTTATTACAATATCATCCATATAGGCCTCGACATTCCGGCCTATCTAATGACCTAGAGCTTTAGCTATTAAACGAGAAAAGGTAGCTCCGGCATTCCGCAGCCCAAAAGGCATTCTTACATAACAAAATACTCCGGAAGGAGTTATAAAGCTTGTCTTGGCTTCGTCTTCACGTTTTAGCCATACTTGATGATATCCGGAGTATGCGTCGAGGAAACTTAGCAATTCGGACCCAGCTGTGGAATCTACCAACTGATCTATTCGGGGCATCGGGTAGGGGTCTCGCGGGCATGCTTTATTTAATGAAGTGAAATCAATACACATGTGCTATTTGTTCGAGTCCTTCTTCGTTACAAAAACAGGGTTAGCCAACCACTCAGTATGGGCTACCTCCCTGATGATGCCAGCTCTTTCTACTGACAGCTTGCGGAGCCCTTGGCGCACCGGCTTGGCCTTCGGGTTGATGAGCAAACTATGCTCGATGATGCTTCGATCTACCACGGTGATGTCTTCGTCAGTCCAAGCAAATATGTCTAGATTTTTCCTGACGACTTCTTCCAACGAGGCGGTTATTTCTGGAGATAGCCCCTTGCCAAATTTTACTGGGTACTCTTTGCCATCTTCTGAGATTATTCTTGTCTCAACCTCGCCCTCCGGGCTCGCCTTGAGCGAAGGTCCCTTCGGAGGGTTCAAGGCCTCCGGTATTTCTTCGCCGCCTTCCGCCACATTATGCACTTGTCGGGGGTCCAATGGCTGCCCATGGCCATACTCCGTCCTCCTGGCTACAGCCTGGTCTCCTGAAATAGTAAGCACTCCACCTTGCGTGGGCATTTTGAGACAAAGGTAATTATGATGTGCTATAGCCCCGAACTGGTTCAACATTCCTCGCCCGAAGATAGCATTGTAAGCGTATGGGGCATCAACCACATCAAAGATCACCTCCTCTACTCGGGCCAAAGGCCCCTCTCCGAAAGGCAACCTCGAGGCCTATTTGGCCGAGGGCATCGAGAGGCGGTCCTGAGAACCCTTGAAGCGGCCGGGCTGCTGGAAGTAGATGCTTCCGAGGTATGCACATCTGGTCAAAGGCCTGGACGAAGAGTATGTCTGCGGAGCTCCCGCCATCTACCAGGATCCTTCGAACGTCTGCTCCTGCTATATCAGCAGAGATGACTAATGGGTCAGGATAGGGGAACTTCACCCCCGCCGCATCGCTGGCTGTGAATGAGATGGGCACACGGGACCATTCTGGCATCCCTTCGGCGAAACTCGAGGTCCCAATGTGCCCGACCTCGCGGACGTACTCGCGGCGCTGTCTCTTGGACATGCTTCTGAGGGTCCCCCCTCCGGAGATGGGCAGGACCACCCTCTTGCCGCGGTCTTGCGGGTCTTCTTGCTTTGGTGGCGGCATAATACTGGCCACTGGTAGCCGCATGGGTGCTTCGAGGGCACCGGCTCGGGCCATAGTTTGAACAGGCTCCGAGTGTGCCGACGGTGGGGCTCGATCCGAAGTATCCCGCCCGGTATTTCGCTCAAGGTAGTCGCCCCGAAGGGCCAATACTGCCTTGCAATCCTTCGTGTCATGGCTTCTATTGTCGCCATGCACACAACAGAAAAAACTCTGGCGCCTACCAGGCATCCTTTCTTGAGGCTTTGGTGGCCCAGCCTTGAATTTTTTTACCTGCTGGAAATTGGCAGGTGCCTTCGAGGCTGAAGGTGCAATGTTTAGTACCTCCGAGCAGAAATGCTTCTTCCCCCGCTTGTACTCGTTGAAGCGGTTGTCTTGTGGAGGTTGCAGAGTAGCGGAGGCTTCGGGCTCCCTTTTGACTTCTCGGAGGGTGGGCAATGGTGCTTCAGCTCACCGAAGACATCCTTCCTCCACCTTGGCATACTGTTCGAAGTATGCCATGAGCTGTGCCACAGACGTCACCGGCTTCCGATGGAGTTTGCTGAGGAGGTCGGGGTTCAGCACCCCTTCGCGGGCAGCATCAACTACCGAGGAAGTAGACAGGCCCTTGATCTGTAACTTGGTGTGGGCGAAGCGCGTGAAGTACTCCCGGAGGGTTTCTCCCACCCGCTGCTTTACCTGAAACAAACTTCCTATGGACATCGGGGCCACGAAGGTACCTTGGAAGTTGCTCACAAATTTCTTTTTTAGCTGCTCCCATGAACTGATCGATCCTGGCTTTAGGGACCAGAACCAGCGGAGTGCCACGCCTTCGAGAGCGAGGGTGAAGCATTTTTCCATGGTGCTTCGCACCCCTCCGCTTGCTTCTATTGCTAGGGCGTAAGAGCGGGCGAACTCTCCAGGGTCCAACCCCCCAGAGTATTTGTGCAGCTTCGAGGCCTTGAATCTGAGGTCGAAAGGCACTCTCTGCAGATCAGGGTGTAACGGAGATTCGTGATCGAAAGATGCATTCTCGGCTTCCTCCGGGACTTGGATAACTTCTGGGGGATTGCGGGTTCCATCGTCTTGAGGCCCCCCTGGAGTTTCGGTGGAGGCTTGAGTGCGGAGGCGATCGGCGACCTCTTGCCTCCACCTGGATACCTCCTCCTAAAGCCTGGCTAGCTACGTAGCCTTGGTTTCGGGAGGGCCTTCGTCTTCGTCGGAGGGCACTTCTGGATCCCGGCTAGCTGCGTAGTCGGTCTGAAGCACCGTAGGAGGAGGCAGAGGGCCCCGGGGCGCTCGACGCCCAGCGGTCTCGGCAGGAATCGCCGGATTAGCTGAGGGTCCGGCTCCATTGGTCCGAGGGGACCTTCGAAGAGAACCCGAAGCCTGGCCATGCTTCGGAGGCATAGCTAGCCGCGAAGATGTCTCGGAGATGAAGGACTTCGAACGACTCGAGGAGTCGAGAGAAGGCCCTCGAGCTGCACTAAGAAGCCCTTAACTGAAGGGTGCGCGGAGTCTTGGGACTCCGAGGCTCCCTCCGTAAGTGCTCTTCGGAGTGCAGTCAGCAGTAGAGAACAAGCTTTTAGAACTTGGTTCCCCACAGACGGCGCCAACTGTTGGCACAAATGTTACGCCAACAGGTTCTCTGTAATCAAGAACGGACAAACAGGGAGTTTGTGCTTTAGGATTACTTTGAGCCTCCGAAATGGATACTAGCTCAAGTGGTCCGAATAAGTGTAGATGAACAAGTTGTTCTCTCCCCCTTTTACAAGGTACAATGGGGTGTATTTATAGGGCAAACAGTATAAGGAAAAGACCTATTTACCCCTAAATTACAACCGACATAGTAGAAACTATTCGGTATTATAAACAAGGTTATACACGGTAAAGCACTGCAAGGTAGATGGATAAGTTGGACATCCAATCAATCATGTCCTTCTGCTTCGAGGCCTCCATCTTCCCTTCGGAGGGTTCTCTAGGACTTCGCACCGTAGCACCCTCCGGTCGTGGCGACGTATGCTCCGAACAACAATCCACCAGCTTCGTGGTCATCACTCAGCCAATGAAGGGTTAATCTTTAAGTCTTGGAAATAGAGTAAATTCCCCCAACAATCTTCGAGGAAGATGATGACGCTCTAGCTGTCGATGAGGGTGGGCCTTCTGCACAGCCTGTAGAACCCACACCTTCTAAGACTTCGACTGAGGACGAGGGCAGACCTCTGATCACTTCTTCCACTTCGATCGAGCCCCCTCAGTCGAGTCCAGATGTGCCAGCTGCAGACTCCGGTGAGGTGACTTCAGATCACCTGGGATCCTGAGCAGTTCAGCGTGATCACCCCTCAGAGCTCATCATCGGTGATCTTACTGAGAGGACTTTGCGTTCTTCTGTTGACTCACTTGCTATGTTTGCTGAGTCTACGTTTGTTGCCTCTTTTGAGCCCAGAGACATTTCTCATGCTCTTTTTGATTTGAATTGTATTAATGCTATGCAAGAAGAGCTTGAGAATTTTGTCCGCAATCTGGTTTGGACACTAGTTGAGCTGCCACCCGGATGCAACCCCATAGGCACCAAGTGGGTGTTCAAGAACAAGCAAGGTGAATATGGGGTTGTGGTGCGCAACAAAGCTCGACTAGTTGCCCAGGGTTTTTGCCAGAAGGAGGGTATAGACTTTGAGGAGACTTTAGGCCCTGTTGCCTGTCTTAAGTCCATTCACATTCTTTTAGCTTTTGCTGCTTTGAAAGGTTTTAAGCTTTTTCAAATGGATGTCAAGAGTGCTTTTCTGAACGGGTACATAGAGGAGGAGGTCTACGTTAGGCAGCCCCCCGGTTTTGAGAACCCTAAGTTTCCTCGACATGTTTTTAAGCTACAGAAAGCGTTATACGGTCTGAAGCAAGCCCCTAGGGTTTGGTATGACCGGTTGAAGCAATTTTTGTTGGGGAAGGGCTTTGTAATGGGTTCTATGGATAAAACTCTTTTCTTGCTCAGAGATGCCTTAGACTTCTTGATTGCTCAGATTTACGTGGACGATATTATGTTTGGTGGTTCTACTGATATGCTTGTATCCAAGTTTTCTGAGCAGATGCACAGTGAGTTTGAGATGAGCCTCATGGGTGAGCTCAAGTACTTCCTAGGGCTCTAGATCAAGTAGACCAAGGACATCTTCATCCACCAAAGTAAGTACACGCGGGACATGCTGAAGAAGTTTGACTTTGGTGGAGAGCTGAAGCCTCAGATGACCCCAATGGGTACATCTGGCGGCCTGGACAAGGATGAGAGCAGCGTCAAGGTCAACGAGAGAGAGTATCGAGGGATGATCAGTTCGCTATTGTACTTGACGGCGATGAGGCCAGACATTCAGTTTGCCGTGGGACTGTGCACGCACTTCAAGTCTTCACCACGCGCGTCTCATTGGCAGGCTGTCAAGCGCATTTTCAGGTACCTTACCTACACGCTCGATCTTGGTCTTTATTATTCAGCATCATCATCTCTTGATTTATCTGGCTTTTCGGACGCCGACTTTAGTGGGTGCCGGTTGGATCGCAAGTCGACTTCCGGTACTTGCTAGTTTCTTGGTTCTTCTCTTGTCTCTTGGTCTTCTCAAAAGCAGTCTGGAGTTGTGCTTTCTACCACCGAGGCTGAGTATGTAGCTACTGCTAGCTGCTGATCGCTGCTTCTCGCAGTTGGTTTGGATGATTTCCACATTGCGAGACTTTGGGTTGTTCTTTCCTACCAGAATTCCTCTATTTTGTGACAGTACCAGTGCGATTAGTGTAGGGAAAAACCCTTGTCTCCATTCAAAAACCAAACACATTGATGTGCGTTTTCACTTTCTAAGGGATCAATATGAGAAAGGTGTCATTGACCTTGTTCCTGTTGATACTCATCATGTTGATACTCATCATCATTGACCTTTGAGCGTTTACGAGGGGATTTGGGTGCTGTGTATCCTTTCTAGGATATTTTGAGTCAGTTTTCTTTCTTCTTTACTCTTTTCCTGAGTCTTATTGTGTGTGTTCATATCATGCATATTCACATATCACACTTTGAGCCTGCTTCTGTTATATGATTGATCTACTTTACTTATTCTAGCTGGTACATGCTTTTGATTAACTGTCGATGATCATGCTTTGCTTCAGTTCACATGATATGTCTGATATCTGTCATATGCATGGCTTTTATGCTTTAAAATTGAAAAATGATCACCATTGCTTCTGGTAACTAGCATGTGTAGGTTTAGTGCTCTTGCTATCTTTTATATGCCTGGTAGCTAGTTCCTTACTTAGATGTAGATATGCAACTTGGACATCTATATGCTTTAACATGGAAATGTGCTATAAAAATGATAAAAATCAAGAAAAAAATGAAAAATTCATGCCTTTTTTATCCATTTTTCGCAAAGATCTAGGTGGGTTTGCTTTGTCACATTGCATTGTTCTGGACTGCATACCATAGCACGTTGGTATGAACTAGGACATTATAATTTATGCCAAGACCAATGTCTTAAGCTTCTGATGGTCGGTTAGCATAAGGTTTGACATGCAAATAACCCCTGGCAAAAATGAAAAAGGAAAAAGAGAAAAGCCTGAAAATTAAAAATATAACAAGTTTGCTGAAGCACTTTGTTCTGGACAATGCTTATCTTGGTAGATATCAGTTAGCTTTTGCATCTCATGCCATGTGTCTAATGACAATGCTTATCTTGGTGATGCTTTTGTTTGCAAAAATTGAAAAATGCATGCTAATGACTTTCTTTAGATATCATCTGTTGTACTGATCATGCCATGTGTCTTAGACAGTATGTCTTTTGCTATACCTGTTGGATGTTGTAATGGCAGTCAATCATATCTGAGAAGCATGCTTTATACACTCCACCTACACCCCAGTTGCATTCATTGCATATTTTGAGGGGGAGCTGCATTTCAGGGGGAGTCTGTGTCTCTTTAGAGTGCATTTAGTCTCGCTTGATGAGTCCAATTGTCAACAAGGGGGAGAAATTTTGGGTTACTCGTTCTCTTAGAAGAGTTTATGGGGAGTTTTGGCTTTCTCTGGGATTTTTTTAGGGGGATTTTTTGTCCTGTTTGTCCTTACTCTTTGGATATCCTTGTTGATAATTCCGAGATTGCACTCGTTTTGAGTCTTTACTTTTGGTTAACCATAATGACCGCTTTCTTGCTTTTGTTCGGCTTTTGGTCATTAGGGTTAAACTTTTATTTTTATTTTCTTCTTCTCTGTTTTCTTGTGTTTTGTTTTCGTGTTTCCACATGTGCTTGCAGGTACTAGAGAGCTGATAAAGAGAAGTGTTGACAATGCACTCCTCAAGGGGGAGATTGAGGAGCCATGCTGAAGAGTATGGGCCTCATGGCTCTAGATGTGATGAGTGATTTTCAACGGAAGTCAAAGAGGACATAAAGAGAAGAGAAGAGCTTCTGTGTATGGGCTGCATGTGACTCAGGTACACGGGCAGCGAGCGACTGTCGGGCAGAGGGGCCGCGAAGTCGGGCTGGCCTAATTCGGGTACATGGGCTAGGAGCAGTAGAGGATCCACTGGTCTGTTGACCGGGATTGACTTAGGTACACGGGCGGAGAGTGATTGCCGGGCTGAGGGAGCTGCGGAGTCGGGCCGGCCCAATCCGGGTACCCGGTGCGAAGACGATGGATGCTTTGTCAGTTTCGGCACAAAACTAACCGCTGATATCAGATCTGACCATTCTGAGGCGAAGCCATAGCCGCTATGAAAGCTCCGCTTTAGGATAAGTCATCTATATTTAGGAGTTTACTATTTTACCTTTAGGCCCACAGTCTGTCAGTCGAGTCTGTAAAAATATCCTAAGGGCATTTTGGTCTTTTCCATTTTATTTCAACGTCTGTAAAAACCCTAAGGGTCTTTTGGTATTTTTCCTAGGCTATTGGGCTGCCTATAAATAGGGCACCAATCCCTACGGTTAGGGTTAACTCACTTAATGACAAACTTGAGTTCACTTTCCCCGCACTGTGTTCCTGAGTTGTGAGCCGCCGCATTCGTGCTCTTGTTTTCCTGTTCATCTTGAGATTCCCTGTTTCTCTTCGACCGACTGACTGGAAATCTTCCAACTAGGTTTTTATTACTCTGTTCTGTCCTTCAATCTAGGCTCTTGGATATCGTGCCTTTGTTTTTCTGATGTTCATCTAGGTCTGTTATTTCGAGGAGTATTAAATCCTGGTTACCTCCGTGTGTGCCCTTGTTGCTTGCAATTTTATCGAGAGGAGTTCAGGTTCTTTTGAGTGTGTGTGCAAGAATCTTTGTGGGTAATACGTGTTGTTAGTCTTTGATGGTTTTTCCTTGCTTATGTAGTACAGTGGGGACCTTAGGCTCTTGAGTAGATGTCTTAGTGCTAGGCTCTATTGTTTATCCTCTTCAGTGCTTCTCGTTTTTACTGGTCGTTGATTTTTATTCTTCAAAGTGGAATTTGCGTGTGGCACAACTAGATAGCAGCCATATGTAGCAGTTTCTTCACTATTCTCATGACACGAAGCTGCACGGCAGCAACAGCTAGTCTATCTGCTAGCATGCGCATGGCAGGAAGTTATACTTGATTATTTGCCTAGAAGCACTAGCTATGCATAGCTAGCCTTTTCTTTTTGTAGCAGCCGCGACAGCTGTAGCTTGCAATTTTTTTCTTTCGTGCAGCCTGGCAGCAACAAGCAGTGTAGCTCTACAGGCTACGACATAGCATGGCAGTCTAGCTTGGCAGCAGCTAGTGCAACAGTAGCTGCGTAAAGGGGCTTCGCACATGGGTGCCGAGGTGTGTTGTATGGGCGTTTGATTTTTGGCAGCTGTGTGGGCGTTTGATTCTTGGCCTTCGCACGACATCCCCTACTTCAGAAGCTACTCTAGCGTGGGTCCCACATCGTGAAGCTGCTAGGCTTCGAAATCTCTTCTGCACGCTTCGATTTCGAAGTATGAGATTTGGAGCTTGCAGCTCAGTCTCCAAAAAGTTTTTGATATCCACGACTTCAGCCTTCGCGTGACAACTTCGAAACTGGCTTTGGCATTCTGTTAAACAGACTTTGACACGGCCACATCAGGCTTCAGTACTGCATTTTCAAAGCAGGCTTCATCAAGTTTCGAACAGGAGACAAAACTGAACAATAAACCTTCTTTTCTATTTACATGCACTTAAATTAAATGTCTGTGATGATTTACTTTCATGAAGCTCGAAATGTCCATTCTTTAAATGCTCTGCTAATCTGCCTATAAGCATTGTTTTGGTGTCTTTATTTCTAGGACACTGGTCATTTTTAGGCTAGATCTTTTTTGGACATATGAACTGTTTTTGTTTCTGTTAAGTTGTCTTTTGAGGTGCGTTGGGTGTTGGGAGTATGCCATTGATTCGAAAGATTATTTTAGGCACCCATTCACCCCCCTCTGGTCGCTACTTTCGGTCCTACAAAGGATAATTTGGAAGAATTGATCGATAAGAGGTTGAGGGCTTTAGAAGCTATAGAGAAAGACAAAAGAAGAGTGGCTAGAGCCTACAACAAAAGAGTCAAACCAAAATCGTTTCAAGTTGGCGACTTGGTTTCGAAGACAATTTTGCCCTTAGGCACTAAGAGCCCCAAATTTGGTAAATGGTCACCTAGTTGGGAAGGTCCTTTTAAGCTAGTTGAAATCGCTCCAGGTAATGCATATTTGTTAGAATCTCTATAAGGAGAGCGATTTCGGAGAGCTTTAAATGGTAGGCATTTGAAAAAGTACTTCTCAAGTGTGTGGCAAAGCGCTTGAAAGTGTCAAAAGGCCGATATGGAAGATATCGTCCTTAGCCCATTGTGATTTTAGTTCACTTAGTTCGCTAAAAGGCAGGGGCATGTGTTGATAGAAAAAAATGGCATTAATGGTCAAGATTGTCAAAATATCAATTTTGTTAATTTGGGCAAAAAATACACAAGTCCTGGTACATGCCGAAGCATTATAGCGTCGAAGGCCCATCTGCATGAGGCCTCGGAGGCCTGTTAGCAGTCTACTGGCTTCGGCCAGAAGGCCCTTCGGAGTCCTGCTCCGCCGAAGCTTCGGCCCAAGGAGTAGGCTTCGGTGGGCCTGCCGAAGGCCCACTTCTGGTTGGCTTCGGAGATAGAGTATGATACTAAGTCTGGTTGTTTTTATCTCTAAACTTGATTAAGCCAAATCTTATCAGATTAGAATTAGAGATAAGAAGACTAGCCCCTATTAAAATAGGGGTTAGGCCAGTTCATTAGGCCCCCCGACACAATTCAACCACAAAGCCCTAGCTTTGAACCATATTTACCTTTCTTTACTTGGATTATTTCATCTATATATTTCGGTTAATTGGATTATTTCTGTGTAATCTGATTACGTGGCTACTCTACCCCCCTTGCCACTGTTAAGGGTAGTCGGAACACGACGTTAGTGTTGTGCTATGCTTAGGCTTGTTCCTAAGTATCTGAACACTTTTGGATCGTCGAACTGGCCCAAGTGCAGGGGCACGTTTTTGTGTCAACAACAAGCAAGCATGAGAAACCAGACATCTACTAAATCACTAGCATACTTCTCATAAGTACGCCTTTCAGCGAGGGAAGCATCATCCTTTCGGTTCTTTAGGGTGGGGTTCCTCTAGAATTTATTCCTTTTTCTCTTACTTGAGTACAATTCTCAAGTTACAATAGCAGTCAATAAAGTTTGTTTCTTTCAGTTTTCTCTTTCAAGAATAGATCATAAATTGAAAATTGAAGTGCTCTTAACAGAAGTATGTGCCATGATCTACAAAATAATGCAATGTTCAACACTATGCTATGTTTATCTTCTATCCAATAAAAGATGTTTCACTATATGAAAACAATCATTTTCCCTTTAATGACTAATAGTGGCCCAAGATCCATATTCAATTAACTCCTAGTGAGATTTGGCATCACTACTAGAAGCTAACTAACATAGGTAAGCAATCCTTTGCTAATCACATCACATGTGACTCTTGTTTGTTCGGATAGCATCTAATACCCGTCACCCAACGCTATGCCCCAAAACCCAAAACTGTTTTGATAGCCTTGTTAAGCAAACTAATATTATGCACATTGTAATCCATACTTCCACCCTATTTGGTCAAGAGACGGTACTCTGCTTTGGCAGACCCACCCCATCAATGATCGAGAGCCTTGATAGGTGTAGCTATTGGAAAGAGCATCAATACTTAATTTTTTGAGGAAAAACTATTCTTGGAAGGTAATGATACTTATGAGGCATGAAGCATGCAAGAATAATATGACAGAAACATAAATAAGAACCATAGGCAACCACATTGAGTGTGACATACTTTGGTCCCCTTCACATGGTGATCTCCATCTCTATGGGTCATGTCATTGTACTTCAGGCCTCCATGAACCTGTACAAGTCTATTACAAATAATAACACCTATACTAGTTACATGAGTCGAAGCATCAGAAGTTGACGCACAGGTCGTACAACCATTAAACAACCTTGTGAGGAACCGTGTTGAAGATCATGGGCCTCATGGCTCTAGAAGATGATGAGTGATTGTCAATGGAAGTCAAATATAGAGAGGAGATGAAAAGAAGAGTAGATCTATCGTGCCTTGACCGTGTGTGACTCAGATACATAGGCGGCGAGCGACTACCAGGCAAAGGGAGCCACAGGGTATGGCCGGCCCAATCTGGGTACATGGACTAGGAATGTCAGGAGACTCATCGTGGTTTAACCGTGTTTGACTCAGGGAAATGGGCGATAAGCGACAGTTGGGCCATGGTGGCCATAGATTTGGGTCGGCCCAATCCGGGTACCCGGTGTACACTACTACAAAAATAGTCTGCAGTGGCGTTGGGCATTTTCACTATAGTGGTGCCCATTAGAGGCTTGCCACTATAGTGGTTGATGCTGACGCCAGCACCAGCATCCGCCACTACTATTGGTATACTAGTGGCGGTCGGTGCTAACGCCAGCACCGACCGCCACTAGTGTACCAATAGTAGTGGCGGGCGCTCGTGTTGGCCGCCACAGCTATGATGTCCTTCACTAATGTGGTGATGACATCAGAGGTGACCGCCACTACTATTCTATCTATAAATGCACAACTTCTTCCTCCCCGAGCCTGAGGCTACAGGAGTTCGCAATTTGGCTCGTACAATGGCAACAAAAATCTAGAAAGTGGAGGGGAGGCTTTGTTTTTGTTTTTTTGAAGGATTTCATTCTAGGAGGTAAATCCATGCCGAATATCACATTTATTTTGTCTTTAATCAAGTATATAATGAATTATTAGCGTTTTACTAATTTAGGGTTTGTGAATAGAAATTTTCAAATATTCTTCCATTTATAGTGTTTCTTTCTCCCAAATGAACAAATATGACCCTCCTCACAATTATTCATCACATGTATATATTTTTAGATCGTTTTAATATCTTTTTTTTTAATTTTATTTATGATTATAGATCTAGATTTATGTTGTTTGGAGAGAGAAACTAGTGTAGTTAATTTATTTAATAATTTTTTATTCTACTTAATACTATTACTCCTTTATAATTAACAAGGTTTACATAGTTTCAATTAAAACATTTTTAATTAATGTTGTTATGAGAGATAAATCAATATATTTTTAATTTGTAATTTACTAAAATTAACAATAATAAATTTATTAATATTTTTAAAAATAATATGTTTTAGATGGAGCACAGGTCCTGGATATACTCGTCCAACGATGGAGATGTGGTGGTATATTTTAACCGAGTAACTAAATTTACTGAAGCTGCCACACAATATGCTTCCCGTCAAAGTGAAGTGGCAATATATTGTCCTTGTAAATTTTGTAAGAACGAAGCGATGTATCCGTGTTCAGATCGTGAAACCATACGATTTCACTTGTTGAAAAATGGCTTCATGAAGAACTACTATATGTGGACAAAACACAGTGAGATGGGTGAAAACCCTCCTGATGATTCTGATGTGCCGCAAGATGCTGATCAACATAGAAGAGGCTGTGATCGTACATCCTACATAACACATGATGTTGATTAACATGATGATGATGACGCCTTTGATGTGGAGGAATTGATGCGAAATATTGCGCCTGAGGTGCTGTTGCACAGAACTACAACAAAAGGCTATGATAACTTTGAAGCACTTGACAAAGCATCGAAAAATCTTATTTATGAGGAACGTCATGGTTGCGATAAGCAGTATACTATGTTGTACACAACTCTCGAGCTTATGAAACTGAAGGCCAGCAACGTATGGTCCAACACTAGTTTTTAAGATCTTTTGTAGCTCCTAAAAAAGGTTTTGCCGAAACCCAATGGTCTGCCATATGATATGTGCCAAGCAAAAAAGATGATTTGTCCGTTGACTTTGGTTGTTCAGAAGATTCATGCATGACCGAACCACTATATCCTATACCGAAAAGAGTATGAATTGTTAGAGAGATGACTGCAGTGCAACACAAGTCGATACAAATGTGCAAATGTCTGTGTGGAGGACTACAATGACCACCGGAAGAAGAAAAAGAGGTTACAAAAGAGGAAGAGGAATGTTATTGCAGATTATGGATATAAGACGGAGAGGAAAGTTCTAGCCTTAGTAATGTGGTACCTACCGTGATTGATCGCTTGAAACGTATGTTCTCTAATCCGAGAGATGCTAAACTATTAATCTAGCATTTCGGTGGGCGAAAGGACAGAAAACTTCAGCACTGTGCAGATTCTAGGCAGTGAAAATCATTTGACCTGGCCCATCTAGACTTCTCAGAGGATCCCAAAAATATCAGGATGGGACTTAGGACGAATGTAATGAATCCCTTCGGTGAGAGGAACCCACACAGTACGTCACCGGTCTTTCTGTGCTCGTTCAACATTCCATCATGGTTGTGCCATAAAAGAAAGTGCCTTATGTTCACTACTCTAATTTCCGGTCCAAAATAACCTGGCAATGACATTGATGTCTTTCTAGAACCTTTGATGGAGGATATGAAACATCTATGGGAACATGGTGTCTGTGTGTGGGATGAGCACAACAAAGAGCACTTCAATGTAAGAGCTATGATCTTTTGCACTATAGCCGACAACCCGGGGCTTATGTCCCTAATTGGACAGGTTAAAGGAAAGGCAACATGTGTAGTGTGTGTGGACCAAACATAATCTATGCATAATCCATCATTCGTTAAGATGATATATATGCAACACCGCAGATTTTTACCAAGAAACCACAAATATCGAAGAAATAGGAACCATTTTGATCGTACAATCGAGCTTGGGCAGCCGCCACGACATCTAGATGACAAATTTCTATTCAAAATGGTGAAAAATATCAAAGTTTTTTTCAAAAAGAAGAGGAAGAAATCTGAAAAAATTTCAAAGGATGCTCCATTTAAAAAGCAGTCAATCTTCATTAGGTACTTGCCCTATTGGAAGGAGTTGGAGATTGGTCATGCTATCGATACAATGCATGTTGAGAAAAATGTCTTCAAAAGCACCATCGATATTTTGTTATACATACCGGGCAAGTCAAAAGATGGACTCAAAGTATGAAGGGACCTTCAAACTCTCGAAATTATACCCGAGCTTCACCCATAGGACAGGGCCAATGGAAAATTTTTCCTTCCGGCTGCTAGATATAACCTCACAATTGACGAGAAAAGATCAATCTGCAGGTGTCTACATAGAATCAGAGTTCCAACAAGATTCTCAAGAAACATAAAAAATATTGTCTCCGTAGCAGATCTGAGGATGAGCGGCTACAACACTCATGATTGTCATGTTATGCTTGGGCTATTCCTCGCCATTGCAGTAAGAGGAATCAAACATTCATTTTTGAAGATGGTGATCACATGCATGTGTCACTTCTTCTACGTCATATCAAAGAAGGTGATCAACCCCTAAGAGTTAAATGAATTACGTAAACAAATGAGGGAGACTGTGTGTCAGCTTGAGATGTGCTTTCGTCCTTCATACTTTGATATTATGGAGCACTATATGATACATATAGCAGAGCAGATCTTTGTTCTCGGTCCAACGTTCCTACACAATATGTATATGTACGAGCGTCTCATGGTTATCTTCAAGGGTTACGTATGAAATCGTGTTTATCTAGAGGGTTCCATGATAGAGGGTTACACGACTAAGGACGTCATTGAGTGCTACGCAGATTACATCTTAACTAATATAAAGCGGCTAGATGCTCGTCCGTCCGCCCCTACCCGCCTCCCCGCGCAAAACGCAAAACCGTCTGCGCCTATGTGCGCAGCCGCAGCGCCCCGCATGCAAAAAGCAAACGTGATGTTATTTCGTCCGTCTGCCACACAGCACGCGTCGGGCCAGTATAAAGCGCGCGCTGGCCCAGCCCATTTTGTCCGTCTACCCGCACAGTTCCCCTCCAACGCCACAGCGCGCACGTCCCACACTAGCAACGCAGCAACCACCTATGCCGGCGGGCGGCGCCCACGCTCATCTTCCCTCTCCTTCTCGTCGCGCAACTGCCGCTCCCCCTCTGCACACAACTGCTACTCCCAGTCTCCCACTCTCTATTCTCTCCGCATGCAACCGCCGCACCCACGTCACCTTCCTCACGCCTCATCTCCTCGCCGTCCTCACATTTCTCCTCTGCCCCACCGCATCTCTCCCTGTCCTCCTCCGCGCCCACGTTGGCCTCCCACACCATTTACAGCGACCACAACTACACTAGCATGACACATCGTGATGGGGTCGAGGCGGTGGTGGTGTCTGGATGTCCGGGCTTCTAGATTTGGGATTGTGTGGGTCAGAACGGCTCAGCGGCAGCTTGCGGTGGTGCTCGGCGGATCCACGAGAGGACATCCCTGTGCCGCGGTGACTACATCTCGACCTGCACCTCCATTCGCATGGGCTCCTGTGACGGTGATGGCGAGGAGGTCAGCGCGCACCACAAGAAGTCATTGCGTGTCGGCTCGCTAGATGACGTTGATTTGGAGGCCGGGTTGGCCAAGGTCATCAAAGCCAGCCTCGAGAAGGTGGAGAAGAATTGCGGCATATTTGCGTGCGATTGTTCCTCGGCTCCTCTTTCTTGGCTTGATTTTTTGATTGATTAGTCAGTTCCGGGTGGTGTCCTGCCACCTCTGGAATCAATAGCGGGAGAAATCTTTGTAGGTTCCCAAAGTGTGATGACTGCTGCCTCCAGATTGTAAGACATTTTCTGATGAACTCTTCGTAGAAGCCATAGAGCTGCATTCAACAGCATTGCAAATAACCCTTTTTTGTGTGTTTCCACTTCTGTAGATTCCAACGAATAGGACTCGCATGATAGAGTATAGAGCACATCCATTCCCGGGGTAGAAGTATTGCTCTTTACATGAGCATGACAGAACACCTCGTTGTTGTAGCTGTGAGAGAATGGAGGTATGTATTGAGACTTTTAGAGGAAGCTACAAAGCAGCAATTCTCTATTTCTTGCATATGATCAATTTATTCTATGCTTGCATATGCACATAAAAATTGCAATAGTTTGCCTATCTTTTTGTATTCTGAAGATAATCATTGCTGTTTTCTGAAGATAATCACTTAGTTTTTTTTCAAAGTATATGTCATTAGGGGATGGACGCAGCTATGCTCTTGGTTGAATGTCTGCCTCCACGATGATATCATCTCCAAGGCCTTTCAGTAGTGAGAACTCAGGACTTGTTTCAGATATTCTATGGCATTTGGGTGGTATGAACATATGGTTAAGGAATCTTAATAGTTGTTTCTTTCAGAAAAAGGTAGAGGGTGCAGATCGGGAGTAAAGGCAAAGCCGTGAATTAATTTTAGTACTGTTGTAATATATGATTCCTTTTCCTTTAGTTTCATTCTTGTATTAGTTATAATCACACTTTACATTTGTGTCTTGGTTTTATTGTTTTATTAGTTATTTTCTCTATCAGTATCTACTATTTTGATAGTTTAGACATAAAAGTTTTGAATATTGTTATGAGTCGGCAATACATGTCTTGTATGCTAGAGAATAACTTGATCACAACACATTATAAGGATTTATTATCAAAATCATTACAAATCATATTTGAATTTGAACAAATGTCATGCTTTAAATAAGTTTTTTCATTAAAAATAAAGTTCCGTTACAAAGTACGGGCCTCTCACTAGTAAGAGATGGAAAACCAATAGGAGTTCCCATGTCCCGACACCATGGAAGACTCACCGGTAAAGGTACTAAAGGCAGGAAAATAACACGAGACAATAGCTACCAAACAGTAAGAGAATCACATTATAGTGTCATGCATCAGTTGGAGATTATGAGACCATATATTGAACAACACATGCAAGAGCTTCGTGAAAAGAATGAATATCACGATGAACAATGGATTATGAAAGAGCACAAAATTCATTTCACATCATGGCTGAGGAATCTAAACCTTTCGATTGGAGAAACCGACGAAAAGATGATGATAAATAAATTGTCTTATGGTCCATTGAGCATGGTTAAAACATGGCAAGCATATGACATCAATGGTTTCACATTCTATACCAAAGCATAGGATCAAAAGAGTTAGTGCCAAAATAGTGGTGTCAGAGATGATGCAGAAGATAGTACTGGACAAAAGAATGCTTACTATGGATACATCGAAGAAATATGGGAACTTAACTACGGGAACTCTAGAAATCCCCGTATTTAAGTGCTAGTGGGTCATACATCCAGAAGGTGTGGGTTGACCTTAATAAGGTGGGTTATAAAGATGACCCTTGGATACTCGCTCAATCCGTGGCACGAGTATTTTACATACTTGATCCTAAAGATGAGAAGAAATACATCATTGCTCTAGGAAAACAAAGAATTGTTGGAGTTGATGGAGTCAAATACGAAGAAGAATACAATCGGTTTGATGAGGTGTCGTTCTTCGTTGACATATCAAGGATCAATGTGGTTGAAGCAAAACTGTCATTTCACAGGGTGATTCCTTATCTACGTATTGATGGCGATGGAAAATTAGTGCAAGGCTAGATCATTTATGTTTAGCTTAAGATATTGTGCATATTTGTAAAATCAATTATGTCATTTGGTAGTGTCATTTATGTTTAAGATATTGGTAATATATGTTTTTATTTATGTCATTAATGTGTATAAAACTAGCAGGGCACCAGTGTCATTTTGTTTAAGCTATTGGTAATATATGTTATTATTTAATTATAGTTAATATATGTATAATCTAATCAAAAAATTCCTTAAGAAAATTAATAATAAAAATAAATTATAAAATATATATTGAATCATTGTTTTAGTAGTGGCAGTCGGGTGTAATCAGTGGCGGGCATGTTGACGTCACCAGCCCGCCACTGCTATTCCTCTTAGTAGTGGCGGTCGGGTGATGTTAGTGGCCCACCACTACTAAGTTGAACGTCAGCGGTGGGCAGATTAGTAGTGGTGGGCTGGTGACGTCACTGCCCGCCACTACTAAGAGACATAGCAGTGGTGGGCAAGATGATGTCATCTTGCCCGCCACTGCAAATCGACATATATATAATGTTTGCGCTCCCGTTCTCTGAAACCTAAATTCAAAACTCCTGGAACTCGTCGCCGCTGCCCCTAGAGCCCGTCACCGCCATCCCCGGAGCCTGTCGCCTCCCTCGGAGCCCGTCATCGCTGTCCCCAGAGCCCGTCGCCGCCGTCCCCGGAGCACACACTGCTGCCCTCCGCTCGTAGCCGCCCTCGGAGACTATCGCCAGTGTCTCGGAGCCCATCACCACCACCCTCCACCTGTCGCCGCCTTCACTGTGAGTGTTGACACTCAAATTTGGCATTAATGGTCGAAATTGTTGAAATATCAATTTTCGTAATTTAGGCCAAAATATAGGGGTGAGGCCGATTCGAGAGGACCCCCGCTTTCATATAACCACAAAGCCCTCGCTTTGAATCATTCTTTTACCTTTCAATCTACTTCCTTGCCCTAGGATTAGCACAGTAAGGTCAATCTTCGTGGGTTTGCGCCATAAGACCTCCGTCTGCCATGTCGAAATCATGGTAACCCTTGTTGATTCGCTCATGAATCTCCCGTTTAATCCATGAAATGGTTTTTATCATTTTATCGGTTTTCTTCTGCTACCATTGGGAGTTAGGCCTATAGGCCGGATCACACTTGATCTTTTACTGTTTTGCAGGGGAACCACATTCAAAATCATCGCCAAGAAGTTTGGGGGTGATTGCTAGTCATCTACAAAGTCGTCGGCGTACTCTTCGCCATCACGTCGAAGCCCTCTTTGGTGAGAACCTCACTACAGTGGACCACTCCGTGCCGGAGCACCCTTCGCCATCGCGCCGAAGCCCTCTTCGACAAGAACCCTCCGCAGTAAATTGCTCTGCACCAGACTCCGCGGTGCCGAAGGCTTGGTCTAAATGAAGGTTCGCTATCGGTCTAACCGGGTACCCTCCATCGGTCTGACCGCTCGGAGCCCACTTCGCACCAGAATGCCGAAGCCCTCTTCAGCAACCCCTTCGCATGCATTGGTCCAACCGTAGGTTTCACTCTGGTTCGACCGGCCAACAAGCCAAAGCCTTCCCCCTTCGGGGTACTTTGGATCTATCCCGCGCCGAGCGCCAAAGGGTACCCCTTCGGTGATACCTCGCATCACCGGGTTGACCGGGTGTATACCTCCGGTCCGACTGTCAACAGGCCGAAGCCCCCTTTGGGACGCTTCGGACTCCCTTCGCAATAGATATAAATTGACCTTAGGCTTGCTAGTTTGCGTTATTATTTTTTACTCACATTGGCTAATCGGACTTTATTTCTTAATATTTGTTTGATTACCTAACGACTCCATTACCCTTACAACCGTTAAGGATTTGTCGAAACGCGACATCAGCGCCACATCACGCTTAGGTTTATCCCTAAGTATCCGTGCGCTTTTGGATCATCAAACTAACCCAAGTGTGTGGCCGCGTTTTCGTGTCAACACACTTTTTGCTGACTCTGCTGGGGACGACATTGACTTGACAAGCACTTCTACATTGGTTGCGATTACATCGACCCCGACTACTATGACTACGCCAGCAGTACCCCTATCGCCGATGGACCGGGGGGCATGAAAACAGAAATCGACAACCGCAACATCATCCTCCCTACTCTCACGGACATCTCCGAAGAGGATCGGGCCGAGATCGAAGCCAAGACGAAGGAATTCCAAGCCCTCATGCTCGGGTGCTACACGAAAACTCGCATAGGCTTCGTCAAGCACGGTATCAACATCCCGGACCCCTTCGGAAACAAGGTACCACCACCATCCCTCCCATCTTTATCCCCCTTAGATATTGGACAGGAGATAGCCGCTACAGTGGATCAAGACATTAGTGCTGCATTTTCAAATCGACTAGGGCCTGAAATGGAAGCGATGTTTAGGAGATTCGGCTTTTCCAAGGCCGCTTCTCACACCCCGATTGCTAGCCTACCCCCTGTAAACCACGTACACATTAGAACCAATGGGAGCACCGAAAAGGTCATTACATATACATCTCCAAATTCCGGGGCCGAGGCTGTGCACACCATTGTCGGTCAGGTCGGCCCTTGGGCCGGCCAAACCAGCATGTACTAGGAAACATCATTGACGATAGTCGGTCTGACTGACTACCAGGCCGGTTCGACCGGCCAGTATGCCTACGGTCAAACCGGCCCTATGGCCGGTTAGGCCGCCCCACTTTATTACACGCCGCCTGCACCCACGCTTCCCTTTCACATGCTGCCCACACCTCCTGCTCCCGCATACCCGCGTAGGCCTGAGCATCCCATTTATCATGAGCCGACATGAGAGGAGGGAACGCACGGCTGACATCCTGACATACCACCACGTGTCGCGCCCCCACATGAGAGAAGCGTGCAGGCCGGAAGCATAGAGGATATTGATGAGCGAATTTGCACGCTTGTTAGGGAATGCACTGGTTACACGCCTCTGCACCAGATTAGGGTTTACTATAAGCCGTACCCAGACTATTTCGATGCCATCCCATATCCTCGCGGCTTTTGGGTTCTTGAGTTCACCAATTTCTAGCATAGTGTGGTGAAGCAAGTAGGTTGGATGCGGTTAAGCTCAAATTATTTTTCTTATCGTTGTTCGGCACTGCTTTCACATGGTCTTCGGCGGTACCGCTGAACTCCATTCAGACTTGGGCCTAGTTAGAACAGAAATTCCATGATTATTTTTACACTAGGGAAACCAAACTTAGGCTCTCACATTTGACATCGGTTAAACAGAAAACCAATGAGAGTGTCTCCAACTATATTAGGCGCTTCCGAGACACTAGGAACCGATGTTTCAGTTTAAACATCTCCGAGAGGGATCTAGCCGACTTAGCTTTCAACTGTTTGCGTTCTGAAATTAAGGAAAAGCTAGACGGCCGAAACTTCCTCGAGGTTAGTCAGGTTTTACAGCAGGCTTTGGACCAGGAAGGTTGAGCCAGGGCCAAAAGGTCTGTCAAAGTTTTTAGTGAGCCTAAGGCCGAGCTACATATCATGGAGCACTCCGAAGAAGAATCATCGGGAGAAGAAGACTCGGCTGACATGTATGCGGCCGAATGGACCTGGCATAGTGGATCTAAAACAATGACGTGCTCCGAATTATGGATGTCTCCTACTAAGAGTTGGCCCAACGAAGTTAAGTACTCTTTTGATGTAACCAAGTGCGATAAAATATTTGATTTTCTATTGAAAAGCAAGCTTCTTAGGAACGTCATTCCATCTGCCGACGACATGAAGAAACGTGCATACTTTAAGTGGCATGATACACTTTCACATTGTACTAATGAATGCAACGTTTTTCGTCGACAAGTTCAATCGGCCATAAATGAAGGACAATTGAAGATAGATTCTAGCCCTAGAATGAAGCTAGATCATGATCCCTTTCCTATAAACAACATTGATCTTGACAGGAAGAAGGTACTAATTCAGCCTGAATAGGCCGAGTCATCTAAAGGAAAGGCAGTCGTCATTGGGAAGCCTCACACACGCATGCTCATACCGAAGAACCCTGAGGTAGGAGTAAATGTAGACAAGCCATCTTCAGCTAAATCCCGCAAAAAACTAGAGGTAACTTTTGGGATGCTTCTCTAGAGGCATAGGAGAAGGGCTGAGGACAAATACCCTCAGCCACCCCCACCAAAGAGGTCGAACCCTCAATAGGAGCATGAGTTCAGCCCGCAGGTAGCTAAGGCCATTCCAGGTACACACCGTTCGAACGAAGGTTCTGGGAGCAAATTTGTGATGCCCGAAACCAAGCCGCAAGTTTCATGGGTGCCTCCCGGGATGACTAAGTCCCAAAAAAGCGACTGCAACGTCTTTGTTCCGAGTATCTTAGAGAAAAAGAGGCCAACGAATGCAAAGGTAGCCCACCCGACGAGTCCACAGTTGTCGCTAGGAAACACCAGGTGTGGAGACCGAAGTTGGCTGGCAAGCCAGCTTAGGAACCGCGTCCTCACGAGGGACTCGGGGGGCAGAACTAGTAAAATAACTAAAGGCCAATTTGATGAAAAATCCGACGCTTAAGTCCCCTGGTCATATTAGCGAGTCGTACAAATCATCCTCATCAAATTCAAATATCTTGAGTTATGAAATAGATGATTTGGTAGGTAAACAAATAGAGAGTACCACCCATGGCTCACGGTGCTTTTAGCTCACTAAGTTCACTAAAAGCCAGGGGCATGTGTTGACACTCGAATTTGGCATTAATGGTCAAAATTGTCGAAATATCAATTTTGGTAATTTGGGCCGAAAATATGACATCTCCAGCACAGGCCAAAGCCCTGAAGGGCCGAAGGCCCGTCCTACCATTGGGATTTGGCAGCACCTTCGGAGGCCTGCTTGGCAAGCAGGCTTCGGCCTAGTGGGCCTCTTCGGCGGCCTGTAGGCTTCGGCCCGGCAGGCTGGCTTTGGTGAGGCCCGCGGAGGCTCACTCTGGCCGGCAAAGTTCTATTCACACTACTACAAAGTGACACTATAGCAGCGGGCAAAAACGACCTATAGTGGTGGGCATCCAGTCCACCACTGCTCTAACGCCACTGCTATCACTGGTTAGCTGTGGCAGGCAGAGTGCCCGCCACCACTGTGTCATCAGCAGTGGCGGGCACGCTGACCTCATCTGCCCGCCACTACTATTGATAACAGCAGTGGCGGGCAGTTGAGGTCAGCTCGCCTGCCACCACTGTGTCAACAGCAGTAACGGGCGCGCTGACCTCATCTGCCCGCCACCACTGTGTCAACAGCAGTGATGGGCGCGCTGACCTCATCTGCCCGCCACTGCTGTGTATAACCCATAACACAGAATGCTGTGATCCCACAAACAAAAACACAGAAATTATATGCTTCACACAGCCATCCACATACACAGCAGCAAAACATCCACATATCCACATACACATCCACAAAAACAACACATCAACACAACAACCATCCATCTCATCAATTTACAAAAATTTACAAAGTTTACATTATATGCTTCACATAGCCATCTACATACGCAGCAACAACAACAACGCATCTCATCAATTTACAAATTTACATTTCATCACACATCAAGTCTAAAAAGTTTACATCTATCAAAATTTCAAAATTAACCATTGTTTCACAAATACATGCTCATGCGGTTTATGTTTTCCTGGAAGGCCATCTCATATCTTGGTTTGCCTTTTCATTCTTCCGGCCCAATCATACAGAGTTGGATGATTGGCCACTTCACTCTCAAGATCGAAAAATGCTCCAAGCTCATGAAGAATCTCATGCATCGTGAAGCGGCACATCCTTGATACGATTTCGTACATTTGTGATTCTGAGAGTTGGCTCTTCTGGGCAACGGTTGATGGACCTGACACCTGCATACGTAAAATATAAGTACATACGCTGCAAGTTATATTAGATTAACACACAAGAAATCAACTTACTTCTTTAGTATCCTCAGATACTGTCCGCCCAAACTTTCCTAAGTTATTGCTCATGAAATCACAAGTATAATAGCCGCAATGCATGGAACCAAGAGATTGTTTGTGACACTTCAAAATAGACAAAGTTAGAACGATATATAGTTTGGCTTTATCAATTGAATTAAGAAATTTAAAAATATAATATTACCGGATAGTTGGTTCTGATAAGCATATCTTTCGGCCTCTGTGGATCATGTGGGCCACCTAACTTTTCCACGTAGTATCTATATGCACTCTGAATAACATTTAATATATCTTGATATTCTTTTTTGGGTTTGTCGAGCGAGTCGAGCACATAAACCCTTGAGCTCTTTGGGTATATCAGAAGTGCAATCCAATGATCACTATCGAAAGAAGTAATATATGATTATGTTAGTTTCATAATCGATAAAACGATATTAAGTGGATATAGTGGGTATACTTACTTAAAGTTATATGCCCCACTTATCATTTCTCTGTCCTTCCATTGATCCATGCACCGCGCAATATACAACACGGCACAACTCCTTTTGTTCTTCTTAATTGTGTCTTCGTCTTTATTGAACATCTTTCTTTGAAATTTTTTCTTAACCGCAGTCCAGTACTTGCTATCATTCTGGTTTAGTGTCGGGTTCAGCGCACTTTGGCTTATTAATGACGGGTTCAAGTACCCATACATATTAGACTCGTCACAACATGAATTACAACTACATATGTTATGAAACAATAGTCAATATAAGACATTATTTATTTTTGCTTTGCATTGACAAAGTATAAAGTACATACATGCACTAGAGCATCATGCTTGTGATGTCAGTTCGCTTCAGACGAAACATCCGATGGAAGTCGTCGAAAAATAGTGCAAGATTAAACTCTGGGCAGTTGAATATTTCTTGTGGAACCTTCAGTTCTATTTGTGTTACTCCTAACGAAGACGCTTCGAGGTACCAGTCATGAAATGTTTTCATCATCCAAGGCATACTCTTAAGTACTCCTTGGGGTAATAATGGTTTGCCTGGTTCGTATTCGATATAATCCTCGTCTCCGTAGGTCCATTTATCAACAGAAAGTGAGCCCGCATGCTTTTGTACTGGAGCCTTTATGGGAGCCTCTTCGGGCATAGAACGTGTTTGCCCAATAGTAGTAAAAAATTTATGCATCTCAGATTTCGGCGCAGAACACTGCCCAGCTTGAACAGTTATCTTGTGGATTGCTGGCTTTGGGCATGCATCTTGTTTTTCAGGCTCGGCAACTAGCACTGGCACTTTTGTTATGGGCTTGGCCACCGGCACTTGAGGCTCAGCCAGAACTGGCACTTGAGGCTCAGCCGGAACTGGCACTTGAGGCTCAGCCGGAACTGGCACTGGCATTTGATCTGGCTCTGGCACATTTGTGTTGGGCTCATCAGTGGGCTCAAGAACTGACACTGGCTTTGTCACTTGCAGATCAGAAGTCACTTTCGATTATATCACTGCTGCCACTTTATCGAGCACTGTCTCTTCCTCTGCCTTTTCCTCTATCTCACGCTCATCAATAGGTGATAAAGATCCTATATTTTGCACATCCTGAGATAAAAGATATGTGGGGGATTGTGATGAGACAATAGGCGATTTACTCTGAGAACTTGTCTGCAGTAATTTGATATCTCGGCTCGCCCATAGGACAAAGTTATTTAGAGCATCTCCGATTGTCTCAATCCCCTCATCAGGCATTGGAAGATCCAAGGGGTCATTAATAAATCTGTCGTTGGTGATCTCATTGACCTGAACCTTGGTATAGTCAGCAGGAATAGGCCCATTGTGAAATAAATCCCCAGGCATAGCAATGCCTCGTGCAGCCTCTTGGGAATGCCCTTTGCGCCCTATCGGTACATGCAGGCTGCATGGTGTGTCCTCTTTAATATAATTTACAGGAAATTTGTCTTGTACTGAGCCAACACTGCTTGTTACGTCGAGTCGTACCTCTGGCAGAATTATTTGTCCCGCTGCAGCCTGCATTATGTTTGGATTCTCGTTAATAAATTCAAAAAAGTGTCACTCCCACTCTGCACGGCGCTCTGCGGCGTCGTCTGTGCGTGCTTGACGCTTCTTGTATGTGGCACCCTCCTGTTTCTTGAATGTATTTTTCCAGGGTGCTATAGAAGAGACACCTCGGGTGCGCCCTCGATGTTCCTTATTTCTGAGAGCAGATGTAAGCTGGTCATTACATCCCTCGGGCTTGAACTTTCCAGTCTTCTCCAACTCAGCAATTTCCTGTGCTTTCTGCAATACTTCACTAGTCCATGAGTCGGAGAGCATATATTGGCCCTCGGGTGTTTTTTTAGCTCGACCTAGGAGCCATCTCTTAGTGCGCTGATCAGCACCTGAAAACTGTTCAGGTAACCCAGCCGCACGGTCCTCCTCGTCCTTTCTACTCTACTCATCCTCCTTGGCCTTATATCCACCTGGCCCAAGTTTATGTGGGAACTTATTCTTCTTATTAATTTCTTTGAACATGATGCTCTCTTGTTTGTCTTCTTCCGAGCAATGTTGCATTTTGAATTCATTCCATTCATTTGGCGTTATAAAGCCGTAGTCGTTGAGTGGCGACTCATCTTTCTGATGGTATTGTGTGTTCAGTTTAGTCCTAAATGTACGGAGAGCCTTCCCGATAGTCTTCAATGTGGCAGCTTTAGCGTCTTCTAAGCAGTCTTCCGGGAATTTATAATGCGCTTTTATATGTTGCCACGATTCATTCTTTGTAGCTTCAGGGACAATCTTCCAATTTTTCCAAACTATCTTACATCGCTCCCCGGCGAGACATCCACAGTCGTTACGCCACTTCGCTGTGATTTTTTTTGGCTTCTTTGGAGCCCCATCAACATGCACTTCTTCAACCTCATAGATAGCTGTAGGCAGCTTTTTCTTCTCCCATTTCTGTTGGACCGGAAACGGCGACCAGAGGGGGGGTGAATGGGAGCTTTTAAAAATTCTGGCTAAAACTTACCCTTCGGTTTAAGTTCTGTCTTCTGCGGAACAGGCTTCGAACACTACCTTCGAAGGTCTGGTTCGGAGGTACTTCGACAGCTCCGAACACAGGCTTCGCAGGCGCAAAAGTTCAAAGCCAAGAAGACTTCGCTCCACTGTCAACCCACGAAAATCTACTCTGCTAAGTCAGTGCAGGCTCCGCACACGGGGTGCTTGAAGCAGGCTTCGCACTTCACCCTTCGCAAGAGTGGACAGCCCTCTGAGGACTTCGATCAAGTACTTAGCAACAGCAACTGGTGCTGGGCTTCGTACGCGAAGATCTACACGCACACAAAGCGGACTATGCTAAGGGCTTCGACACAGGAAGCAAAACGTGCTATGTTCCGTGCTTCGCTAGTAAGTTGCGAGGTCCTGCCTCATGTTACACAGAGCGACAGCACACTGAAAAACACACTTCGCGAGGATAACAACCTTCGCCCAAACAGGCTACGGTGCACTAAAATCTAGCGAGGTATGTAAAGCGAGCTCAAGCAAAAAGCACAAAGAAGCAGGGCTTCGCCGCTAGAACAAGGAACACGAAATAAATTGAACTCAGAATGAATACAGCGAGGTCTGTCTACAGGAGCTCAACAGTAAATGCTCAAAGTGTTAAATGTTACCTACCGAGCCCCCATATTTATAGCCCACGGCTTCATCCTAAGGAAGTGACTACATTACCCCTAGGGTTTACAACTGATTTGTCTCTACAGTACTAAGGGGTACAAAAGGTAGTCCATCTTTATTCTGGAGGCTTCTCTGTCAACTGCAGAGGTGACAGTGTCAGCCTTTTTCAGAACAGACAGTGTCAGCCTTTACAGTGTTGACTTCTGGAACCTCCCTTCACACCAGAGGGTGCGGTAGCTTCGGCGAGAAGCCTGCAGCCTGTTGGCCTTCGCTCCGCCGAAGAAGTCCTTCGATACAGTGACGGTTTTGAGCCGAAGCCGTCAAAGCCCTTGGGCCTTCGCACCACCACCTCCGGAGTGGATCACCACGGCTTCGCAGCTACTCCGAGTTCGAACACCGTCCGTCCGTGTATCGAAGCCATGCATGGCCGAAGCACCTCAAGTCACCCTCACTCCGAAGCCCCACCTACGGAGTACCACCCTTCGAAGTCCCTCCTTCGTCCAAGGCCTCCGCATGAAGCATTCCATGAGCACTCCGTCGCAGTGCCTCTCCCCGAGCACACTCCTCGACGAGCCTCACCCTGACCATGCCTTCGATGCGCCTCGACTTCTGAGACCTTCGTCGGGTACCTTCGAGTGTCTCCCTCCGGAGCACACTTCGACCTCCATGCCTCCGCAGAGGACTTGATCCACCAACTCCGAAGTCACTCCATTCGGAGTACCTTCAAAGTGCCTCACCTCCGAGGACTTTGTCTCGGAGTACCTTCAGCCGGAGCCACGCTCCGCACTCTCTGCCTTCACCTGGCGCGACTCGACCCGAGGACCGACCCGGACCACCTTCGCAGCCACCGAGACGGAGCTCCCCGCTCCCCTGGCATCAAGCCTCCCGCTTGACCCAGGTTCACCTGGCTCGAACCTTGTCCGTCACCTCCGAAGTCCCTGCGCACCACAGACAAGCAGACAAGTGTATCCAGTACTCCGGAGACCTCTCCGGGTTAGCAACCTCCGGTACACACTCCGGTGTACCGCCCAAAGTACCGAACCCTTCGGTACGAACCCAGTCATCGTGTGCTGTCGGACCCCTCCGACAGGTACACTCTGCTGCAACAGCTGCAGCAAGCAAACACCGAACACCCTTCGGTGACAACACCTCCGAACCCCCTTCGGAGGTACCACCTCCGAAGCCCCTTCGGAGGTACCCTTCGAACAGAGGGTAAAAGACTGTCAATCACTCATCACAACACCGAAACCACCCTTGGTTTCTCAATCTCCCCCTTGATGAGTGCATTGACAACCAAATCCAATTTCAAGAAAAAAATAAAAAGCTTTCAGCTCACAAGTGACCATAAAAACTCAAAAAGAGCCAAAGCATGTCACTTGATAAAAGAATTTTTCTCCCCCTTTGTAAAAGAGAAAAAGCCCCTTTGGCAAATCTCCCCTTTGATAAAAACTCCCCCTGAGATGAGCAAATCTCTCCCCTTTTGCGGCAGAGAACATAGCAAATCTCTCCCCCTTTGGCAATGCAAGCATCAAGGAGCAGTCAAAAGATGCAAAGATTTGAAATGAGCAGAATTGCAAAGACATATAATGCAAAAATATGCCAATATTAACACCAATGAACATGTGCTCAGCTCAATTTAACAATCTGTGAAACAAGATGATGGCATGTGATTTTGTCATTTTGAAGTAAAAGCATCACCACTTAATCACAGTAGCTAGACATGAGAAGGCAAGGACTGCGCAAAGCTAACAAATTCTACCCTAGACAGACAAGTCTTGTTCAAACGGAGCTGTGAAAAACAAACTTGATGATCGATTAATTTTGTTGTTCTTTTTCTTAATGCCAGGGGTTATTTGTTTGTCCACCTTATACTTTCCAATCAGGCCAAGCCTAGGCATGAAAGCCATCTGAAGCTTAAGGCGGTGATTTTGGCATACACTACACTATCCCAGTTCAGACCAAAGTGCAATGGTAAGCAGTCAGGAATAGAGTAGTGCGACAAACAAACCCTCCTGGATCTTTTCATTGAAACCAGGCAAATCATGGAGTTTTGATTTTGAGTCACATGAATGAAATATTTTGATGAATATCCATGAATAAAGAACACAATTTTTCAAGTTGCAAATTTTAGCATCCAAGGAACAGAGTCTTGCTGTCAAGTAGATAAAAGATAGCTAAAAGCAGTCCTGCCTAAACAAGCTAGATACAAGATTGTGCAGTGAGCAAGTTTTGATTTGTGAAAATAAAACATCATGCACAACCAATGTTCCAGACATATTTCATAGAGCTGAGCTGTCATGATTTCTTTGAATTAACAGCAGGCATATAATAGCAAAAGATGTAAATGCAATTTCACACATAATGAGCATATGCAAGACAATTAAAATCAGCTCCCCCTCACAAAATGCCGTAGGGATGACAATTACCAAGTTCCCCACGCAAGTAAGCAAATCGAGAAGCATCGAGGGGTTTTGTAAAAATGTCGGCAAGCTAGTGTTGGGTATCAACATATTGAAGTTCAATATCACCCTTCTCATTGTGATCTCTGAGAAAGTGATACCGTACATCAATGTGTTTGGTTCTGGAGTGCTGAACCGGGTTGTTTGCAATACAAATAGCACTAGTGTTATCACAGAAAAGTAGAACACTCTTATAGTCTAACCCGAAATCCCGCAAAGTGGAAACCATCCACAAAATCTGAGAGCAACAGCTAGCTGCAGCAACATATTCGGCCTCAGCCGTCGATTGTGCAACACTAGACTGTTTGCGGGAAGACCAGCAAACCAGAGACGTACCCAGAAAATGACAAGTACCAGAGGTACTCTTCCTATCAATTCTACACCCAGCAAAATCCGCATCTGAATAACCTCTAAGACATAAAGATGAAGACGATGAATACCATATGCCAAATTCAAGGGTGTGTTTGAGATACCTTAGAATGCGCTTAACCGCTTGGCGGTGCGAAGCTCGTGGTGAAGCCTGAAAATGAGCGCACAGACACACTGCGAAGTGTATGTCCGGCCTCGTAGCAGTCAAGTAGAGGAGGGAGCCGATCATGCTTCGGAACTCCTTCTGATCTACGGCTTCTCCATCTTCGTCAGGGTCCAATGCTACAGAGGTAGCCATTGGAGTGGCGAGGGGCTTCGCATCTGCCATGTCGAATTTCTTGAGCAGGTCCTTGGTGTACTTTGTCTGGTGGACAAAAGTACCTTGTTTGCTTTGCTTGATTTGCAAACCAAGAAAAAAGGTGAGTTCACCCATCATCGACATTTCAAATTCCCTGCTCAAGGTATCTGCAAACTCGGCAACTAAAGCATGAGAAGAGCCACCAAAGATGATATCATCCACATAAATCTGAACTAGAAGGAAATCTTTGCCATGCTTGAGAGTAAACAAAGTTTTATCAACAGAGCCCATCAAATACCCTCGCTCAAGCAGAAAAGACTTAAGTCTATCATACCACGCCCGAGGGGCCTGCTTGAGTCCATAAAGAGCCTTATGAAGTTTAAGGACTTTATGTGGGTACTTGGGGTTTTCAAAACCAGGGGGTTGTTTTACATAAACATCTTCACCTATGAAGCCATTAAGAAAAGCACTTTTGACATCCATTTGATAGAGTTTGAATCCCCGGGATGTCGCAAAGGCAAGCAAAATCCTAATGGCCTCAAGGCGAGCAACAGGTGCAAAAGTTTCAGTAAAATCAATCCCTTCTAGTTGAGAAAAACCCTGAGCTACAAGCCTAGCCTTGTTTCTAACAATAGCCCCATCCTCCCCTTGTTTATTTTTGAAAATCCATTTTGTTCCAATGAAATGAACATTTGGTGGAGGATCAACTAAAGTCCAGACTTGGTTTCTTTCAAAATTCTCAAGCTCTTCATGCATGGCATTGATCCAACTAGAATCAGAAAGTGCATGACTAACATCTAAGGGCTCGAAAGAGGCAACAAAAGCAGCATTAGTGAAATGGGCATGAGAACGCGTTACCCTTTGATCAAGCTCACCAATGATCTGCTCGGGAGGGTGCATCCTTTGGACATGATGTGGAGCCTCGCGGTGGGATGCAGTCTCCCCCTCAACTTGTGCGTTGGAGTGGTCCAAGATGACCGATGTTGAGGTAGTCGCTTCGGGACCTCGTGCCGAAGTAGTTGAAGCGGGGTCAGCTTCGGGGGTTGACGTCGAGGGTAGTAGGGGTTCATCCTCGAGTTCTCCGGGATCTTCGTCTTCGAATAAGGTCTGTTCCATGTCGTGTTCATTTGCCTGTTCAAAAGCAGAACTAACAGAGGGGGTTGATTCATCAAAAGTCACATCACATGACTCGATGACAGTGTTAGTTTCCAAGTTATAAACACGATAAGAATGACCATGAGTAGTATAACCCAAAAAGATCCCGTCAGAAGATCGCGACTCAAATTTATCCAAGTTACCATGTTTTAGGATAAAGCAGCGACAACCAAAAACTCGAAGATGAGTAACCTTGGGCTGTCTCCCAAAACGCAGCTCATAAGATGTCAAGTTTAAAATTGAGCGCAAGAAAATTCGGTTTGAGATGTAGCAAGCAGTGTTCATTGCCTCAGCCCAGAATTTTCTAGGAGTCCTATGCTCATCAAGCATCGTCCTAGCCATCTCAACCAAAGTGCGGTTTTTCCTCTCAACAACACCATTCTGTTGAGGAACCCGCGGAGCAGAGAATTGATGTTCTATGCCATGCTCCATGCAAAAATCAACAAAGAGGCTATTTTTGAACTCGGTGCCATTATCGCTTCGAATGAATTTTAATGCACCAGGGAGTTCAGTGAAAAGTCTCAAAGCCAAGCTCCGAAAGTGTGAAAACACTTCATCCTTGCTGGCAAGAAAGAAGACCCAAGAGTAGCAAGAGAAATCGTCGACAATAACAAGTACATACCACTTGCCGCCTAAGAACTAACCCGAGAAGGACCTACAGTGTCCATATGGAGAAGTTCTCCGGGTTGTTCGGTCATCACTGTGGTGACTGGCGAATGCGAAGCGGCAATCATTTTTCCATGTCGACAAGGAGTGCAAACTAAATTCTTCTCAAACTTGAGCTTGGGCAATCCTCGGATCAGACCTAGGGCGCTCAAACGAGCGAGCAACTCAAAGCTCATATGCCCTAGTCTCCTATGCCACTTCCAAAGCTCAGAAGTCGAATGAACAACAAGACAATGAGAAGAACCAGATGACTCTGAAAAATCAGCTCCAAAAACTCTCCCAACTCTAAAGATCTTACACACCACAACGCCATCAGAATTGAGTACTTGCGAAGTATCGCGATGAAATCGCACTTCGAAGCCCTCATCAAGCAACTGAGATACAGACAGCAAATTGTATCCCAGGTTCTCAACCAAAGCAACATCTTTGAGAGTGAAGTTCGAATTAATTCTTACCACACCTTTATCTTTCACTCTACTCCTTCGATTGTTTCCGAAGGTGATATGTTCCCTTTGCTTGGTTGTGGTGAGGCTGGAGAACCAAGCTGCATCTCCGGTCATGTGGCGCGAACAACCGGAGTCCATGATCCATGTGCCCTCCAAGCCTCGACCTGTCGCCTACACATGATGAAAACGTCTCGATCGCTCAGTGCTGGGGTGAGTAAAATAATGACGGGGCATCCAGCACTGAGTGACACGAGTAGTAGGCACAGTAAAAGCAGACGGTCTACGCACATAATAATCAGAATGATGCAAAGTGCGAGGTCTACCTACATGCTGTGAACGAACAACATGTCGAGGTCTCCTACTCTGACGAGGTACAAAGCTACTCGCCCGAGGTCTACCACCATATGGAACATGGTGAACACCTCGAGGAGCAAAACCTCTCCGAGAAGCACGAGGAGCCTCGAAAACAGGACGAGAGTAATACTCAGACTCATGCATACCTAAAGATGGGTAATGCATGTCCTGATAGCTCATCGCCTGTGCACGTCGCTCATCCTTGATGCGACGGAAACAGAAACCAATCAAATGACCCGCCCGCTGACAATAAGAACAATGAAACACTCTCCTGGGGGCACTCTCATGGGTCATAGGAGCAGCTCTCACAGGCTCCTGGGTTTCTTCTGAGTGGTTTTCTTGGGAGGATTTTTCTTGATAGGAGGAGTGGTTTTCTTGGTGGATGGGTAGGCTTTTTGGCTGATGGGGTGTCCAACAGAGCTCTCTCTTTCTCTAGGGTGGTGGGAGAGGTAAAAACAGTTTTGGTCTTACTGTCTGAAGCTATCCTCTCAAAACCCAAACCTAGAGCTACCCCGGCTCTGTCAGCCACACAACTTGGTCTTGGCCAAGAGCAAATCCATCATACCCTTCCCCTCAGTGCATTTGTTAACCACGGACAGGAGGTATTCATTTTCAGACATGAGGTTCTCAGCTCGCTCTCTAACAGTGCCTAGCTGGTCCTTAAGGGTAATGCATGTGTCACACACAGGCTGCACATCCTTAGAACTACCGGCCCTCTCCAATCTAGCCTCCAAATCATGAACATGCTTATCACGTAAATTAATGCTATCGCGTAATAAAGAGCAGTTCATGCAATCAACAATATCATGAGGTCTAGAATCCACCTCCAAAAGCTGCTTCTGTGCAGTCTCAAGCTCAGAAAGAGTTTGAGCATGAACAGAACGCAACTGAGCAAGCTCACTCATGACAACAGAACAGGACTCACATTCAGCATCATCAAACTTAGACTTAAGCATGGCATATTCAGTAGAAATATTTTCTAGCCTAAGTCTAAGGTCTTTCCTTCTCTAGCAGCTTGCACAATTAATCTATCCTGACCTAGCACTACTTCATTCAGCTCATCTAATTTGATTAGTAGCTGGTCAGATGATAGGTTTACCTCAGATGAGTCAAGCTCATCGCCGCTGTGATCGCTGTCGACCATGAAGCAAAGGCCGGTGAAGTCACGTCCCTTCTTGTCCTTCTTGTCCTCCTTCCTTGGGGACTCCTCCTCCTCAGAGCTCGACTCCTCAGTTGAGGATGTGTCGATGTCGCTGAGAGCAGCAACAAAGGCTCTGGAAGCGGCCTTGGCTACTTTCTTAGCCATCTTGCCGCGCTTGCCCTTCACAAAGGGCTTCCTCTCCTTTTTGTGGTATTTGGGGCGCTCACTCTCATCTCTCTTCTTGACCTTGGGGCAATTGGCCTTAATGTGAGAGGTGTCGCCACATTCATAGCAGCCACTAAAACCACTTCTCCTCTGATCCCGTCTCTCATGATGAAAGCGGGTGAACCTCCGGGCAATGAGAGCAAGCTCATCATCAGCTAGAGTATCCACCTGCTCCTTTGTGACGGAGACCAGGGAGGACAAAGCAAAACCATCTGCAAGAACACAAGTGCCTGATGTGCTTGGTTCTGCAGTGGTGCCACGGCTAGTGCTAGAAACCAATGCCAATGGCTGTGGCAAAGAGCTTCTGTGCACTGCAAGAGATGCCTTGGCAATCTCTGTGGACTTCAGCTTGCTAAAGAGTTCGTCACAGGTCAATGTGTCATAGCCTGTGGACTCCTCAATGCTGGATATCTTCACTTCCCATATGCTACGGTCAAGAGCATAGAGAAGCTTGATAGCCCTATCGTGATCACTGTAAGCAAGCGTCCCGTTGGATCGCAAGTTACTCACTATCGCGTCAAAGCGAGAAAACATGGCATCTATAGATTCACCAGGTGCCTGCACAAACAGCTGATACTGTTGATTGTAGGTGCTTTGGCGCCTGGCCTTAATCTGAGCAGAGCCCTCATGAAAGACAGTGAGTGTTATCCAAATCTCCCTAGCAGTTCTAAGGTGCTGCACCCTATCAAACTCACTCCGACTCAAACCAAGAACAGTATGTTCCTTGCATTCGAGTTGGCAATATACTGATCTTTTTCAGTTTGAGTGGTGCGGGTATCAGGGATGGAGTATTGTGAGTCCACAATCTCCCAAATTGCATTTCCTTGGCTTAACAAGTAAGCCTCCATGCGCACCTTCCAGTATGCAAAATCTGTCCCATCGAACAGAGGAATTTTACTGCCTCTATCCATGTCGCCAACAGATCACAAAACCGGTTAAAGTCAACTGGTGATCTTAACCTGCTCTGATACCAATTGTTGGACCGGAAACGGCGACCAGAGGGGGGGGGGTGAATGGGAGCTTTTAAAAATTCTGGCTAAAACTTACCCTTCGGTTTAAGTTCTGTCTTCTGCGGAACAGGCTTCGAACACTACCTTCGAAGGTCTGGTTCGGAGGTACTTCGACAGCTCCGAACACAGGCTTCGCAGGCGCAAAAGTTCGAAGCCAAGAAGACTTCGCTCCACTGTCAACCCACGAAAATCTACTCTGCTAAGTCAGTGCAGGCTCCGCACACGGGGTGCTTGAAGCAGGCTTCGCACTTCACCCTTCGCAAGAGTGGACAGCCCTCTGAGACTTCGGTCAAGTACTTAGCAACAGCAACTGGTGCTGGGCTTCGTACGCGAAGATCTACACGCACACAAAGCGGACTATGCTAAGGGCTTCGACACAGGAAGCAAACGTGCTATGTTCCGTGCTTCGCTAGTAAGTTGCGAGGTCCTGCCTCATGTTACACAGAGCGACAGCACACTGAAAAACACACTTCGCGAGGATAACAACCTTCGCCCAAACAGGCTACGGTGCACTAAAATCTAGCGAGGTATGTAAAGCGAGCTCAAGCAAAAAGCACAAAGAAGCAGGGCTTCGCCGCTAGAACAAGGAACACGAAATAAATTGAACTCAGAATGAATACAGCGAGGTCTGTCTACAGGAGCTCAACAGTAAATGCTCAAAGTGTTAAATGTTACCTACCGAGCCCCCATATTTATAGCCCACGGCTTCATCCTAAGGAAGTGACTACATTACCCCTAGGGTTTACAACTGATTTGTCTCTACAGTACTAAGGGGTACAAAGATAGTCCATCTTTATTCTGGAGGCTTCTCTGTCAACTGCAGAGGGGACAGTGTCAGCCTTTTCAGAACAGACAGTGTCAGCCTTTACAGTGTTGACTTCTGGAACCTCCCTTCACACCGAAGGGTGCGGTAGCTTCGGCGAGAAGCCTGCAGCCTGTTGGCCTTCGCTCCGCCGAAGAAGTCCTTCGATACAGTGACGGTTTTGAGCCGAAGCCGTCAAAGCCCTTGGGCCTTCGCACCACCACCTCCGGAGTGGATCACCACGGCTTCGCAGCTACTCCGAGTTCGAACACCGTCCGTCCGTGTACCGAAGCCATGCATGGCCGAAGCACCTCAAGTCACCCTCACTCCGAAGCCCCACCTACGAGTACCACCCTTCGAAGTCCCTCCTTCGTCCAAGGCCTCCGCATGAAGCATTCCATGAGCACTCCGTCGCAGTGCCTCTCCCGAGCACACTCCTCGACGGCCTCACCCTGACCATGCCTTCGATGCGCCTCGACTTCTGAGACCTTCGTCGGGTACCTTCAGTGTCTCCCTCCGAGCCACACTTCGCCTC